>JAVJIF010030839.1:0-222942 GCA_038442645.1 Agave tequilana | reverse complement strand
TTCTGAAACAATTTGCATAGAAGTTTTCATGTTCTATTTGTGATGCGAACGTAATGAGTGAACTCCAATGCGGCTCATAAATCTTCTTGTAGCTTCACTAGAACAGTTTTCTTGTGTGACAATCTAAAGGCTTTATCCTCAGTAGTCAGTCCTGACTTTTTATCATTTTCCTTGGGAACTTTTACTGTTAAATTCAATTTTGGCTTTTATTTAACAGCTGGGAAATAAATGGAAGAACTTTGTAATTGTTTTTCTTGTAGAGAGGCCTTATTGGAGGAAATCCATGACGAATGCTGAATCACGAAATATCCTTTGTGATATATTGTTTCCATTTTCTGAAAATTTGGCTGCTAACGAGGTACAATAGTTTGATTGGTAGATCATTGTTCACCTATTATGTTTGACAGGCTGGAACCCACTTGCCCCAAGTGTTTTATTCTATAGTTTTTTTTGGCATCCCCAGTTGCTATTGCTTTAGCCAAAATCTAATAAATCGGAGATTAAGTGGCACCATGAGAAACAAACTCTTTAGAAACAGGTTGGTGTTAGAAGTTGAATAGTTTAACTGAGGTAATTAAAGAAAAGTATACTGAGATCAATTGATTGTCAGCATATTAGGGCAACTAGTAATTAATTGTTTTTATCATCTACTAGAAAATCTTATATATCTTGTAGTCTCCATTAATCTAAACTATATGCAAATTCTTGAGTCTCACAAAGCTTTTAGATGGTTATTAGATGTGCTAGTTCAACCAAAATGAGGTTTTTGTCAAGTGGTCATAGGATTTCTGGAGTAGCAGCCTTAACTAAAAAGGGGGCTTGAGAGCAAGCTTTTATTACTTGCTCACTGGACTTTCCATTAATAATCCTCTAATGGGGAATTAGACAAAAAAATATTCATGATTTTCAAGGTGGGAGGTAATAATGATACAAAAAGTGGAACTGTTTACGCAATGGTGCATGATGTATAATTTAGTAGATCCTACCTATACAATTTTTTTATCCCAAACTAGTGAAAAAGTGGATTTCCACTAGGGTGATTTATACTGTCATTCTCCGAAATCCTAACAGAAATTGTGAAAGTCGCAAAGAACACAGGATCTTTCAATGTGTACCTCTGACTCCATTTTATAAAACATCGCCTCTGTAGCTAATTCTGCCTACATCTAACATCACTTCCATTGTTTCTATATGGTTTTCATATGTGGAAAAGATCTTTCAACTCTCAACTTCTGTTAAGTATCAGATTGGGCTTTACCCTCTGTTAACCATTTGTCTGCCCAAACTCCTTGAGGTTGAAGAAAAATGAAGTCCTCGACCAGAGAGGGCTTGATATGAAATTTTTAAAATCATATCAATCTCACTTTGGTTTTCTCGTCTTGCAGAAAGGTGCAATCTTTCGTTCTAACTCCTGAGAACACTGGACTAATCCGGCAGTCTATTTTTACCCTTCTATGTACACTGAAGAATATCGAGGTGATATGTCTACATTGTGCTAGATATTTCTACGGGAGTAAATAGAATATTTTCTAACATGTTATTTATTGTTTGTTTATTTAGAGTATAAGCTCGGACATTTCAGGTTTCACAGGTGATGAAGCTACAAGACAGAATCTAAAGCTACTTATCAAGTCCCTAAGCAGGCTACTGTGAAAGATTGAAACTTAGCTGTAAATTTAGTGGGACAAGCACATATTACTGTCAATGGCAATGCCCGAACCAACATTTATTAGCAAAAAGAGCAAGGACCATGAGGTTTGTGTTAGTTTTATGCCCTATTCTGTCTGCAAGGTAGTTTTTTCCGATTTATGTTCGCTTTCTTTTGTTCAGAAAGAATGTTTGACATTGATGTTTTTTCCGATTTTGAAACTAGCTGATTAACTCAGGTTTTGGATAAAGTGGGAGCTTGTGTTTTTCAGTTTCGAATCAGCAACTAAATTCTAGTAATATTTGCAGCAGAACAAGGGGATGCAAATTAGTTCCTTTTTCTTTTTTTGCTAATTCAGCAATGTGAGTCCCAGTAGTCCAGTTGTAATATACTTCCCTGATTCTTGTGCTTGTGATCATTGTGGTTGTGAGTTGAAACTTTGATATTGAAGTTTGGGTTGCAATTCCTACTGTTTGGTTGCATAAGATGTCAAAATTGTCTGTCCGAACTGTTTAAATGAGATTTGCCGCGGTCATAACAACAAAGCTCGAGAGTGAAGCTGCATCTCCCATTCAAGCATAAGTATCATTGGGGCACTGAGTTTCAATTTCTTCAATGTTTTGTTGTGTTCTTGTGCTTGATGTGAATTCAAAGCGCATGTTTTTGTTGCAAAGCGAGTGCGCATGAGCCCTAACCTATGTTATGTGGTTGTTGGCATGTTGGTTGGGGTCTTGGAAGAACAGAGATATAATTTACCCTCCTTGTTTTTGGATAACAGTTTAAATGATGGAGATTGCTTTATGCCAGGATTATTTTGTGTTCTCCTGTAGCCCTTGTTACAGCAAAGTCTGATAAAAATGCACATTTTTGCACTGAAACAAGATAGCATTTCGTTGGCTGGTAGAAAACCCTTCGTTTGCTGTATTTTTAATGAATCCTACTTCGGTCTACATTTCTTGAACTCGAATAGAGTAGAGCCTTTTGCAATGCATGGGAGTTTTAATGTATAACATTGTAGTCCAGCTAAAATAGTCCGTTTATCATTAACAAACAAGTCTATTAAATGAACAAACTATGAAACTAAACCCATTACAAAAACTGAATCAATCTGTGTCTCAACTTCAGGAGCAAAACCTAGAGAACAAGTCCAGCTAGGTGAAGTTTGTTGCAGTGATACTTTTAGCAGGAGAGGAAGATGGTAACAACAACAGCATAAACATGTTCTTTTAAAGTATTGACTGGTAGTACAGTTTTTTAAAATTCCTTGAAACTTATTGAAAACACTTTCATGATCTTCAGCAAGGAAAAAGTTATAACAAAATTCTTTTATCCCCTTTCAGCTAAAGGTGCTACCATTGAGCAAATAAATAGTGCTGTTACAAAACAACTCAACACAATATTTTTAAGGCGCGCCAATTCCTTAAAAAGTAAGGAGATAAAAGGTCCATTGAGTTGCACAGGAAAAATTAGTCGGGGGTCGCAGCACCTTGGTTGAGTTCTGCAAATCTCATGCCAACCCTCATGGAGTGCTTCAAAAATTTCTCAGCACATCGGCGAACACATGTTTCTTCGTGCTTGTCCAACGACTTGCGTTTGAAGGAGTCTACACAGTCGGTGAAGCATCTTTCCACCAGTGAATTGTACATTCTCAAACTGCAAAAGAAAAAAAGGGGTAACTAATAGACAAAAAACTCGTACAATTACAACAGCATTGTTAATTTCTTTGGATCTGTTTGCTCTTGGTGTCTAAAGGATGTCAGAAAAAATTTAAAGATGTGCAGTGTACATCTGTTGCTGTTGTTTCTTTGGCTATGATTTGAGAATCTATTAAAAAAATTTAAGTCAAGAAAGACATCATGATAACGTTTCATCTACTCATATCTATCAGGGTATAACCCAAGAGGAGAGAACATGAATCGCATTGTGAAGATCCCAACAACTCAAAACCATGCATTGAATGACTTGATTGGGGCTGTCCGTTGTTAAAGTAAAAAACATGGGAGCAAGAATACCTATGTGTGATTCAAATATAATTACTTCAAATCCTATTCAATCGATAAAGATGTTATATCATTCAAAGCAAAAAGCTCATGTTTGGGAGAATCATAAAACTAACACGATGGCAGAAGAAAACCCTTATAAACACTTGAAGAAGCATTCTATGAACTAAAAAGACTTCCAACATCCAGGTTAGTTAGGAAGAGCAGGAGAGAATTGATAGTTATTTAGCAGTATCTACGCTAATTTAGATATTATGTACTTTTTATTTAATCGATGTAGGTAAAAGAGGAACGAGGCAGTTGGGCAGTGTGAAACGAATACAGGCCTAAAGTGTTCTTTGCCATCAAGTAAAACACATGGTGTTGGTTGACAGCTTAGATTTATTTAATTCAATTCTTCAGAATGTCAGTGAAGAGTGCAGTTATTTAAACCCAAAGAAGTGATAAGTAGCCCAAAAAAATAAGTTAAGATTTTCTTGAACAATTTTACCCGCAAATAAAAAGTCAAAAATATAAAAATAACTTTTCAAATATTACAATTTTACCACATCAATTAGTTAGTATACTCATGTAATTAGTAAGTACACCCAACACCTCTAATAACCTTAATTCTTCTTCAACCTCAAAACTCTCTCTATTACTTTGCTCACAAACCATAAAAGTTTTAGACTCATCCCCCATTAACGTGTAGAGTGTTAAAAGCTATTTAATATGCTTATCAGCTTATGTTGAATATTAAGTAACAAATGATGGCTCTGAAGTATGAAGGTCTCTTCCTAAATCAGGAGGTTCCACACCACCACCTTCATCCTCTTTTCCCTTAACGATGTTATCAAGAACCCTGTAATTCTTGAAAGAAGGATAATGGCTTAAAATTCCTGAATCCAGTGTATGTGTCCCTCCTGCACTGTAGGGCTGTGAGACAGGACTTCCCAGGAGGTCCTACTACAACCTCCATCCAAGCACACATAACTACTGAATAGTGAGTTTGTTCACTATATTGTTGTGAATGTTGAGTTGTGAGTCAATTTGTGCCTAAGCCAAGGGTTACTGTTTGGATATTACAAAAGCGCACCTTGCAGAGGGATTTATAATGCTACTGGTTATTGTAGAAATGGTTAGAGGGGTTTTTAAGCTGTATTTATGTGCATCGCTTTTCTGGCGGGAGGCTAGCAACACGGAGGGACAAGTATCCAGAAGTTGATGGGACAGGACACTTGGATTTATAGACTTAGAAGTTAGAACCTTGGAGACTTACAGTTGAGGTTGAAGTCAGTGGTCTATAATAACTATAATCTTGTCTTCCGCATGATGCCAGGGAGGGATTACATGGGATAACAACACAGAGACCATCAATGTCACTTCATCAGGATATTCAGGGCCTATTTCTACGAGGAGGGCTGTGCGGGAGGCGAGAGATCGACATGAGAGTGAGGGGAGATCCATTTATTAATTTATTGGGTCTATTAACTAGGGATTTCCTTATCACTTCTTTGAGTTACCGCACTCGTCAATGACAGTGTCAAAAAAGTTAGCCTTGAAAAAGATAGATATAAATTAATAGTTCTTACACAAGGTAAACTATATAAACTCCCTAGTTCAATTTCAGCTAAATTCTCCTGTTGTATATTAGGTTGCATGTTAGACTCGAAGCATAGGTTCTACAGACAAATAGAAAATCCTTCTCATTGGAAATTGTTTGTTGTTTATTGTAGTAACTTATCAAGACTTTATATAAATTATAAAAATGCCCACATGTCATATGAGAATTTCTCTTGTCGACTAAACTTGTGTCCCAAAGACAAATATTTGCCCTGTGATTATAAATTTCTAAACCAAGACTCAAGCTTTACTTTATATTACAAATAACACTTTAAGTTACGAACAACAAGTTTTATCCATGATCTAACTTTTTCCCATTAGCAATGTTTGCAAGCCTTTAAAAATACAATTTAAAATGAAATGATAGACAATCTCAAATGTACTTTTTCCCCCTCAGTCTAGAGTGACTTCATCTTTTCATTGAGCAATTTGAAGAAGGCATAGATTCGCAGATTAACGAAACATGGGATTGAAACATTGAATTTTCTTTTTTGAAATAAAAAGAAACAATAAATCGAAGCATCGAATGAGGAGTTGAAGAAGGACCTGTCTCGGATCTGGAGCTGATCGATCATGGTGGACATTCTGATCTTGTCCTCCTCGGGGAGATTATCCAGATCTCCAAGCATGCTCTTGTCCATCTCTCTCTTTCTTCCTAACAAAATCTCTCCTTTTTTCGACCCCGATCTCTGCTGTTTCTAGGGTTTTGGGGAGAGAAGGGACGGGGGAGAGATCAGAAACCCTAGGACCTGAGAGAAAGCCGGCAATATCATCTAAGAAATCGCGCTTCTGATCTCAATCGTGATCGTTATCCACAATCGTGATCGTTATCCAACGGTTGAGATCGCTCTGAGAACATGACGGGATACCATTTTTAGAAGGCCTGTTCTCCAGCCCATAATAGCCTCTTAATAGGCCCAAGCGGTTTTATTAGGTGTGGACTGTCCCAATGCAAGCCCAAATCACGTGGGCCTGCGACCTCTATGAGCCCACCGTCCAATGCATGCCGTCTGGTTCTGTCAGGTGCGGTTGAAATGATTAATTATATTTACTTATATTTATCAATAATAAAATGGGCAATTTTTTTTTAAAAAAAACTCTTTTGAAATTTAATTTCAAGAAAAGACTTCTTCAGAATTTAATTATCAAAATCAACCTCTCAGAACTCTCGTAGGCGCGAACAGTTTCGCCTCGCATCTGTGACGTGCTGGACAACTGTGGGTTGATTATATTTTTGTCTGGATTTGACGAACTCAAACATAAAATTATAACAATTTTATATCCGGCTTTATTAGACTCGGATAATTTTAGGTCCGGGTTTTACAAACTAAGATCTAGATTTTGCTATTATTTTAAAATTTTAATATTAAACATTTTAACATTAAAGTGCCTGTAGCATAATGGATAGAATGTGTTTCTTAAGTAGAAAGGTACAGGTCACTGCTTAGCATGTTGATTTGGGATTTTTTTTTGGTTTATTTTTACTTTTTTGTCTTTTACTTTTTTAAAATTAGATAGTTTTTTTCAATTAAAAAATGATAAAATAAAATTACATTTGCCATGAATCAAAACTTAGGTCTATTACTTGGAAGGCAATTTTCCTAACAATTATAGTGCAAATGCTTTTCTTAACTAATATTAATATTAATCTTAAATAATTAAAAAAAAATATTCTCATTTGTGACATGTTACAATGTAATGTCGAGGTTCATCAAATTCAGATATAAAACTGTTACATTTTTAAGTCCGAATTTGACAAACTCGGACCAATTTTCAGAACCAAAATCAGACCCAATTGAAAAAAATAATCTTTGCATCTCTTTCAGCACATTAATTGGTGCCTGATCCCTGTCTGAAGCTATAATCTTCCAAAGAGCAAACTCAAAGTCATTGATTTGGTATCTTTTGGAATCGACTTGGATGAAGAAATGAGAAATGACAGATACACACTTCTTTTCAGAGGTAAACTCCAATGAACCTTGAACTCTACATTTTTAGTTAATGAGGAGATATCCATTCTACTGAACTGGAAATAGCTACAGCCTTCTTGCATTGAATAATTCAGTTGTATTACTTATTAAATACATTTTTCTCTTCTTTTTGCTAATAAGTGATTATACACTTAGCTTGCTATACTGGTATATGCATAGACAGAGAGATGATTCATCTTGCTTACTTCCCTTTTAAACCATGATTTCCCGTATCTGTTCAGACTCCTGTACTCACTTTTAAAATGCTATTCTCTCTTTAATGCAGACATTTATTCTCCTCCCAATGTGACCCGGCCAGGCCCCATGTTAGTTCCTCGGAGGTCGCCGGTGAGTTCCGTCGGCGGTTGAGTTAATTAGCAAAAAAAAATACTAATCGCGATCGAATATTAGAAAAGAAAATACATGCAGAGCTAGATTGAACCTGGACTAATCTGAACTGTAAATTTATGTTGATTCTTCGACCTCTTCTTTTCTCAACAGAGGAATGACATTTTATTTCTAGCATACTTAGTATCACATGGGCTTAAAATATGTTCCTTGCACATCACTGTCAAACTAACTTGAATAAATCTTTTGTCTGTTTTTTCCTTTTTCTTCAAAAACAGAGAGGAGCTTCTGCAGCTAAAGGTATCACAATTTCTGTACTCAATATTGTCCAAGAAAACTGTCCAATTCTTTTAGTGGTGGGTTATAAATTCTCTATACTACATATTACCATCAGGGAACTGGTCAGAAAAGAGCAGAACACATACTTGAGCTGCGACGACACACTCACAAACCACTATAATCAGTAAGCTTAATCTCACAACCCAAAGTTGAGTTTTTTATTGTATGTTTTCTTAATCTAGATGCTGAAAATATAAATCTTCTGATGGTTTGCAGCTCTCTGATTTGGAGAAGACAGGCCTCTCTTCCAAACAGGCACATCATCAAGTCTTTTTAGATGATTTTCACAAGTTATCTTCTTCACCTAACCTTGTTATCTAGTGCATTTCGCTGTCTACAGGTGCAAGACAAGTTTAGAAGAGCCGCAGATGGACCTCTCTCTCTCTCGCAAATCTAATCTATGAAACGTCAAATTTCACATTAAGTTTGTAATTGAATCGTGGAAGCAACATCGTTGTTGCCTTTTGTCCCTTGAGAAAATTAGGGACAAATAATTGAAAGATTGTAGACTGTAAACCTACTCAGATTTATGCATAAAGATAATGGTAGAAGATTCTATAGTTGATTCACTGATATTTTTTTCTGAATAATTGAAATCAGTACAATTTTCTCATAATATACCTTTTCAGTTATTGAGGTTATTTCAATTGTTTCAATCATATATCCTGTAAATATGTTGTGCAGAAACTCATATATAACCTGTGAATATGAAAAAGTATTGAATAGCTCAAACTTTCAAAAATCAAAATCAAGCAACATGAGAGTCATAGTGGGCTACTCAAGATAAACTCAATAATATATATAAGTATGAACCATTTTTTTTTTTTTTTTTTTTTTTTTACATTCAAGTACATCAGAGATCAACTGAAGATAAGCCATGGAAACAAACTGCAAACAGAGATACATCATCATCATCATCATGTGAAGCTGAAGCCATGGCCTCTTATTTCTAATAAGATTCAGATAATTCCCACATCATTTTAGCACACAGCACTCACACACATAACACAAGAACACCACAAGCACTTATTTTTATCTTCATCTTGTTCTCATTTGCAGTTGCATGGGTCACAGGTGCAGTTGGATCCACACTTGCAGCCACCCTCAGCTGCCTCAGCCACCTCAAATCCCTCAATTCCTCTGCCACCAAAAACATATATATGTTAAAATTGAAATTATGATCCTACCTTTATTTTTATTTTTGACAATTTTTACTAATTTATATTGGAATAAAAATTTGTAACAGACCCCTCCTTCTGAGGTGCAACCCCAAGGACCAGGGTCACAGTGCTGCTGCTCCTTTCCTCACCCAAATCAGCATACATCTTGCATCTGCACCAACAATCCAAAAAAAAAAAATAATTAATTAAACCAGAAAAAAAAACAGAGGGAAAAGAAAATATAATATCATGATCCAAAAGCCTATTAAAACATAGAGACTAAACTTTTCATTTTTATTATTATTTTTTCTTCAATAAATTAAAGAGCAACCGAAATAATAGATCATGCATGTTGCAATTTGTAAAGGAAATAAGTAAGATCTCAAAAAGAAAACCCATCAAAAAAATTTAATTTGGTGAAAAATATCATGATCTAAAATAAAAATTGGAGAATATCATGCATGTTGTCAAGACCAACAAACTCCTTACTATTTATCAAAATAAAAATAACAACAAATTTACAAAAAATAAGAAGAAGAAGAAGAAGAAGAAGAAGAACACACAAGGATTTTAAAAAATAAAGCAAAAAATTGACTGAAAAGTATGAAGCTAGAAACTTAGTAAGAATTTATACCCTCCGCAGCCACTGCCGCACCTGCACCCAGACCCACACCCACAGTTGCCTCCACAGCAAGACATTTTCTCAAAGATCAAATTAAAAATTAAATATCAAAGGAAAATTTCTAGTAAGTTAAAGCTCTGTGCTGAGAGTGCTGAGAGCTTGGGCTAAATTTATAGGCGAAGAGAGGGGAGAGAGTTGGTATCAGCCGTACACGTGTTCGGATCTCAAAGATTGGAAATCCCGTAGGAAATATCACAGCGTTTACTTTCGAAGGTGTCGCTATCAAAGGCCCTGCCGACCATCCTCGGTAAGCTCACCCCGAGATGGATTCTTCTTGCTATCTTCTTGCTTGGTTTATAGTTGCTATTTGTTTAATTTTTAATTGATCACGAAAGAATATTTTATTTCTTTTCTATTATAGAAAAACACGGAAATTTCAGTGTTAGAGCCTTTGGATATAATTTTTTTGATGCTAACAGATACTAGATTATTTTAGAAGTGATTCAGACTTGTATAATTGAAAAATATAGTTTTTAATTCTAGTGCAAGTAACCCATAATGTGAATGAGGTGTGCTTGGGCCATGGAGAAAATTATAAAACTATTGCAATGATATCATGAAAATTATTCCTCAATCCCCCAGCATCCCAAGCATTGACTTGGCTTGGTTGATTGCACAAGAAACAACTATACTTTGCTTCAAGAAGAAAGCTAGAGAACATAACGTATGGGGAAAAAAACTGACTCTTAATTTTACCTTTATTTAAAAATCAACATCGTGGTATAAATTATATTAGAGGATAATATTTGCAAATTATTGGTTGGACTTCATATCAGTTTGAAAGGTATCTTTTGATGCTTGCAAGAAAGGTGGTGAAATTGGGAAATTAAATGTTGCAAGAGGGGCAATAATGGAGGTCTTCAATAATGGAGGCTCATGGCCTTCTCTCTGCTTCGGTCTCTCTGAGTCAAGTTGTGCATTTTGGCAGTGGTGGCCCCTAGGCCTCTCACAATCACAACAAGTGTGGAAGCTTTGCTTTCCACTTGGCCCAACACAAGACATTGAAGGCAAAGATGTTTTCACAAACTAATAAAATATAATAATTTGTTTCATCAAAAAAGGTTCTAAATCTACATACATATTATTTCCCTTTTTAAAAAAAATTGTTTTTCTCTTCTTTTTTTGCATGACATATCTTGCAAGAGAGAATAGTTGGCTTTTGAAATGGACAAAAAGATTATTCTCTATTATTATTCTTGATTGCTGGAAATTGCGTGATTTTAACTAATAGCCATGAGAGGAGCCGAATTATATACGGGGCTACAGGTTTTTAGCCAACTTTGTGGATTAAGAAGGCCCATAGAATCAAAGGCTACACAGTGGAGAGGAGGCCCAGTTGATGAAAGCCCGAGCAAACAAAAAAAAAAGATCAGAAAATAATCACAAAAAGGTATGTTTGATTTGATGAGAGGAGGAGGAAAATGTGCAAGTAAAAAATAAGGATGGAAAATGTAAAAGTGTAGTAAAAATTTGAGATTTGTACAATTTTTATTTTTGTTATTTGGTTGTAATATGAAAGTGTAAGTGAGAAAGTATTTGTGTTTTCTAATATTTGACTAGTAATATGAAAATGAAAGTGAGAAAGTTGACCAACAAAGTTGATCATAAAGTAATATTAAGTTAAATGTTAATTTTAAAATAATATTTTTTTATTGTAATTGGAATGCAAGTGAGATTTAAATGACATCAGAATTTAATGTATTAATGTACAGCTTATTACAAGTAAGATTTACATGACCGACCGCAAAATTACTTGTAACGTCATGAAATTGAAAAAATGATAGTGTAAAAGAGATGTGTAAAATGGAAAAAAGAAAAGGGATTTTTCCATTTCTCATTTTCCGTTCAAGATAAACAAGAGAAGTAGGAAATGAGTTTCTCACTTTCTATTTTCTTCCCACTTCTATGAATTCAAACACGCCCTTGAGAAGAAGATCGCCCACCAAGGGCCTCCAGCTGGAACCCACGACCATAAGTTTTTTAGCTTGCACTCTACCGACTGAGTTAGAAGAGCTTTTTTGATTGTTGCCTGCAAGTATATTATTAACTAGTATATCTTAGCGGTGGTAGCGGCGACGAGAGGCGGCGAATGTGAGGAGAGAGAAAGAGGAGGCGATGACTGGAGGAAGAGAGGAGGCGGAGGTTGGGGGAATAAGAAGAAGCTCTCTCTCGCATGCTCTCTCTATTTCTGACACGAATGAAGATGGATAAAAATATAGACAAATAAAGTCTGTGAAGGAGTCACATGAAAAAAACCTTGGTTTGCTTTAAGGGCGAATAGAATTCGGTTATAACCAAAATAATTGACCTGAAAACTGAACCGAACCGCCTTAGTTTGGTCGGATTTCGGTTTTGAGTTCTGAAATTTGAACTTGACCGAATCGAACCGAATCTCTCACCCCTATATATCACCCCACCAAATTTAATTTACTGAACATGTGGGTCATAATAAAAATTGGTGAAACCTTATCTCATTACTTCTACCAATATAATCTTTTTTATGTTTGAGCATGTGAAAGCTGTGTTAAGTACACCATCACAATTGAGAGTAATATTTATACTAGTACAATTTTTTCTTTTGCATCCTTGACGTTAAAAATTAGTAATAATTATGCGAGTTTTGATATTAAGAATCTAAATAAAGTGTAAAAGTTTTAGAACATAAAAATTTCAATTCACATTGAGATATCTTTTTCTTGTTTCTAATCTGAGTATTAGATATTTGAGATCCAGCATATTAAATGATGATAATAGCGTTTAAAAATGCAAAACATGATGAAAATATGTGAGTTTAACCGAAAAATTCAAAAAATTTTGATTTTACAAAAATTAGCAAAAATACAACGGGACGGATGCCTACCTCTTCTTCGTTCATTTTTGACTATATTTTATCCATTATTACGATCTATCACTATTTCACTACTCATCTACAGTCGCAGGCGGAGCGAGGAAACGTTTATTTTATCAGAAGGAAACAAAAAAGTGCGTTGCGATCGTCGGCGGAAGAGAGAGAGAGGAAAATGAGTTGGCCGTGGTTTCCTCCTCTCGCCGTCGTCTCTCTCCCTTTTTCTCTTCCGCTCTCCCTCCTCATCTCCTCTCTCGTTCGTATCATCCATCCTCGCCCCCCTAAAACCCTAACAATTCATTATTATTTTTCTTGTTTTCTTATTATGCTTCTGATTCAATTTTGCAGGCATTGGTTCTGGTGCTCGGCATTGCTGCTTTCTTCCTCGAATTCGTCAGAAAGATCGGATGCAATTACTCGTAATGATCGGCATCCCACTCTCAGAGCTCGAATCTAAAACCCTAGTTCATTGCTTGATCCCGAATTTTGATCTTTTTTTCAATCTGGTTTTAATTGTAGCCTCGAGAGATCCACTGCATCTGACGCGTTCTTCGAGGATCCCAACTCTTTGAAGAAGGTAAGTTCCTCTCTTGTGATCTAATTTTTATGCATAGGGTTAGACAGTGAGATCGAGATAGATCGTGATAAGTATAAATGGATTGAAATGGAAAGACAAAATTTTGACAGATCCTTTCAGATAGTATTTTGTATATTTCGAAATTCGAAACAACTCTCTTGTCTGGGGTTGGGATCGAACTGAATTGAAGAACACTAACATGTTGTATTTGAATTTGTCTAAAATTTTCAATTTCGAATCCAATGTACTCCTTGGAATCCAAATTCAACTTTGAATTTCCTCCTTAAACCGAACCCCATTCAAACCTTTCTCAAATATTAAAATATTCTTGCATTTGCTTTACTTAAAGTTTGAAAAGTTTTGAATTATTTAATTACGGGAGTTTTGTTTCTATTTACTTCAGTTCTATCGATAATATTCAGATTGTATTTAAGAATTATTTATCTATGATTATGATGTATAAAATCAGATTTTGAGTTCTAATTGGAAATTATCCGTATATATTTTCTCATGTTCTTTAAGCGCAACAAAATAGCTCTTGTAGAATTTAAGTAATGTATGTTTCTCAAATACCAAGATGAATAATTAGCAAACTATTTGATAAGTATTCTATTAGCTTCCACCGTACCCATATCCTCTGAGACTATGAATTTTTTTGTCAGCATACTTCTCAATCCTCTAATTAGTCACTAAGTGCAATTATGTTTTTTTTTCTTTCCTTGTGATGGCTTCGAAAATTTGAAAAAATATATAAAAATGAGCATATATCAGAGGACTCGAATACCAACTACAAATTACAAATCCAATTCGTATACACAATCATTGAGGAGAAAAGATCCTCCCAGGGCTCGGATTCAAAGAGCTATCATAACTATGTTAAGCCTCCTCTTCCTGATAAACTACATCTCATAATTCATAAAGTCTTGGTCACCAACAGAAAAAAAACTCAACAGTAACAACACCATGGAGAGGAGTGGACAGGGGTGTGGGTGGGTCTGGGTGTTAGGAGGGTCACATGATCCCCCTTGACGACCCGCTCCCTCTGCTACTGAATAAATTGATCCATGCTTGTGGTTAATTTTAGAGTTTGTTTAGGTGAAAATTGTGTAGTTTTTCTAAGGGGCAATGGAGTGGTTCATCTAATGTGTAAAGGTGGTCCATTTCGACCATCTTTTTCATATGAAAAATTACCTTCTCAGGTCTTATCTATGCATATTGTAAATCTGTTGCTTGCCTTTTCAGCGAGAGTCACAAATTGGCATTATTATGGATTAAATTGGGAGGAGAAAATGTGGGTTTTTAGGTCTGATCTACCATGAATTCGCGATTGTTAAACATTGAATCATCATGATTGGTGAGCAAGCACGCTCGCAACCAGGCTAACTTGACACTAGCAGAGAGAATGGACACAAGTGACGAAGGTACATATAGGTAGATTATCTTAGGCGCACAATGTCAAGGAAAAGTTTTGGTGGTCTTGAATTTGATGAAACCGTTGATTTCCATAATGAAGAAATGTAATGAGAGGTTCCAAATGTTTAAGCCGATTCAGGTGACCAAATGGATTGTTAGATGCGGGATCCATTTAAATCATATGAAACACCACCTATAGATGGCACACTAAGATTTGGCAAGCAGGCACTGTGCACCATACAACAAATAAAAGCCAAGCATGATAAGTAAATATATTTTTTGAGGCTTATGATTGGTGCACAAAGAAAAAGATAGGTAGATAAAGTTTCAAGCATGCATATTCAGGGTGTGATGCTTTGCAAGTGGTTGATATGCATGCAAGCGGCAAATACTGTGTTAGACTCAAGGGTACTTAAGCAAATCTTACCATGAGTTTTAATGACTACAAACTAAGGTTCTGAATATCAAATATCAGGTTCATATCAGATAGCAGATATTGTGGCAATATATTAGGGATATGATATCATATCAGATGTCAATATCAGACACTCTATCTATATAAATATTGATAATTTAAAGCTAATTATAAAGTTCTATATGTTATCTATTGAATAAATATGTGACAACATGCATGTATAAGCGATATACACACAGTGCAGTAAAATAAAATTAAAAATATGCAAAACCGATTCTAGGTATAATTTCAATCACCTCATAATTTATAAGTCTACATAGTGTGAATCATGAAAAGCTTACAACTTACCTAAAACTGGATGAATGAAAGAAATAATTAAAGATGAATTCCTCACTCTTTAAATTTACGTCTTTGAGTTAGAGACCTATTACCAAAAAGCAAAAGATATACATAAGAATTACAAAACATATAATTGGATATTACAAAACAAAATATAAAAAACATTATTCCAATCCTCAACTTGCTCTTAACAACATAGATGAAGGGATAAACAACATGCGTAAATAATAAAATAAACAATATCATAAACTATAAATATTTAATAAATATTTTCAAGTCTCAAGTTCGTAATAACAGCATAACATAAGTCAAAAGTTGAGCCTAAACCCAGTTTGTTAAGTAAGAAACCCAAAGGAAAAAGGGCAATATCAGTCGATATCTGGCGATATATCGGCCAATATTGGCTCAAACCGATATGGTTGATTTTTTTTCTTTAACAAATCGTATCATATAGGTCCAAAATGATATATCGGCCGATATTTAGGACCATGCTACAAACTACCTAAGGGCTGATATATCGGCTAGATATTTAGAATCATGATGCTACAAACTTCCTAAAATACTAGTGTTACATGGAGTTCGAAAAAGATGGTGTTTGGTTACAATAATTTAAGAGCTTTTTAGCAACTAAAAGCTCAACACCCATGGGTGAGGCCCAACACACACACGAGCGCACAAGCACACTCCAAAAAGAAGAAGAAAAGAAAAGGCTAAAAACAAAAGGATAACTATTCTCTTATGTGAAAGACAAAAAAGCCACACAATTATTTCTTTCTCATCCTTAGTCTCCTTTTTTGCTTTTTCCTTACATAATGTGGAATCAAAATTATCAGTAAGCTTGCAACCTGTATGACCAAAAAGAAGTAACCCTTATTGGAATGTTGGTTTCAGTATAGTAAATCGTCTATCCATCTTGCTCTATTTCCAATAGAGACTCCAAATCACATGCTTTTATCATGGCCAACCCACTTGCAATTGAATGTATCCAAGACACTTGCACAAATCTCCATATTTTCTCTTATCCAGCAACATGACCTATGGAGATAATATCCCATAAAACAATTCACCGTCAGATCAAATCATAATTTGTAATTAGATTTGATAGCATCTGCATACCAAGGGAATCCTACCTTAATATCATGCCAACTTGCACCAAGGTGCCAAATACAAGAACATGTGTGTTACCTTGGGCTTTAATCAATGCCAACAATCTTGAAGCAACAGAGGCATCCACAACAAAGGCCACTGCGAGTCCTGAGCTTCAATGTATTGTTTGTTTGGTGTGAAGACTCACAAGTTTAGATTGTTTGCTAATAAGCTTGGAACATGTATAATTATAAAGGGCCAACCCTATTTAACCATCTATGTTGCTTTCTTTAGAACATAGAAGAATTTAAGTAAATCTCATGCTTTTCATATACCAAACACACTTGATGACTAATGGATGAAAGATATTTCTGTAAATGAATGTTGAGCTCGGTTTGTTAAATACACTTACTAAATGAGTTTCCATGGGTCAGGGGGTTGGTCAAGGGACTGAACAATAGCTAAAAGAAGAGGGACCTGGTTATGGGACTGACCAATCTCTTGATATCAATTTTCTAATTACCGTTAAATAAAGTTTGGAATTGTTTTGACTTGTGAGAAAAGCTGGTGTTTAGGGTTTTTGTTGGTGAACCTTTGGGGACTTTGTTTTTGGAAACCTTTTGGTCCTCTTTGAGAGATTTTTTGTGAGAACTATGTTTGCCATTGGAGATCTGTTGCAAAAAGTCTCTCTTAGGGACTCAAGGGTAGGATTGCCTTGAGATTTTATGACCCTCTTGTAACCACCTTTGATATAATGGTTTTCTCTGTTCTCCTCTTTGATGTAGGCCATTGGGCCAAGCCATTTTAGTCTCTGTCAGTTCTCCTGTGTGATTTTTACATTGTTCGTGTGCTTTATTTCTCTACTTTGTTACCCATCTTTTTTGTTGGAAACCTTTTGCATCTGCAACAGAGGAACAGATTTTTTCACCCTTAATTACTATCCAAGGTCAGGCTTGTTAAATAAGTACATACTCTTTGATACCTTTCTTTGTTGTCACTAAAAGACTTGTGCGTGATCTACTGTGGCCACTTATCTTTTCTAACTGCACATTCTCACTTTAACACCCGTATCTCTGAGTTGTTCAGGGAAATCATATGTTCAATAAACAACACAAGGGTCATGTGTTCCATAAATAGCACACCATTTTTGGCCATGTAAAGAAAGTTAATGAATTATCCTACACCAAAAATCAACATTTTGCTACATCGTGGACTGCAGAATGAGTAGTCAGTGATGGGTTAAAGAGTCATTTTAACTTTATTTAATATGTATTATTTTAAAATTTGATTTGGTTAGAATATTGAATTCCCATATGTTAATATGTTTATGTATGACCTTTCCATGCTCCCTAATGCTTTTTAGCTGCATATCTGTCACATTTATTTTTCTTGGACTCTGTACTTACCTTCAGCCACTCGTATCATCGGTGTTGTGTGTTACACGAACTTTTGAATTTCGTATTGGAGATATTGAAGTATATGTTACTGTTTTTACTGTACAACAAGGTGCTAACCAAATGGTGAAGAACACATTGTTCTTTTATTAATTTATCCAGTTCTCTTGTCCAGTGTACGCTGTCTCTGTTCCTAGATTATAAAATCATGTTATTTTAATACAGTTGAATCATGTCTCTTTATTTTTTTTGACTACCCTCATTATTCTGCTAAAATATCCCAGGTTCCCTGCCCTACTATCTTTGATCCTCCTGAGAAATATATATCTTTGATAGTCCCAGCATTTAATGAAGAGCATAGGCTTCCAGGAGCTCTTGTGGAGACATTGAAGTAAGTCATCAAAACACTTGTTTAATGCATTTTTGATCTATAACTTTTCCCTTTAAGCATGATTCTTGTTCAAAGTTCATGATTGTCATTTAATTTTATACCTTCTCTTTGGATGGACAATAGACAGTATCTGGTATGTGTATATTAGTGGAAAATCATTTTCAAACCTACAATTAAATGATAATGTGAATTTTTCTGTATTTACAGCTTTGTTACTCATGGACGCTTTGAACTTTATTATTGATGTGATAAGATGCTTTTTGAACTCTGAGATTGCATCTGACCTGTAAATGCTTTAATTTATTGTCTCGATATTTCATTATTTTGGTTTTTGTGTGCGCGTGCGCATGTTTATGCGTGGGTGGGTTGGGTGGTTGGAAAGGGGGTTATGTGTTGATATTCTGTGGACTTTACAGTCACACGTTTGTGCGATCGAGAGAGCGCGCGGGAGAGTCTATTTCATGGTATCATATTTTGTTTCTCATTAAACTGAAGGCATTGTTTGTTATTTCGTTCATGAAGACAGCATTGGCAGGAAATGGCGGATATGCTGGTCATCTCCTCAATCATTTAGAAATCTTAACATTAGTCTGGTCGGTTCCTCAGACAGCTTGATCTTTCCTCCCCAAGGCTTTTAGAGTAGAATCACCTTGTTCCAGTTTTTTAATTGCCTGGTTGTCCCAATAAAGCTGGGAAATCAGCTTTGATACTCCAGTGCTGCTATACGGGGGTTAATAATTTATTAACAAAGAGAACTGATCATGAATATTAATTTTATTGATTCCCGCTTGTGGCTCCTAAGGAACAACTGGCTGGGAAAACATTACTCTTGGGCAAGAGGATATTCTGCATCAGACCCCCCTTTTGTGCAAAATAACAGAAGTGGATACTTTGATTAACAGGCAAACACGCCTTTTTAGTATATCCTAAGTAGTTTTCTGACTCTCTAGGTATATTTTAATTGGGAGTTCATATAGACACTTTTATCTAGTTCACTCTTCAAGTGCATAGTGTGCTAATTATTTAAACATTCTGTTAGAATAATCTGCAGATCAGCGAACATTCTGCTTCATTTTAAGATGATTGTTTCGGTTTCCAGGTGCTTTTTATTTAGTTTGGAAACTGTGCTAATTTTACCATGGGGAGCCCCTTTTGTTTATCCTGCAGCTTTTTTTTTCCTGTTCCCTGCTTTAGAATCACAAATCACAATTGTAACTTGACGTATTAAGTGCCAATTCTCATCCTATTAGGTTACATGCTTAAATATATATGATTACACAAATTCTTTATTTAGGGCATACGTATGGGTTACATTTGAATCGTGCATGTGCATAACATATGTCGCCAAATGATTTCCTTTTATGTCGATTATGGCAAATCTAATTTTTAATTATTTTGAAGTTATGTGTACGATCATTAAAATATTAAAGAACTGCTTCTTTACAGCTATCTGGAACAACGCTCAAATGCTGACAAGACCTTTACTTACGAGGTATGATTTTATTCAACTCCAACTTTTATTGGATATTTGAAGCAGTAATTGTACATTGTGTTACAAGCCATAGTCTTAACACGGATTTGAACCATCATTATTTGTAAACCTATAACTATACTATAATTATAACTATCACTATAATTGTGTGTGTGCACATGCGTGTGCCTCTGCCTTGTTTGTGTTTATTATGCTGTGCATTTTTGCATGCTTTGGTAACGTTTCTTGGTTCCTAAAATGATATTACTGCTTCCAAAATTGCTGAAAAACTGGTTTTATATTTCATCTTTTGTCTCTAATACAGGTGTTGATAGTGGATGATGGGAGTAAGGATAAGACATCAAAAGTAGCATTTCACTTTGTTAGGAAATATAAGATCGATCATGTTCGGGTCATCCTTCTGGGAAGAAATCATGGAAAAGGAGAAGCTATAAGAAAAGTAAGTTTCTCTTAGCCTTGTAATATTTTTTCTTCGAGAAGGTTGTGAATGATGCTGAGTGTTTATTTGATTTTCTGAGTTATTATTAACTGTTATTTAGTTAGACACATAATTCTTTTTCACGACTGATTGACCAATGCTTCTCAATTTTGTGAAAGCATTGTTAAACAGGGAATGCTTCATTCACGTGGTGAACTCCTTTTGATGCTCGATGCCGATGGGGCAACTAAGGTGACTGACTTAGAAAAGCTTGAAGCCCAGGTCTGTCTAAACCAAAAGTTTAAAATTCAGTTCTATCACCAAACTCCCAATTATAAAATCAAAGTTTATGTCTGCCAAAAATAACAGCTCGTGTGGTTTTCCTTTGACTATTATAGCGATTTTGATTACTTTTTTTCTTCTCACCATCAGATACATGCATTAGTTGAGAAGAATAAGGAACTTAATTCACGGGTTACAGCACCAGATGAGTCAAGTCATAAGCTGTCTGATATTGAAGTTGCCGTATTTGGTTCCCGTGCCCACCTTGAGAAGCAGGCTCTTGCAACGGTTTATTTTCTGTTTACTTGGTTCCAACAGTTCACATATTTTGGTTCTCCAGCATGCAGTAGATAAGATTAAAAGGCTTTCTTTTACTGTTCCAGAGGAAGTGGTACCGGAATTTTCTTATGAAGGGTTTCCATCTTGTAGTTCTATTGGCTGCTGGTCCAGGAATTCGTGATACGCAGGTCTTTATCCACTTCAACCTAACTATTTCATTTGATCATGGTGTCATTTCAATTATTTCCATTATTTCCTGTACACATACTATCTCTTACTTTCAATTGCTACACCTAATGCAGTGTGGCTTTAAGATGTTTACAAGGTCTGCTGCCCGGAAGCTTTTTACAAACATTAGGTTAAAGAGGTATATATTTTGATTTTCACTCTCTCGATCTCTCCTTTTCTGATTATGTTTGTGCGCACTTTTCCTAGTCGTATTTTTCGCTTCTTTTTCTATGTGTGATATTGGTGTTTTGCAAAACTTTGAACTTGGTTTATTTTAGGCATCATCCTGATGTTCACAAATTATTAACTGTGCAGCATTTCTAGGCGCAGTTTATTGAAATGAAAACAATTATGCCCTTCTTGCCAGCCCTCTGTAATCTTTCTAGATTGGGGAACCTGCAAATGACATCAAAGTTTTCAACTTGTCTATCCTATTTCTATTAGCTGAAGGAACTTTAACTTAATTTTGCTTTCAGAGCTTCTGTTTTCTTTTAGCTTCATTAGTTTTTTTTTTCATTTGAGAATAAGTAAGCCTGCTAATTGAAAGCCAGTTTCCTTCTCTTTATTATTGAATTCAACTTATGCACACTCCCTAGTGATCCTTCTGTATTGTTGCTTCTTCCTATGCTGTTCTTTACTTGTTGGAACGACCTTTGCAAGAGACTACTCAAACTTATTTGATATGGTCGTGAATCTTATTATTTTTATCCAACTTCCTTCTCTTAAAGGATATACTGTGATTTATGCTGCTATCATTGGTGTTTTCATCTTATTGTGTGTAGTGTATGTTCAACAGTATAAATCATTTATCTTTCTCAATACCTGATGCAAGCCTTTGTTATTATTTTTATTTTCTTGCAGGTGGTGTTTTGATGTTGAGATTGTCTATTTATGCAAACATCTAAATATCCCAATGATTGAGGTGTCAGTTAACTGGACCGAGATACCTGGGTCAAAAGTGCGGCTAACCAGCATCATGCATATGCTCTTTGAGCTTGTTCTCATTCGCTTGGGCTACGGGCTTGGCATTTGGAAAATTTACACTTAATTAACATTTACTATAGATCGGAGAAGTCTCAAGCCTTATTTAGTCTCAGAAACAGAAGGCGCACATGAATCAGGAACTCAAGAAATTGGCAGGGCAGAGGTTTTCTTCGGGCGCAGTCTCCTCTCTTGTACAAGTAAATTCCTCCATTTTTCATGTGCATCAGCCACGTTACATGGGAGGGGTCAACTTACTGAATACTAATTGGGGAATTAGAGATTTATTATTATTATTATTATTATTATTATTATTATTATTATTGAGTTCTGCACTTTATACTGAATTTAGAATCGACAATCTCCAGTATTGAAGGGCGTATTACTGAATTTAGAATTGACAAATATTGTGGTTCCGGGGGAATCTACTCTGTTTCATGTGTTTCATTATCGGGATTGCGCACTGATTTTAAGTTCTACTTTACTTTTGGATTCTTGATTTCAGGTTGTGTTCGCAATGCAAGCAGGTGAACTTTCTGATTCATTTATAAGAAGCTTACTGATTGCATCAGATAATGTTCATTTGTTGCATAGTTTATCTAGTATCTGAAAACATGATAATTGAAATAATGGTAAATTGTTTGTAGCAAAAGAAATGTAATAGGTAGGATTATTTGCATCACTGAGGTGCAGCTCCGTTTGTTATAGACTTCAAGTGGTTTCTTCTCTGATACATTGCATTCCTGTAACCCTTGAACCTTGATGTACTACTATAGTGTCAGTAGTCGATACGGCGTACAAAGTTGATTCGACCTTTCTGGTTGTCAGATTGAGACGGTTTTAGTTTCAGATATTATTTTTCAATATTCTAGTTTTTTCAGATTTTTCAGGGATTTTTTTTGGATTATTTTGAAACATTTTTGATTTTATTGTCAATCGATATTGATAATCGGTTCTACAATTTTTAATTCAAAAACAGAATTGAGTTTTTGAAATTCGCTTCCATATTGTTTTTCAAAATCATATATTCTACTTTAGCGTATTTTGAGGGATGTTTCTGAATTAATCGAAAATTTGACTGAACCGGTGTCCATCGGTATCAGCAAATACATTTCAAGATTTTTAATTTGCAAATCAGACTGAATTTCTTGAATCCAGTTTCACAGTACTTCTCTGTGTAACATTCTCTATTTTACAGGATTTTTGGTAACCATTCGGAACTAATCAAATTTTGACTCACTATAATAATATTAATTAATTAATATTAAATCATTTTCTTTCTTTTCTTCTCCTCTGCTTCTCCTTTTTCTTCCACTGCCTTCTCCACTGACTTGACTCTCATCCCATGTCTCTCTCTCTCTCTCTCCCTCCCTCTCTCTATTATATCTCTCTTTCTCACTCAATCTCTCTCAACCTCTCTCCAAAATCTTACCCATCTCACTCCCTCTTTCAATTTCAGTTACTCCCTTCCTCCTCACACCGTCGGCCACCATCCAGCTCGCCGCCAGCCGGCCACGGCAGACCCCAACTCCGGCAGCCATCCCTACAACCACCACCATCACTTCCAAACATCCCATATATCTTCATCTCCTCCTCCTCCATCATCTTAAGCATCACTATCATCTTCTTCTTCTTCATCACAACCTCCACCAATTCCACCAAAATCAGACCAATCACCAACATTTCTACCACTTCACCACCACCATCATCCTATCTCCACCACTCACTCCATCCACTTTCCAATTTCATCATCCACCATCACATTTCTCCAATATCTCCACCTCTACTTCACCATCACCACCTTTTTCTCTTCTCTCCTCCACTCTGGCCGACCGCTGCCCTGGGGCGTCGCCGGTGTCGGCACCACCACTGGCCGACCAGTTGCGGCCAGCTCTGCCACGTCGCGCGGCCCCTGGCGTCGCCGCTGCTCCTCCCTGCCTCTCTCTTTTCTTCTCTCTCATTCTCTCTATTCTGTCTCTCCCTCTCTCTTTCATATTGGATCCCAAAATCCATAAACTCGCAAACCCGTTGATCCACAAACCCATTAACCCGCTTACCCGTTTACTCAAGTTATGGGTCTGGGTTATTGGATCTAACTTGACCCGTTAGCCACCCAAACCCATATCTAAAACTAATAAATGTAAATTTTCATAAAACCTCCTGTTAAATAGTACTTATTACATTTTAATTTTTAATTACATATAACTCATTTTTAATGATTTTAGTGTTCGAATTATATCTGGAGCATTCGAGGTCTGATTTGGACGATTCTGAAGCCGTTTCGATCGTAAGAAGACGAGCTACATCCCTGTACTACCCATGTAAGTGTTTTTCTTTTATAAATTATATTTTATCATATTTAATGAAATTAATTGATTGCTTTATTTAATAAATTGTGATTATCGGTAAATCATTGTAATTAGAATATGCATGACAATTATTTGAATATAATTGTTAAATAATAATTTTATTTGTTTTCTTGATTTAAAATAAAATATAGATGGATTAGTTATATATTGGTAATAAGCGTTTATTGGATTAATGATAAAGACATTTTAAAACACTAAATTAATAATTATTAAAATGGTTGCGAATAGATTGAAAATAGAAAATTATAAATAATTGCTTTATGATATTGATCATGTTAATAATATTGAAATCGTTATAACAAATAGAGGTCTATTGACACATAATTAGGATAATGATATCATCTTGATATTCTCACTGTTATTTCACTCGTGACAACACACACTGCTAATTCATGTACTGGTATCACTATTACACTGAGTCACTGGTATTACGTATACTTGTATCATAATTACACAAACACTCTACTTCACCGGACACGGTATCACGTGTAGACATTTGTTACATGTACACTGTTATTACATGTACTTGTACCACCGATTTCACGAATACGTTACATTTGTATTTCATATACCTGTATTACCATTACATGAGTACTCTACACTATTGTGGTATGTACTTATCACATGCATTTATTTGTATATAAGCTTTGATTGTTCTTGTATTCCTGTTGTATGGATCGCTATTCCTGTTACTTGGCTTATTGTTACAGCATACTCCTGTATCCCTATTACATAACTATTACATGCTTATTTCCTGTAATCCTGATATTGCTATGATATTCCTGTTACTGGACATGGGAACTGTTGATATGTGATGTGTGAAACTAAGTGCCAGTGGATCTGAGCCACAGGGGCCACCTCTATAATCCCACATCTCTTATTTCCCGTGTCATGATATCAAGAAAAACTCATGTCCTATTATCGTATTACATGTACCATGCACTGTTCTTGTTCCTGATGTACTGTGTAGTTTAAATGTAATAAATAGAACATGAGGATGAGAAGACTTGACGGTTGGCTAGATCTTATAAGGTGGATGTCTGGATCCATTGTTAGTCCCACTGCAGGGGACACGGTAGTGCTGGCTACCTTCCCGTTTCTCGTTACTTGTTTCGTCCTTGCGTGCTGGCCTTAGTCTCAGCAGCCAGGGAGTCTTGATAAAGCCGTAATCCCGGGTATGCACGGGATACACCCACTTGATTAGAGCTCCTCGACCATTGAGTTTTCAATTAACATAATAAAGCAGTATAAATAATAGTGACGTTGGGAACGCTTGTTATTTGGTCACTCTTTTATTCAGATCATGCTACCCGTATGCCTTGTTCGGATGAGTTCGGCTGGAGTGCGGGATCCGGTATGAATTACCAGTGGAATGGGACACTAAAAAAGATTGATTAAAATACCAAGCGGTACTGATTGTTATTATTGTATAAATAACATACTTGCCCGATACATCTATGTTATTGTTCAGTTGTACTTGTTACTATTTCTAATATTTTATCTACTATCATGTCACTGGTATACCTTATTACACTTCCTGATAACTGTCACACTTCTTGTGACACACTATTCATTCCATATATGCTCTGCATTCCATGTATTATGTTTCATGTATACCCTGTAGACACTGTTACTGTATAATCACAACACTGTATTATGATTATTCTACATACTTCTTATCTACATGTTCATATTCATCATGACATCATTATGCTCCTGTTATTATTAGATTAAATAAGAAATATAAAGTAAGTAAAACTGCTACATGTGACTTATACACACTGATATAATTAGGAATACTTAATATTGTATAATATCACGCATATTGAAAATAATATATAACTGGTATAACTCTATTGACTGTAGTAATATAATCTCTCAAAACGACTTACCTATTATTTTTGGTAGCACAACGCGGACATATAAACTGATAGTAATGATATAAAATTGGATACTATTGTGGTAACGACACTGTTATAGGTATTGATGATATTAAAGTATAACACTTGTATATTTCTCCTGATTGTTATTATCATGTATCATTGGTATTTAAACATGTATTATACATTATTATCGTGATCGTATTACTATAGTAAATATTACTGCTCCCTTCATTTTACCACTCAATATGTCGCTTTCTGACGACCTGAGTTTGCGTGCCCATGTTGGAGAGCTGAGATATCGTAGTTCTTGGTGTTCCCCTAGGATACTGTTAGGAGACCCGTCACTTTTATTATTCATAAATATTTTTATTATTTTGTCAGTACTTCCAATTTTCTTTTCTGTTTTCATATTTATCTTGGTCATTGACCCCCTTTTGTAGGTAATTTTGTACTTATTTAATACTGAAAGTATTGTGTATATTGTATTTAATCTCTGCACTGGCTTAGCGTACATATGAGAGGGTATATTTGCTCTGCATATGTACGTTACCGTAGCGCCTCCATGTCTGCGGGATTGGGGGCGTTACAATTCCTATGAGGTTAAAATAAATCACGTTACTCTTCACTACTTCGGCTATTTGTTTCTGTTTATTTGACTATTTCTCAAGCTAATAAACAAATAACAAACCATTGTAAGCAAGCAAATAATTTCAGCTGCATAATTTCCCTTTTTCATTGTATTTGAACAGTAAGGTGTAGGCCTCAAAAGCCAATCTGAACAAAACAAGATAAACAAATAAATAAAATAATGAAATCAACAGCCTTCAGATCTCAACATGAATTGTTTTACTTTAAAAAAAAAAAGATGAATTTTTGTTGCGAGCACTGCAAGAAAACATGGCCTTCTCCTCTCTCTCTCTCAACTCATCGAAGCACATGGCCGTTTCCTGAAAGGCTGCAGCTTGTGTTGCTTGCAAGAATGGCGTCCTACAGCTGTTGCTGTTTGGTTTTAAAAGCTCCTCTACAACAGTGCAAGCAGTTGTTTATTATAAGAAAAGAACAAAGAATATATATACACAAATATATAGCATGTAAAGCTCTTCACATACTGCTGCAAAGTGCTTGCCTTGTCCTCATTCATGCAAGCTATTGAATCAAACCAGATAGTTTTATGCATTCATTCATGTGCGCAGCCCACATTCCCCACAATGTGTTGTCCCAGACAAGACAGCATACTGCTCTGAGAGAGAGCAGATTCAAAACATTTGAATCTAGAAAGACTAAGTGCTTTTAGGTCTCTCTCTCTCTCTCTCGCACGCTCTCGCGCACGCGCACGCATACTGACATGCACGTACATGCGCACACTGTTCATCACAATGTTAACCAAACGAAATTTCATCAAAGATTAAGCAGCTCGAATATCTGATTTTAGCAAGAACAATTAGCCCTGATACAATCGCTAACTGTGGGTCTCAACTACTGTTTTTGATACAGAACATATATAATCCACACATGTCAGAGACTGCTGAATGAAGCATAAGAAATTGTGTATGGAGATCTTGTTTCAGATGTAACAAGAGTAAACACGAAGTTTTGGGGTAATTTATTTATCTATTACAGATATAAACACAAAGTTGGGTTCAAGGAAACTTGATGGAGTCACATGTTCATATATGAAAACAAATTGCAGTTGTCCTAATTAACAAATGCCATTGGAAAGTTTGTTTAGGAAAGTTAGTTTCCTCCTTCACCTAGATTTCCACTGTAACCCCCTTCATCAAACAATCAACTCTGCTCTATTTTGTTTATTATATTCTTCTCGTTGCTTCCAAACTGATGTAGGATGATGTTAAAGTTACAAGAGAACTTGACCTTGACCCCTGGGTTAAAATGTGCGAAGAAATAATTTAGTCATGCCATAATTTTAGTGATATCCAGACACTGCGATTCACTTCCATCCATGAGTCTTCTTAGTCCTTCAGTTCTGGTAACTCCATCCTCCAAAACAGCACAAAACGGAAATCTGGGAACTCCTGTGAGCCGTCTCTTCAATTCTTCATAGACATCCTTTGCACCCTCTTCATCAATTTTGTTGGCGACTACCAAACATGGTCAATGCGACATCCTGATGGTGCTCGAGTTCCAGAACTAAATACCTCAGTTGCTCTCATGGTGCAATACCTTTTCTATCGTTTAGTGCTGCAGCCAAATCTACAAAATATACTGGAACTTTTGTTCGCTCAATATGTCACAAGAATGCATGCCCTTGATGACAGTTCTCATGCACCCCTTTTATAAGCTCAGGAATGTTAGCCACTGTCATAGAGAAGAAGTCCTTAGAATGGTGAAAGCATATTGACCGATAGTTGGCTTAGCTTGTGAGATAGAACCTAGAAGGGTGCTTTTACCACCAAGGCTCACTTCTGCAAGACCCTTGAGTTCTAATATGAGCACAGCCTCAGAGCTACGCAATCATGTGGCCAATGAGAAATTATCACTCTCTTCCTCATTCTCACTATCCCCAAATTTCATATCTACAGAGACATCATTGTGCTTGTTAATTTTGCAAAGCTTGATATCTTTTGGTAATTTTCTCGTAGCAACATTAACTAGATCACTCTCCCCTCCTCGTGCGACTACTAACAGCTGAATATTGCACTTCCTCCTCTTCTTCTTCCTCGTAATCTTCATCATAGTTTTCTTCATATTCTTCCTTGTCTTCATCTTTTTTAGTTTTTTTCTTCAAATTTTGTTTCATATTCATCTTCATCTTATTCTTCAGCTTGATCTTTATATTGTATGATTTATAATGAGGAGGATCTTTAAGCTTTGCTCTTCTTTTTTCCTTTAGTAGGAACTGGCATTTCAGGTACTTTACCAGGCAACCCGATTGATTTTCATGTTGGTCGTATTCAATATTTCCTAAAATTTCAAATACTTTAGCTAGTTATATTAAACATGAACATGCATCAATTATACTGCAATAAAATCTATATAAATAAACAAATAAAACAGGAGAAAAAGAGTATGGCCTGTGGGGAGCAGTTGTGCAAGAACACTGCCTTAGAAGACAAAGACCCACACTATAGTTCGGGCGTTGAAGCGGTTGCCGTCGACTAGCGGTAAAGACCCCCAAAAAGTATCAGCACCCGACTCGAGCGTAAGCGAAAGTCTCTGCTTAGATGAGAATCGGTTGCCCACGAAATTAATATAAATCAGTAGAAATTTAAGTAGGAAGAAGAGCTTCACCAGCTGTAGGAAGTGTGCCAGAGAGAAGCTCAAGAGGGGGAGAAGAAAGAATTGTGCTCCTTCTTTGTCTTGCTGCTGAAGGGGAGAAGATCTATTTATAGTCTTCAAAGTCCCCTGGCGATTGTAACAACAAGAGAGAAACACAAGCACATGCATGTTATTGAGAGATATTCTCACTCGACGTGTGGATCTCGTGAGACTCGTTCAAGAAGAATTAATCAAGGAGAATGAGTCAAAACGGAAAAAGAAAAGAAAAGAAAAATAAATCATGGGCTCGGGCTCGCTCGCCCATGCCCCGCGGCGTGCGTGCGTCATCGCTGGCATTGACGAGGCTAGGTGTGGCGGGCATGCACGGTTAACCCATCTCATAACATATAATCCATAATCAGTAGGATGAGGGAGGATTGATATATAAACTACTTTCCTTCCTATATCCTATTTCATGTGAGACTAAATATATGCTAAAATGAACACTATAGGAAAGTGTTTATTCAACCCCAACATTTCAAACATAACCTTTACGTTGCGATGAAGATGAATCATTGGTAGCTTCATTATCCAACAAGCTTAATGAACTGACACTGTTATGTCTATGTTGAAGAGGTTTAGATGGGCCAGCTTGCTTGATCAATGTCTGGTATTTCCGATGTAATTAAAGATTTAATGAAAGTATCCTCCATAAGCAAAGGAGTTTCACCACTAACTGGTGAATTACAGTGCCAACTGGTACTTACGCAACCTGGCAAAACATTAAGATTAGCGCGCGTACAATACAACGAGACATTGTAGAAAAAATGTATAAATCACAAAAGTTTTAACACATTATGACTCTATCAGATCCGTGGCTGCCAATTTTTTTTCTTTGATACCCTGTTTCCCGCTCTTTGCATTATGCAAAACAAAAGATATACATGGGTTTACAATCCAGTCAACAGTTTAAGACCTTCAAGAACTGAAAATAGAATTAGGGTTCGAAGTGAGATCTGACTGCTAAACCCATCCAACATGTTATTAACAAAATTGAGAAAGAGAACTAGAAAATTATTAATAAAGGATTTTCTTTTCTTATGACAAAATTTAATAAATCATAAATAAACTCAAATTTTGTGCAACCAATCAAATGATGTTGCAGATTACTGAAGTCCCAAACGACTGTAGAGCATTCAAGAATAAAATCACCACCTCTCCCACCATTACCACCTTCACTAACGACAAAATATTAACAAGTATTGAAAAATTCAGTACATTTTTGGCAATCCAACTAGGCAGTAACTTGATTAAGTATAAAATTTTAATGGGAAAAGAAAACCAAAAACAATCTCCGCTCCCATCATCATGGTTGTGGGAGAGAGAGTCTAAATCTATTTGATAGAGCTTTTTTAACTATGTTGGAGTTACCTAGAGAGAGTTGCAGTCAATGGTGTTGAATGTGAGAACGTGTCAGTCGTGTCAGAGTCAGATTGCTCAGTAAAAAAAGGAAACATAGAGTTGTCGACTAGTGATTAACAAAGAGTTGGGTATTTACAGTAGTTGATTTATATTCCTTATTAGTTGACTAATATTGTCTATTAGTTGACTTATGAAATCATAAATCAACTCATGCGGTGACAATTGGCGATTCTGAGTTTGATTCTAATTTTGTTTTTGATCCGAATTTAGATTTTTTTTGGTTTTTGTTTCGTTCGTGGACTCTTTTGGCCATATATTGGAGGGTGTTGTACCTTTATTTGTAACCAGAATTGATTGATTAATAAGATCTCTCTTCTCTTCTGTTCCGAAGACGTAGGCAATTATCGAATCTTGTTAAATCTATGATTTCTCATGTTTTTTCTCATTTGTTCTGTTCTTGCTTTTTTATGATTTTTCTTCGGCATGCTCTGGTGTTTACACAAGACTTCTGTAGATTACAACAAGTGGCTAATTTCGTTGCGGAGTTCGTTCGGGTGGAGTATATCGCTTTGAAAACTTGTCGACAGTTTCATTTAGATGTAAAGTTTCGATTTTTATCTATTTAGACCTGTTTTTCACTAATTGTTTCTACATTGCTTTATTAGATTTGCTGGAGGAGATGACCAAGAATAGTCAACTTATAGTGAAAGTCATGAATATTCATTAGTCAAAGATCGACGTGGTCAAGTTTGATGGCACGAACAATTTTGTTATATGGAGATGCAAGGTGGTGGATTCACTGACGGCATCAAATCTAAAAAATACTTTACTTTTGGAGAGAAAGCTGGAGAAGACTTCTGCGAAGGACTGGGACAAGATGAATAAAATGGCATGTGGCATCATAAGATCATATTTAACATAATATATCAAGTATTATGTGATGACAGAGACTTCAAGAAAGAATATTTGGGAGATCTTATAGGGCAAATATTTGACCAAGAGTATAGAAAATCACTTGCACTTGAAGAGGAGATTTTATCACTTCTAATTGAAGAAAGATATCTCGATCGGTGAATATATAAATAACTACACGAAACTTCTTACGGACTTAGCTAACATAGATTAGGTGATCAAGGATGAGGACAAGGCGTTGATTCTTTTGAGCTTTCTTTTTGATAAGGACTATGAGACTTTATTCTCACCCTAATCAACGGTAAACAATCTCTTAACTATAATGAATTTTCTTCTGCTCTTGTAAATTATGAATTAAGAAGAGAAGATAAAGAGTCCTCCAATAGTACATCGGCAGAAGTTTTGACGATAAGAAGCGGGAGTTCCATTCAAATGAGCAAAAATGGTCGTGAAAGATCAAAGTCCAGAGCCGACAGAGATTTGAAGAAGAACCAGCGTGCTTTCTGTGAAGAGATGGGACACTAGAAGGTTGATTACCAAGAGATCAAGGATAAAAAGTAGTCAAAACTTGAGGCAAATCTCATACAGGTGGTCAGTACACAAGAGGCGATACTCCACAGGCAGGTGGATCAGATTCAGACTCATCGATATTTCGTTCTCAGTCACTACTCTTACTGTTGGCTACTCTGGTGATTCTAAGTGGATATTTGATACATGTGCTACCTATCATGTGCGTCCTAATAGGAATTGATTTTCTAGCATTGAGAAGTTAGTAGATGGTTGTTTCGTCGTCATAAGTGATGATCGTTTGTGCAATATAAAAGGGATAAATACAATTCTTATCAAGATGTCTGATGGAATAGTGCGGAAACTGAAGGATGTGAGGTATGTATCTCAATTGAATAAAAATCTTATCTCAGATGGTGCTTTGAAAGCATTGGGTCTAGCGATATCTGGTAGAGATGATGTTCTCGAGATACTTACAGGCTCGAGGGTTGTGTTGAAGGGCGTCCGACGCAATAACACCTTTATTTCTTGAAGGGGAATGCAGTTATATGACAAGTGGTGACTTCTATTAGTTTAGATGACAATTATACTGGTTATGACACATAAGGTTCGGACATACATGTGAAAAGTCTTTGCAAGATCTAGCAAAGTAAAGTTTATTGAAGGGTGTCAAAACCTGCAAATTGGAGTTCTGTGAGAATTGCGTCATCTGTAAGAAGACCAAGGTGAGATTTGGCACCGCGATTCATTGCGTTGAGAAAATTCTTTACTATGTTCACACAAATATTTGGAGGACTTACCAAGATGACATTTATTAGACATAATCACTATTTTGTGTTCTTTATTGATGATTTTTCTAGGCAATGTCGGGTATATACTATGAGACAAATGAAAAGTTCGAGAGTTGTTTGTGGAGTGGAAAAGAAATATGGAGAAGAACACAAAAAGAAAGATCAAAGTACTTCATTCGGACAATGGTGGAGAGTACACTAACGAACCTTTCCTACAGCTATGTAACAATGAAGGCATAAAGAGGAACTTCACAATTAGAGAGACATCGTAACAGAATGATTGGCCGAAAGGATGAATAAGCTCTTGCTGGAGAAGGTTCGTTTGCATTGACAAATTACCAAAACCTTTTTGGGCTAATGCATTGGCATATGCTTGCCATCTAATCAATATGTTGCTTTTATCTGTGGTAGGAGGTAAAACTCCTTTAGAAGTTTGATCGGAAAAAGTTGCTCAAGGCTACGACTCACTTCGGATATTTGGTCGTCTGTTCTATTACCATGTCAAGAAAGACAAGTTGGATCCGAGAACGAGAAAAGATGCGTCCATGAGTTTCAAAAAAGGTATAAAAGATAACAAGATTTTGGATTTAAAGGACAAGAAGATCATCTTGAACATGGATGTCACATTTTATGAGATTTCAATGGTGAAGTCTATAAATTCTTAGTAGTGGAGGGTGAGAAGACCAACATGATATTGCAACAGGTGAAGAGTGATGCTACTTCACAATCTCCATATAGTTCAGTATCATTTAAGATCACACCTGAGGTGACACAGGGTGTTGATTATGTAGTTGATGAGAATGCTGATGATGAGGAAGATCAAAGACATGTTATGAGTGATGATCAAAATTCTATTAAAGTTGGAAGAGCTTAAAGAAATCAACATGAGCCCAGTAGGCTCACTACATATATAATTCTGGCTTATGCTCTTTCGATCATTAAGGAGGCGTCTCGTCTACATATAGGAAAATTGAAATCAGTTCAGAGTCCAAGATGTGAAGGAATGCTATAATGAAAGAGATGAAATCTTTTCACAAGAACGATACTTGAAAATTGACAAAATTGCCCAAGAAAAGAAGGCTATTAGTTGTAAGTGGGTGTTCGCGAAGAAGAAATACTATACTCTACAAGGTCAGATTGGTTGCTAAAGGTTACGCGTAGCGAGAAGACATTGACTGCAATAAGGTATTCCCACTCGTTGTAAAACACTTGTCTATTTGGATATTATTGACATTAGTGGCACAATATGAGTTGAAACTTGATCAGTTCGTTGTGAAGACCGCCTTTTTCTATGACGATCTTGATGAGGATATTTTTATGACTCAGCCTACAGGATTCAAAACTGCAGAAAAAAGAATAGGTGTACAAGCTGAAAAATTGCTTTATAGGCTAAAATAATCGCCAGGACAGTGGTACAAGTATTTCGACAGCTTCATGAGAGGTAAGAGGTACACATGAAACCATTGTGACCCATGGTTTACTCTAACAAGTTACCGGGTGGAGAGTATATTTATCTACTATTGTTTACAGACGATATGCCCATTGCTTCTAAGAGTAGATCCTTTATTGATAATTGAAAAACTAGTTGTCTTTCGAATTTGAGATGAAAGATCTTGGTGAAGTAAAAAATGTGCTAGGCATAGAGATTGAGAGAGACCGTAAAAGTGGCAAGGTTTGCTTGAGTCAAAAGGGATATTTGAAAAGGTGCTTTAGGAGTTCAACATCAACGGCGACACAAATTCTATAAGTACACCGTTGGCCCCTCACTTCAAGTTAAAAGGTACTATGTCCTGTAGTACAATTGAAGAGTGTGAGAATATATCTCACGTACCCTATGCTAGCCCAGCTGGCAGTTTGATGTATGTGTGTATAAGGACTAATTTGTAATAAGTTATCTCGATAATTAGCAGATACATGCACGATCCCAGTAGGGATCATTGGGAGGATGCGGGGGGGAATTCTACAGTACCACAAAGCTTTGGTAGATGTTGGATTGATGTTCGAGAAGTATACTACAGGTAAGTAAGAGAGTATTGGAAATGTCGATTCTGATTACGCGGGAGACCTTGATAAGCACCGGTCTACGACGGGGGTAGGTTTTCATATTGGCCCAAGCACCTGAGTTGACGCTATATTCTACAGTCAATTGTCAGTTTGTCTACTACGGAGGCATAGTATGGCCATCACAGTGGCTATGAAGGAGGCAATTTAGCATCAAGGGTTACTTGATGATTTGAGATTGATCAGGATATACTGAAGATCAATTATGATAGCATGAGTGCTATCTATTTGGCAAAGAACCAAGTCTATCATACAAGAATGAAGCATATTGATATCAGATTCACTTTGTTTGGAGATTCTTGATGAGGATGATATTAAGTTAAAGACGATTCACATAAAGGAGAATCCCGCCAACATGCTTATCAAGGTTGTTGCGAGAGTAAAATTCGTGCATTACAAGAAGTTACTCCATAACTACGGATGGGTTAATCCCTCAGGCATGGAGTACATAGGCAACCACATTGGTGCAACTTGGCTGAGTCAATATGGTGCTTTGTTATGTTCGACTCAAATTTGAGAAATTTTCACTGAGGTGAAAAATTGTGAGGGGGAGAGAGTCTAAAATCTATTTGTTAGAGTTCTTTTTAGCTCTATTGGAGTTAGCTAGAGAGAGCAGTCATCAACGATGTCGAATGCAAGAGCGTGTCGGTTGTGTCAGAGTTGGATTGCACAGTGAAAAAAATGAAACACAGAGCAGTCGATTTATGTTCAGATAAGTCAACTTGTAGCGTCGATTGGAGATTAACAGAAAGTTGAGTATTTGCAGCAGTCAACTGATATTGCTTATTAGTCAACTAATATTGTCTACTAGTCGACTAATGGAATCATAAGTCGACTAATACGGTGACAGTTGGTGATTCTGAGTTCAATTCTGATTTTGTTTTTTAATCTGATTTCAGAGTTTTTGGTTTTCTTTTGTTCGTGGGTTCTCTGGCTATGTAATGGAAGGTGTTTTACCCTTATTTGTAATCTGAATTGATTGATTAATAAGATCTCTCTCTCTTTCTGTCCCGAGGGCGTATACAATTGCCGAACCTCGTTAAGTCTGTGTTTTCTCATGTTCTTTCTCGTTTGTTCTGTTCTTACTTATTTGTAATTGTTCTTGAGTATACTTTGGTGTTTGCATAAAACCTCTACAGATCCTGACATAGGTTTCTCGTACCGATCAATCCAAGTACGTTGATAACTCTTGTGCCCATTTCCACCTTCACCTCCCTTGGTTCGTAGCCTAACGCCTGTACTTCCAAGAATTTTGATGATATATATTAACCTATAAATTAGTTATTATGAGTTTTATTAGTAGTCTTTGTCTTACTACAAGATAAGACATGTAAAGAATGATGGATGGATTATGCAAAACTATTATATCTATATAAAGGATGAAAGGGTATTAAAACTCAACAATTTCAAGTCACATCAAAGTTTATCAAGTTATGCAAGAGCAATTTGGAGGCAGAAGAATCCAGCTTCAACTTTCACATTTAATGAAAATATGTAAGTAATTAAAGAGTAATATAATTATCTTCATATGACATAAATAAGAATTCTTAGTACTCAATTTTTTTTTCATGTTTTAGCTAAGTCTTTCTGGCAGAATGCTCATTTTACCAGTCCATTCACTGATAGAATAGAGTGAGACAAAATTCCACTAAAATATACCTTGAAGACTTGTCTCTTTCACTTTACCACAACTTATCATTGTCTCGTCCTCAAGTTTTAGAGATGGAGAAAACATCAAGCTATTATTTAATTATTCGTGCATATTATATCTTGACCCTTATGAGTAGTGATAGGAATGCCACTTCTTGTTCTTATTGGGATGCTATAGTACAAGCTATATATTTCTTAATTCAGCAAACTAAAGTGACTGTTGTTCCCTACTTGCTTTTTCTTAAGCTACTATAGTGCAAGATGTACAATCTTTTCATATGTCAGTCTAGTACTTTAAACCGGTCCCTACTCTATACTATAGCTGCCACAGTGCGAATAGTTTTATATTGAGATGGGAAAACTCTTCTTCTTTATCTTTTTTCTTCAACTGCCACAACGATGTCTCTTTTCCTCTTTCTTCTCAAATTGAACCAACCTATTTAATGCTGCAAATTTTGAACCGCGCTTGATCTTTCTTTGCAGCCAGCAATAAATGCTAACGGGCAGAAAATCCTTCTCTATCTAACAGGCAGATTTGTATTTGTGTCTTGGTCTTTTAATATATAACTGAAGACACAATAAAAACACAAGCAAGAAAAATAGTGAATACAGAATAATGTACAGAGCTAAAATTTTCATATAAACATAAATCTGAAAGAAGTTTTTGAGCTTTAATCTTTTTCAATTCTTAAACAACCTTCCAGTTAAAGAAGTGCCATAGATTTTAATTCTTCATTAAGTGTTTAAACTTACTTCATTCAACTTTCTATTGATGGGAGAATGTTGGCTTTTAAAGTCTACAAACATTTTGATTCTCTCTCTTTAACTTCTTGATAATTAAATGTCAACTATTTAACATAGTTATTTCTAAATCTTTGATTACGCATAGCCTCATATTGTATATTTTATCTAATCGTGAAATTGTGCTAACTAGTTCTCATTCTTGTTTTAGAGAACAAAATCATTTCTTGTGAACTTGTGTACCCTTTTGGTGTAGAGAAGATGGTCCAACTCTGAAGAAGGAGATTAACAGTTGTTTCCTCTTCAAGGAGAAGAGAAAATCCAAGCTCGACTGTGAACACTGACAGTGTAATCACTTGCTTCGGGTTGAAGCTGATAGTAAGATTTGAAATCCTAGATAAGAGTCTTCTAAGTAGTGGATATGAGGGGAGTCCTGAAGCACGTTAAAATATTTGTTTTGTTCATTTTACATGTGCGCCTTTCAATCAAACAACAATACCCAAGTATACTCATGTCAAGATAAGCGATAATGGAAACACCATTTTGATTTCATTGAGAATGAGTTAGTATTGATTGCACATTATTTATGTGAAAACCATCTACGAAATTTCACAGCAAGACATTAGAATCTAATTTGAGCACGGAATCAACATTGAGCCTATTGACATGATGCTGGCTCAAGGTGAAGGACACATCTTTTTGATAAACTGAAATTTGTAAGGATTGCATGTGGTTCACATGCTGACACCCATGTTTCTCAATTTCACTAGTGAATCAGTACAACTCAAATTGAAATGAAAAACACAAGGAAATTCCTTTTGACTGCAAACAAGAAAAAAAAAAACTCTGTAAGAGAACTTGAAAGAGGCGACTTTGAATCAAATAGCAGTAATAAAAGTATGCCCACAAAATATTAAATGGATGTTTATATTTTTTATATCTACTTTAATTTTTAACTTTTTGCTAATTACTTCTCCTCTTGTTATTCTCCATATAAAAATGGATGTTATACCAGCAATTTTGACGTATACATGGGTGGAAGCTGAGTAAAAAATTATCAAATAGCTCACTATATTTTTGTCTAACTATTCGATCGAATTCGATTCAAATGATCATTTAAACATAAACAAATAGATTTTACTATTCACAAGTATTCGATTTGATGGTCCGTTGAACTATTAATTTAGTATTAAGTATATATGAATTTAAACCCATTATAAATTATAATATTGCATATATAATATAATTACATGTTACTTTCTCATTTTTTTAATTGATAAGTTTTGAAAGATTCTAATATAAAAATTAATTAAGTAAATAAGAGAATCCATGTAAACGAACCAAAAATTGGTAAACGAATCAACATCGAAATGAAATCGAATAGTCACATATATTTTTTAATAACACCGTGTTGAGCCGAACATTCTCGAATACTTATTGAATACCAAATAGTTGATTCGAATCAAATATAAATTTTATTTACTGTTCGATCCGAAAACTGCAAAACGAGCCAAATTCAAACTCAAATGATGCACAATTTATTTTATTTGATTCGATTCGTTTCCATCCCTAGCTGATAACTGAAACACGTGGATCTCAAAATTATTATCAAGAGATTATGATTTAATTTGAGAAGAAATACAAAATGTTAATCTGCTTTTTTCCCCTCCCAAAATAAATGATAAATAAATTAAAATTAATGAGAATAAGAATGAAAATTCTGTTTTTGGATGTAATTGGACAATATCTTGATAAAAAATCACTCTCAAAATCTAGTTATATAGCTCAATCTTTTATTGTCTATACAATTTTAATTTTTATCAAGACATTAACCAGAATCTATCTGAAAATAATTATTTCAAGCCCATAACAACAACAGCAACAAATCGCTAGATACTCTCTTAATTAAGACTCTTAACATCTCTTATTAAGACTCGCGGTCAGAAATCAAGTCAGAACCAAGACAGCCACCTCATCCCGCGGACCCAAAAAGCACCCACTTTCTCACCCACCCCCCATCACGTGCCCAGCCCCAACACCGCGGTCCCATCACCGCCCGGTCCAATTTACCACCCCTCCCTTTCCCCTCCCCGAAACGGAAAGAATACACGGAGAATACGACAGCTCAAATACCGCCCCAGAAATCTCCGTCGCCGATCGATCTTCTCCCTCCCCGGTCGATCGATTGATATTTTCTTCACCCCGCCGCTTTCCCCGATGCAGCACCACGCCTACAACCGCCTCGGCAGCATCGGGTCCTCCGCCGGTGGCGGCGGTGGCGGCACGCCGTCGCCGCCCGCCTCCCCGCGGCGGTCCCCGAGGCACCTACGGCGGCCGGGGAAGGATGGCGGCCGGAGGCTCCCCCCGACTTCTAGGAGCTTCATCCAGAGAATGTCGTGGATGATGCTCTCGCTTCTCTTGAGGAGGCAAGCGATCTTCTTGTTTGCGCCTCTCATTTACGTGTCGGGAATGCTGCTCTACATGGGGACCGTCTCGCTCGACAGCGTGCCGTCGATCATCTCGAGGCCGACGATGGGCTCGGTATATAGAAGCCCGCAGCTTTACCAGCGGTTGAGGAGAGACATGGAGGCCGATAATTCCACGGATGGGGTTAGTGATTTGTTCTCTGATTGAATCTGAATGGATCTGGAGTTTGTTTTAGTTTCGAGATTCTGATCTTAGGTTGGCAATGTAGTTTTTGAATTTGGTAAATTTCGCCTCTTTTAGGGCATCAGAGTACAATATCTCAGATTTTTGTTACTGAAATGAAAACCTAAGCACAAAATGGTTTCTATAATGGGGAGTGGAAGCTTGCTGGTTCCAGGGTTGAATGCTTAGCTACAAGTAGAAATTAATGTTGAATTGCTTCTTGTTTTCTCTTCTCTATTTATTGCTTATCAAAGTTTTTACATGTTCCTCAACTTCAAGACTTGTACTTGGCTTGTTCCTTTGGTATGTCATTGCCAAATCTCAAGGTAGGTTGTCCTTTTTCGCGGCTTTTCTTAAACCAAAAATTGCCCCCTCAAATAATCTCATTTGGACTTCTAATCTATGTCACTGGACAACACATTCGGCTTTGAGAGTATAGAGAATAATTAATTTTAGAGTGTAAAAGTTTAAGACATCATATTGTACACTATATGTCCAATTACCTCCCAATCTTCAAATAGGGTGACCTCTAAATTTCTGCTTCAACTGTACCAAACATCTCTTTCTCCTCCAGCTGCATAAAATTTGCCCTAAGTAATAATTGAAAGTTATTTGAATGTGACTACAGTTGGTAGTTTGGGTTATGCTAGGTGATCCTTGTCTCCTTTTGTTTTGTAAGGAAGCTATGTTGAAGATATATGACCTGCCATTTGTTACCGAGTCGCAAATCTCTACTATTTAGACTATACTTTTTAGAGGGAAGAATTTGATAAGTCAAGAGATCTCTACTATTTACTTTTTTTTTTTTCTTTTAGAGGAAGATATGTCTTATGTTTGAACTATTCCAAAATACAATATGGGTATGCATATTGAGGTATTTGTTGCTCCATAATTTATCAAGTGTCTTTCATCAACAAAAAGGCAATGTGGCGGTCATGGTGGAGGAGTATGATTAAAGATCTGCAGTTCTGATAATAGAAAGTAGTTCCATTTTTCAAGGCAGCATATATTGGTGATTCAGTTCTTTATCTATTACATGAAAGTTATATCATTCTGCCATCAATTTTTGTTGAGCTTGGACGTTCAAACTGATCTCCTTGAAAGGAAAAAGGAGAAATTGAGGCGGAAAAGTTTGTTGTGTCCGTGACTTATCCATATCCTACACATTTTTAGGTTTTATGTATCCATGTCTGCGTGTCTTTCCATGTATGTGTCCCCATGTCCATGTCTATGTCTATGTAACATAAATCTTGTTCAATCACTGTCTTTGAGTAACTCGTAACCTTTATCTACAAAATTATTGATGATGTTTTGGATGTCATTTTCATTTTTATACATTCAGACATAATTTTACCAATTTTATGATTTCATTGAATCTGGTATACCCAATGAATGTGTTATATGATTTTTTTAATCTGTTTTTCCTGAGTGATGTTTCATCTAATATAGTTCTCCATCCATTTGCAAACTCTTCTATATGTATTACATGGGTGCCACCAAAATTTTGTGCATATTAGTTCTAGTCTTGCTGTTTCTGTATGTTAAGCATATAACATCAAGCAAGAAACCTCAAATCTCGTATATGTATTTGGGCGTCATATGTTTCAATTTTGTTTTGTTGCTTTTGAATCTCTTCTCAATAAGAAAAGGTGCAAGCAAATGTTGCTTATGAGGGTAGGTAAAAGAGAAATAGGTGATTGAAACAAGGTGATGTGAAACATGCATGCATGTGTGAAAATCAGAAATAAAACACTTAAACTATACTTCACCAACATGAAATGATCATTGGTAGGAAATGATTAAAGCTAATAATCTAGCAAACTGTTGATCAAATAACATACATAAACTAATCAATATAAATTCAAGAATAAATTAACAATATTATTTATGTTACACATGTAAAAATTCTACTACCAATAAAGAAAACTATTAAACTAAAGGGAAGCAGATACACACAATCTCACGTTTTTAGACAACAGTTAAATCGATAAAAATTCAGAGATTAAATGTCAGATTTGAAATAATTGATTGAGGTTAGAAACGTACCTACTGAGAATCAGACCTCAGTGTTCTTGTGATAACTGTAGATGTGTAGAGGTCGTCTTTACGAATGCAACACTTCAAACCGTGCGTGATTTGAACTTCGAATGGGAGAAACACGGTTTGAAAATGAACCTTGAATGCTTTAATGAATTTGTTTATTATTGTAGCAACGACGATACTGTAGCGGGTACTGTAGCGAGTTATTATAACGGGTACTGTAGCAACTATTTTTCTGATTTTTTCTATTGGAGATGGAGAAAGAGATATGAGACTAATTTATCTAGGATTTAGGAGAGAGGTTGATGAAAATAGAATTAGGGTTTGGAAGAGGGATAAGAGGAGAAAGGGGATAGGCTAGTTAAGATTTCTCACTACTAATTTAGGGTTTCTCTAGGGTTTTATACACAAAGAGAGATTTGGAAGAGATCACAACTCACACAAATTTGAGGAAATTTTTTCATAATTTCATTGCCTTCATTGATTGATACAAGAGGCCTTTTATATGCTTATACAAAATTGAATACAACTCAAACTAAAACTTCTAATCAAAATAGAATTACAATTCCAAAATAAAGAAACTAAACTCCTGATAAAAATATAACACCGAATACGGAAACTCAAAATAAAGAAACTAAAATTACATAGAGTTTATTACTACTAGGAAATTGGAATGAGGCGTCTTCTCCACTGGTGATATACATGCCATACACGTGGCTTGGTGTCCACTATCATTCTTCCCGTGTTGGAGAGAACTTGACTCCATCCAGTTAGAAGTAAAAGTGCCTTTATACTGCTTTAAAATTTCATAATCAATTTTTGACAGTTCACTTCGGTCTAGTCATGTATCATCAATTAGTACTTTTTCTTTTCAAGAAATCAGATATTTTCGAATCCCACCATCTTGATTGGTGATAATTTTATCATCTAAGAATTTATCAATTTGACATGCTATATAAGGTAAAACATCTGGTAATGGTGAAAGAAAGGGGCTCTCGAAAATAGGCTGAGGAGAAGGCTCATCAACAAGTGAAATAATATTTGTAAGACTTTTATAATTCACTAAGCAATCAATATTGAAAGTAGAACTGATGCCAAAATTTATAGGAAGATCTATAACATAAATATCATCGTTCAATTTCATCAAGATTCGAAATGGATCAGAATTCAAGCATGTAACTTTTGAACATCACCAATATTAAAAGTATTTAATGTATTCCTATTATAAGCTCGTATCCCATGGTTGGCGTTATTTTGTGCAATTTTATCGCTGATCTCCGTGGGTTGTTCGTGCACGTGTGATGCAAAAGATGATGCAAGCTCAATGACTTGATACTGATCGACTATGGGGATGTCTGTGGAGAATTTCGATTTAGTACTTAACATAGGCCATTAGAGAAAAGGGGATGGTGTCGGCAGTAGCGGAGAAAGGGATTGGTGACCAAAATAAGTATCAATAGTAGGGATCAGTAGTAGAGGAGGTGGAGAAGGTGGTGTTGACAGTAAAGCCGGAGAAGGGAAAGGACGAGTGGCAGTAAACTCTTTGATTGCATGGCTGACTTTCAGAGAAATAGTACTATCAGGCTTAGGTGTTTCAATTGGAATTCCGTCTTTGATGGCAATCTTAAATGGGCTTGGGACAATTGGCAACATGTTCATAACCTTGACATTTGCAACACTTAATTGTGGGACTAATTTTGAAAAAGTCCTTTTCAGTGTTCTTGCTTTTACTATAATCAGACTTTTCTTCGACTTCACTGACTATGGGGATCACACAATGAACACTATTTTTCGAGTTTTGGTTGAAAGAATTCATGATTCAGAGTAGGTTATCAATTTTTGCCATGATATTTAGTGTTGGTTGAGACTCGGTTTGCTTCGAGGGAGTGAATTTGGCTGGTGGGGATGAAAGTGTATTAGACCTATGGGTTTGAACAGATGGGGGATATTTAGACTCACAGAAATATGGTGGCACATGTTTAGTGATGAGTTTGTCCTTCATATATTCCCAAGTTTCAATCGGTCGTTGACTTCGGGCTTTCCTGTCTCTTTTCAAATCTGTCCAGTATTGGTTAGCTTGTCTAGTCAGTTTCGTGATAGTGAACCTAACTTTCTCAGCTTCAAAAAGTGAGTATCGGGTGAAGTACATGTCCATACTTTGTAACCAATATAGAAGAATTTGAGGATCTCTTAGATAACCAGAATACTATAAATGACCATCAAAAGTTGGTATATCCATAGTGGTGGTTTGAGGATTCTTATTAACAACTTTAGACTAGATGTCTTTTTTATGGTTTTGGTTTTTGAATTTTTTTGCTTTGATTTAAAAAAAATCTATTTTCTAAAATTATCGGGTCAGTCAAACCCCAATTTTACCAGTCCAATTTGTCAGGTCGGCGTAACTCAGGTGGGAGGTTTTCTGCACTTGACGTTTCTTAATTATAAAATCACATTGAGTACCTTTTCTTGGTTATACACCAATCGTACAAAATTTCAGGAAAAAGCTTACCTTTCAATGTTTTCTAATTTTTATTTTATTTTTTTAACAAAAATTTAAACTAAATGCGATAAAGCAATTAAATGTGAACTAATTATGCAGATCCTACCTAACCGTGCTCTGATACCAGATTGATGTGAAACGTGTATGCGTGTATGAAAATTAGCAATAAAACACTCAAACTACGCTTCACCAACGTGAACCGATCGTTGGTAGGAAATGATTAAAACTAATAATCTAGCAAACTGTTAATTAAATAATATGCATAGACTAATCGATATCAATTTAAGAATAAATTAATAATATTATTTATGTCACGCATGCAAAAGATTCTACTACTAATAAAGAAAATAATAAAACTAAAGGGAAACAGATACACACAATCTCACGTTTAGAACACCGGGCAACCTTTGAGTATGTTGGAATCAAGAGTCAATGTGTCAGAATCAACTGATATATCTTAAATTATACTAGTAATCTTAAAAGGAACGTGAACATCCTCAACAACATTCGAGTCATCAACATCATCATTAGATACAATACTAACATGCTGACTCTTCGAGGGGCACTGATAATCATAGTGCTCATATCCCTTACACTTAGAACACTGGGCCTTGGCATTGACTAACCTTTTGAAAGTCAAGTTTATCTTTAAGGCAACATCAAAAGTCTCTTCAACGGCGTCTAAATCATAGGAGCCAGTGATTATAGCACACTTAATTTTGGACTTTAAGCCTAAAACAAATCTAGTTATCGTCTGGAACGATTGCTCTCTTATGTCACAATGACGGGTTAAGTCCTCAAATGTGGATCTGTAATCCTGAATGGACTATGACTCTGACGGAGGTTGTGTAATTAGTCTAAGAGTAGTTTCTATAATATTTGGGAAGGTACTTCTATGTAAGCTTTTCTTTCATTTCTTTTCAAGACTCTAGGGCAATCCTATGCCTCATGCAATCTCTCTCTAACGACTCCCAGTAACTTCTACCGACCCTACGAGTTTTCTCCTAGCAAATAGGACTCTAGCGGCATTAGATAACCTATACCAATCAAGATAGCACTCAATATCGGTTAACCAGTCACAAAAAATACTAGGACTACAGTGCCATCAAATTTTGGATCTTCCAGCTTAATTTCACGCGCTATTTTTTCTTTTCTAGCACGTCAATCACGAATACAGCTGCTCTCATGGTCATCTCTAGTACACACCCAATATTGATTAGTCATGATGGCTACAAATACAAAATCAAGCAAACAAGTAGATGCAATGCAATTTTTTAACTTAAATAAGACTATATGCATGCACTAAAATGAGGCAAATAAAATTTTCTAAATGTTTCAAGTCCTAAATGCGATAAATGCAACTTTACAAATGATGAGAACAACAGACAACGATGTAACCCATTAGATAGAAGCAAGTGCAATTCAGCTACAAATTACTGCAGTTCACTAGTATTGCAAGTAATAGGTAATTGATAATGCAGTTCAAGTTGGATTTTACCTGAGGGGATGAGTCATTCACACTCAAAAGCAGAATTTCTCTAGGATTCCTCAAAGAAATGCCCACAACGAGAGCTGAAAATCATGCACAAAATCCTGGAACAACAGTAGTATAAGCTGGGAGAGGCCTGCCTCGAAAACAATGCGAATCAGGCTCAAATTAGGCCTAAAACGAGTCTTGTTTACTGCTGTGCTGCTGGTGTAACTGAGCTGGCTCAATGAGTCAACTCAGACCGTGTTGGAGTCGTCTCGGCTCACTCACTGAGTCAACTCACTCTGAGCTAAGCAGCTCAGGTCGGCTTGTCGAACCGATGATGTGAACAGAGGATTGGGTCAACTCTGGTGGCACCACGGCTTAGCTGGTGTGGTTGGATCGCTATCGAATCGGATCCTGATTGCAAGCGGGTCATATTTCTTTGCGGAATTGACAATTAAAACCTGAAATCAAACCAAACCCAACATCAAACTTGATCTCTGAGCTGCTATAGGCAAGAGCTCGCGACGACCGCGACGACGGCTGCTGTCGAAGGAGGCTGTCAATGAGGACGTTGAAGAAGACGACAATGACGACGGAGGCGACGATGGTGGCGAAGGTGATGACGACGGTTAGGATCGGGATGCCGCAACGACGAGGTACTTTCGAGACTAGAGAGGCGGCGGAGCGGCGACAGCGAGCGCTGTCGAAGGACGGGCTCTAAAGACGACTGAAGGTGCTGGGAAGACGATGACATTGGGAAAATGGCTGCTGTGGTCTGGTTGTGTCAGTGGCGTTGACACACTCTCGTGGCCGTGCAGACGAGGCGGCGAGGAAGAGAAGTCGACAGGAATGGCGAGGAGTTGAGGTGGCTATGGAAGAAGAAAGAAGAAGTCGACGATGGAAGTTGCAGCAGCGGTTGTCGGCGAGTGGTTTGGATGAGATCGGAACTGGAGATCGGCGACAGTGGCGGGATTCGATTGTCGATTCAGATCAGCGTCGATCTCGTCGTCATCATGGTGGCGACGACGAGCGGCGCGTGGTGTTGGCGACGGGTGCAGAGGGTAGGACTAGGGCCTGGGTTCTGTGGAGAGAAGGAAGAAGAAAGAGGAATAGTAACTTTTGTGGATTTTTTGGGATTTTCGTGGGAGGATTTCGTGGACAGTAGAATTTTTCTTTTCTTTTTGATTGTCTCTTTTTTGTTTTTTTCTCTTTTTTTTTTCTCCTTTTTTAAATCTAAACTTGAAAAAAGGAAAAGGGAAGTCTAGATCTAGGGTTTTGAATTTTTTTTTGAATGATCTAGGGTTTTATCTAGATCTAGGCTTTTTTTATCTAGATCTAAGCTTTGGAGAGAGACTAGGGTTTTGGGAGAGGGAGAAGAAAATTTTGAAGATGATTGAAACCAAGAGCTTTGATACCAAAATTGATGTAAACAAGATGGATCGCAATTACTTTCAAGCAATGGAAAAATGAAAATAGGGTTTTTTGAAAAGAAAGAAAAAAGGAAAAAGGGTATTAGGGTTTAAGAAAGGATAAATTTGGGCTTCACACTTCTTACACCACGGGCTTCATACTCTTTATATCACGGGCTCACACGTAATCTCAAGAACTCATGGCTTTAGAAATTTATTAATTCAATCATTGTCTATTAATAAAAGAAGTTTGGGCTTATTTATAGGCTTTAAAAAAGTTCAGTTTTTGAATATAACCGATGTGATACTAAAAGCAAAATAAAAAAAAAAACAACTAAACTCAAAATAAGTTACTAAGACATAATAACATCTAGCAAATGGTGTGATGTCCTCATCAACTATACTACTAAAGCACACACTTTAGGGGGGATGTACTAAAAGAGAAAAATAATTTTAACTTAAATTAAAAAAAATGAAAAACATATCTCAGACTTCTTCTCTTTTCTCTGCTTGTTGGAGTCACTACCATCATCCATTATTTTATCTTCTGGCAGTGCAAGAAACTATGTTTTCTTTTGCTGTCACAAGGTCAACATCCTCCATGTGTTTTCCGGTGAATATATCAACCTTTACCTTTTCGCTGTATTGAACTTGTATTCGTGCTATTTTAAATTTGCAATTGACTTGTGGTTTCTGTGTCATTTTTATTTGCAACTGAATCCTTCATGCAAACTAGGTATTGCATCTATTTTTAACGGTAGCTTTGTTTCATCTCTTCTCTAATTTATGTTTCCCTATTTTTTTCCTTATGCGAACTCTTTGGCCATGTGGTCTTCAGTATGACCATATGGCATAGGCCATGTGGTCTTCAGTATGACCATATGGCTATAGGCCATGTGGTTTTGAGCAAGTCCATTTGGTTATAAATTTGGACAGGTGGTCACCTCGCCTTTTCTCTATGAAACTTGTTTTATTGTATTTCTTGTTTCTATATTAAGCCTGATTCATTCTTGATTATTGTCTTGACTTGGTTTTATCCATTTACAGAGTATTACACCATTTCATATATTATTATAATATTTATAAGTTTTAGAAAATAAAAATATAAAAATTCATGAGGCTTATGCCTCACGTCATAAAAGGATCCAACACTTTGGCTTGCGCTTCTGCCTTTTTAAACAAACTTATATGTATACATATGTATGTATGTATTTACTTGCAATATTGCTGATGTTACAACTAGCAGGATGATTTTATTGAATCACTTCAATTTTATATTCATTTCATTTATGTTTTATAGTTGTCATATTTTCTTTCGTCACGACTCAAGCTTTTGTTTTGTTGTAGTTAGCAACTGTATGGAGACATGCTTATAAAGGTGGTGTGTGGAAGCCATGCATAAACAAGGCTATAAATAACGGTATGCCTTTATATATTTTTGTCTGATTTTCATTTCAGTTCCCTTTTTCTTCCTGAAAGCCACACCTCCCCCCGCAACTGTATATCATTATATGATTTTGTCAGTTTTTTCTTTTCATTGAGTTTTTTCCCCCATTCTGACATATCACAGGTTAAAATCTTCAAATATGGATATATTGCTTTTAAAATTGGTAGTTTTATAGTCATCCAGTTCATTATTCTTGTAATGCGATAGATGCCCTTTACCTAATTGGTTTGCAATTTCGAAATAAATCAAGTTTGCTATTACTTCTTGTTTAGCAAATTTATTCCTAAGCATTATTCTGTCAATGTAATCTATAACTTCAGGAGCTTTTTACACTAATAACATATGTACTGGATTATTGTTATTATTATTATTATTATTATTTTCATATTTTATATTCATTTCTTTGTCTATTTTGTCTCCTATACACATGTTTTAATGCACCAGATATCTTCTCTTTTTCCTTTTGCAATTTCACTCCAAAATTTCCTTGAATATGATGACACTGGTCTAGTAATCCATTACATTTCGACAATTATATTGTGAATCTTGCACCAGACATAGGACACTCCGTGATTCTTGATAACGTTCCATTAGTGGTGCGAAACTGGCCGGGTTTGGCCTGACCCGGTCACGAACCCGTTGGGCCAAGCCCGGACCCGTCGTCGTTTAACGGGCAGCGCGGCCCGACCCCGGCCCGTTCCCCCTTTGGAGAACTCGGTCCCAGCCCCGTAACCCGCTCGTTTTGGGCCGGGCCAGACACAGGCCGTTCGGGCCATTTAAAAAGGATGATTAGAAATCTAGAAAATAGATTTTTAAGTATAGTTTAAAAAATGTTAAAAACCCCAAAAAATTTCACAAAATTTGTCAAAATTGTTACAAGTTGTGAAATGCAAATGTAAATTTTTTTTATTAATAATCCAATAAATTGGATAAATTGATACAAATACAATTGAAATATAGATTAAAAAATTTAGAAATTCATCATTCATATTTAAAAATTACAAGTCTTCAAATATTTTATCATTTATACATACAAATTGTAGATAGTAGAAAATAGTAGACCTTTTTTTTGAGATTTTTAGAGATATTTTTGTAATGAAATGAAGTGGGGAAGAGAGATTTATTAAGGGGAAAAGGATGTTAAAATGTATTTTTGGGCAAAAAGTTCAATATTTGACCCAATATATCTGTTGGAGGGTATTTGTAAAAAAAATTTACATTTACAAATACCCCCAACGGCTAAATTTCCCCTTCATATAGTCGTTGGGGTTTTTTGCAAAAAAATTGCAAAAACTCCACCCCAAGACCCAACAGCTAAAATATAACCGTTGGGGCAAGATGGCCCGACTAGGAACGGATCCGGGCGCGGCACGGGTTCAACCTAGGCCTGGGTGCAGCCCGCCCCCAGGCCGCGGGCCGCGATCTGCCCACCCCGCACGCCCCGTAGAGGGGCGGACCCGGGCCGGGTCTAAGCCTTACCAAGTGCCAACCCGGATCGGGTCCCTGTGGGTTCGCGGGCTGGCCCAGCTTGTTTCGCACAACCCTATATTCCTTCATCAAGTTGTGTGATAGCTTGCATGTTGGGCTGTTATGCTTTTTGTTATGTAATAAATCAGTATAAGGAGGACTTTTGTGTAAACATCCATATAGATTATAATAATAATGAGATAAGATGGGAGACATCCATTCATCAATTCTCTTCGATTCATCTCTAACTCTAACCCTAACCCTGATTATCATGGTATTAGAGCTTTTAACCCTAGATTAACCTTTCTTCTTCTTCCTCACGTCCATCCCCAAATCGCCGCATCCAAGCCTCGACGCCAACCATGACTTTCATCCTCGCATCCCAACCACGAGCTCGCCTTCAACCTTAGATCCCCTTGTCGATCTCGATCCTCGTTCTCATCCTTGAGAGCCAACTTCGACGTTGACCATATCTTGTCCTCGACAACAGATCTCCACCGTCTCGCGACATAATTCGAACCCTCTGATGACCTCGTCGACATGATTCTTACTCGCAATTGATCTTGCCAACTTGATTCCGACTTGTAGTCGTGATCTCCGATCTCATTCTGACTCCCAGAGGACTCGCTGACCTGATCCCTACTCGATTGTGACTTGCAATCGTGATTGCCGGCCTGATCTCGACTCCCAGATGACTCACCGACCTGATCCCAACCTTCCTTGACCTCAGGTGCCTTCGTCCTCATCTATTTCTCTATTAAATTAATAGAGATTTGAAGCGAGAAAATTGTCTTTTCTTTTTCTTTGTGTAGTTGTGTGAGGTTTAATGAGATGGGAGATGTGTTTTGAGCTGTATGTGTGAGTTAGAAAAGTTGTGTATTTTCTTTGAAGTTGTATTTTGTGTTAGGAGAATTCTTGAGTTTTGATTATAGAGAGTGGTTGGTGGCTGGGAGATTGTATGACAGAGTCGGTAGAGCCCAAGCCGATTGTTCCAGAGTTTATTACTAATAAGATTATTGATAGAAAGTTGAATGAGCATAACTATTTACAATGGAGGAAGATTGTTGAAATTAATTTAACTGGTCATGAAAAGAAGAGTCATCTGTACACGGATCCTCTTAGTTCTAAGACGGATAAGTGGAAACAAGAGGATGATGCTCTCTTTGATCAATTGTTGAATATTATGGAGTCGAAGATACAAGATTTGGTGATGCATACATCGACACTGAAGGAGATGTGGAACACTATCTTGAGGAGCTATATTCGGGGAAGAATAATCTTAATAAACCTTTCGATGTCATTCAAGAATGTTTCAGAGTAAGAAGGGCAACAAAACCTTGTCTCAACACTATACAGACTTTAACAAGGTTTATGAGGAGCTGAAGCAGTGGGACCAACAAGCAGTGTTGACTTTCCTAAGGAGTTTGCCATCATACTATGCTCCTGCACGTTCATAAGTGATAGGTAGTTTTGTAGTTGACTCTCTATCAGAGACATCGATTTCTTTAAAGTATCTTCCCGAAAGAATCACAAAATCCTACTGGGAACGAGTCCCATAAACGAACAGCTCTAGCTGTTCAAAAGGGGCAGTTTATAGCTTCGGTGGTGGTCGAGGAGGAGGCTATTTTGGCAGTGACAGAGGAGATTTTGTCTGAGGAGATCGTTTTGGTGGTAGCACTGGAGATTTTGGTTGAGGAGACCGTTTTTAGTGGTGACAAAGGATATTTTGGTCGCGGAGGTAGGTTTGGTGGCAGAGGGGGAGATTTGGTCATGGAGAAAATGGAGGAGTAGAGAATTGACAATAAGATATGAGGACCTGCTACAACTGCGTGGAGATTGGACGCACAGAAACAGGTGTCCTAAGTTGTATGACAAGACCTCCTAAGTTGGTCAGTTTGTTTATGTGGCCTATGTATCAAGAGCGACAGGTTCCCACAGGTTCCAGAAGTGTACTTATGTTAGATGAAGAGTTCGAAAAATACTAGATGTTCCAGCACTTTCAGGCTACATAGATCACATAATCTACATCTACTACTATCTTGGCACAGTTGGGTAAACTTACTGCGTGTTTCACTTCCAGAGCTCCTAATACTTGTATCATTGACACTGGTGCATATGATCATATAATGAAAAATAAAGGTATTCTGCATGACTTGTCTTCACCTTTCACTTTCTATAGTAATTTTAGCAAATGGTACTACGTTTCGTCTTGATAGTGTAGGCTCACTAAGGTTACTGCTTCGTTACCTTTGTCATCTGCCTTTTACATACCCAAGTTTCTGTTTAATCTATTATCTATCAGTAAGCTTACATGATTCTTAAATTGTTCGGTGATATTCTTTCTTGATGATTGTGTATTTTAAGAGATTAGGACGCAGAGGATGATTGGCACAGGACATGAATATAGAGGTATGTATCACTTGGAGAGTAGTGCTAGTTCAGTTGCATGTTATAACTTTACTTCTCTGTGAGATTTACGTTGTCGGTTTGGTCATCTTACTTTGCAAGTTTTAAAAAAATTAGTTATTGACTTAGGTCAGGTGTTGTCTCTTGAATATGAGTCATGTCAAATGGATAAATACCATCGTGTGCCTTATTCATTGAGAGTCAATAAGATGGTAGATCATCCATTTGAACTTGTTCATTCTAATATTTGGGGAACTTAGTTTAAATATTTCATTATCTTTATGGATGACTTTTCTCGTGTCACATGGTTATATTTAATGAAAAATTGTTTAGAGGCTTTCTCTATTTTTCAAACTTTTTGTAATAAAATCAAGAACCAGTTTGGTGTGTCTAATCATACTTTGAGGGTTGATAATGCGAAAGAATTTTTTAGTTCATCTTTTATGCATTTCATGTCTGATACTGGAATTAGTCATGAAACCTATTGTCCTTACACTCCACAATAGAACATGGTGGCTGAACGTAAGAATTGTTATTTGAGGTGACATAAAGTTTGTTAATTGACGTGAATATTCCTAAACACTTCTGGGGGATGCAGTTCTTACAGCTTGCTATCTGATTGACCGCATGTCTTCTACAGTTCTTGATAATCATATATTTTTTTTGTTCTTTGTCCCGAACATGAGCTGATTCTTTTACCTCTTATAATTTTTGATTGTGTGTGTTTGTTTCATGATCATAGTACCAATCGCACCAAACTGGATCCTAAAGCTTTCAAATGTGTCTTTTTGGGATATTCTAGAGGTCAAAAGGATATCTATGCTCTTGTCCTACATTGCATAAGGTCGTGATCTTTGCAGATGTTATATTTTCTGAGTCCACACCATACTTTGATAAAAAGACCTCCAAAAGTACACCGTTAGAACTAGAAGACGATTTCATATTTTTTTTAGAAAACTTATCTTCATATGTCAATGTGGCTCCTATGCCTCAGAGATGTGGACAGGTGTATACTAGACATGTCCATTTCACTATTGATGTGACAGTTGTTCCTGTATCTCCGATTACTGACGCAATATCATTGTGAGAATGCTGCTATTTCTTCTCCTTTTGTTGATATTGATTCTTCTGTTGATATTGATTCTCAATCTAATCTTGATATTCCTATTGCTCATTGTAATTGAGTTACACTCTAAATTCACTGTATAACTTCTTGTCTTATGCACACTTTCCACACAATATCGTGCTTTTGTTTTCTTTGTTGATTCTGATCCTATTCCCAAGTCTGAGATGCCATGTCAAATCTAGTTGGTAGGCATCGATGGAAGATGAGATGCATGCTTCAGAGCAAAATGAGACATGTGAACTAGTTCCACTTCTAGCCGGGAAGAAGGCAATTAGATTTCAGTGGATATTACTGTCAAACTGAACCCTGATGGAACTTTAGCTCAACTTAAGGCTCGTTTGGCGGCAAAAAGATACTTCCAGACATATAGTGTAGATTACCAAGACACATTCTCTCCAGTAGCAAAAATGGTTTCAGTCTGACTGCTTATTTCACTTACTGTTACACATCACTGGACTTTACACTAGTTAAATATTAAGAATGCATTCCTTCATGACATTCTGTAGTTTATATAGAGCAACCACCTCGGTTTGTTGCTAGGGGAGTATGGCAAAGTCTATCGTCTGCAGAAGTTACTTTATGACTTGAAACAATCCCCTTGCGCTTGATTTGGATTTGGTTCTGTCATTCAAGAGTTTGATATTCGTCGTTCTCAGAAAGATCACTCGATTTTCTTTCGCATCTATCAGGGAAAACATATTATCTTAGTGATCTACACAGATGATATTATGATTGCAGGGGATAATGTCCACGGGATTATTAACTTTAAGTCGTATTTACAGCAAAAGTTTCAGACCAAAGACTTGGGGTCTATGTACCACATACACTTCTATAATGGAGCCACGTCGTGTCCGAAACGTGTCGGACACGCGTGTCGGACATGCATGTCGTGTGTATTTTTAAAAATTTGTCACGTGTCCACGTGTTGTGTCCATTTCAATATTGTCGTGTCTATGCAATATAGCTTGGGGTCACTATGGTACTTTCTGAATATTGAGGTAGTTAGATCTAAGAAGGAGATATCACTTTCTCAGCGGAAGCATGTGTTGGATACGTTGTCAGAAGTATGCTTGGGTGTAAAACTACAGATACACTGATGGATCCAAACTTGAAGCTATTGCCTATTATGGGAAGCTCTTGGAACATCAAAGAAGGTATAAGAGATTAGTTGGGAAGTTAAACTATTTGACAATGACTCAGCCATATATTGCATATCTGATTAGTGTCATGAGCCAGTTCATGTCAGCCCACGAATGAGTCATTGGGATACCATGGTCAGGATATTTTGATATCTGAAGAGTGATCCAAGAAGAGAACTTTTGTATTCAAATTGCTATCATTACCTCATAGCTGGCTTCTTAGATATAGATTGGGTGGGTTGTCCAATTGACAGAAGGTCTACTACAAGGTGTTGTGTCTTTGTTGGAGGAAATTTTATGTTATGGAAGAGTAGGAAGCATGATATTTGAAAGTACACGTTGAGGGGGTGAATAGGTGTATGGTTAATCTAATGACAAATAATGCAGAATTTAAAAACTAATTGCAAACCAATGAGTGTAGCTGAATTCCCGGTGAAGGGCTCTGGACTAACTCCTCTTGATTCTTCTGAATAAGAGTTGAGGTGCTATATGAAGCTCTCTTGGTTTAATACAAGTATGGCACACAAACAAATTCAAGCATATAAATGATATGAACAATATGAATCAATGTAAGACACAATATAAGAGAGAGTTAGAGATAGTGGATCAAACGTAAACACAAGAATATGTTTCGAGGTTCGAGCACCCAGCTCTACGTCCCCGCCTTCACACAGAAGGATTTCCATTATAGTGTCCACACAAGACTTCCCATACAGGGAACCTCCACTGAGGATTTGGGTAAATACAAACCGGGAGTACAAAACTCCTCTCTCCAACAATACAACCTCTCACTAGAGGCAAGGCACAACACAAATCACCTCTACACTTAGAGGGATGAGCACTTAGCCAAACAACAATCACCTCACACTTGAGGGATTCCAACTCAATCACCTCTCACTAGAGGGATGCAAACACCACTTCCACAATCACCTCTCACTAGAGGGATATCAACACAATCACCTCTTACTAGAGGGATATCACAAAGTATGGAAGGTTTACAACTCTTGATGGTATAACAACCACAAACCGAATCTTTCTCAGAAAACTAGATCCTAATAGATAGGATAGATATGATAGCTCAAGTGTGAGAATATAAAGAGTTTGGAAAATAAAAACACAAAGAAAAATACTTAGGAAAACAAGTAGAATAAGATTGAAATGAAGATCAAAACCAATATCCCAAATATTCTATTTTTCTTTGATTTTTTCAACCCTTTATAAAACAAATAAAGATGAAATCTTTTGGCACAAAAACTCTTTTAAAAACTTGCTGAAAGATAGAAAATTTTGCTCTTAAAATTCATGGTGAAATCAGCCAAAGAAGGAGGTATGTATAACTCCACAAAATTCTGCCTGTTGCAATCTGGAAAAGCCTAGATTGCCCCTCTGGTCGATCGGCCAACGGTCACTTTTCTGACTGTTGAGCCAGCGGTCGACCGCCCGATCGACCGGCCCCCACCCGAGAGTGGGGTGCTTCCAATCGGTCGGTCGCCCGGTCGACCGGCCGAAGAGGCTGGCCATGTGCTCGTCTTCGTGCACATCGGTCAACCGTGCCGGTCGACCGACTACTGGTCCGGTCGACCGGTCGGTCGACCGCTAGAGCCTGGCAGGGATTATTTTTGGGATTTAAATACTTGACTTTTTAACTTCAAATAAATCCCATAAAATCACATAAATTTCACAAAATATGTTCTTATACGATCTTTGAAATACAAATATGTTGACAAGAATTCAACATATATTTTAAACAATTTGAACCATTTTTTGTGTTCTTGAAAATTTGCCTTAAACCAAAAACCGTATTTTCCAAAAACTAGGATTTTGAAATGGAAAACCGTTTTCTCCAAAACTCATGCAGATACAAAAACATGATATTAAAATAACTTTTAAGCATGTTGTATATGGATAGAATCCAATATACATGAAAGATATTATATCTATGTTTTTGACATAACATCTAAAATTAAGTTTTGTTTAAATACAAACCTTCAAGCACATGAATAGACTTTTCAAAATAAGTTTTTTTGAGTAAATGAAGCATAGATGTATATAGATCAAATCTAATATACATTAAAACTTGTAAACTTGTTTTGATTTTATCTATTCATGAGAACCATATATTTGAACTAGAAATCCAAAACCGGTTAAACCGAAAACAATACATGATACTTTAAAACAAGTGTATGTATGTGAACTTGAGCATATCAACACTATCTAATCTTTACAATGATGTAAACACTCTTAAACTAAACAAACCGATGTCTTCTTGTAGAACTCCTTCTCCAAGTCGACTCGATCCAAAACTGATCCACCGAGCTTGACTCCAACCGAGTACTAGATGCGATCTTGACGCTCGAGCTCTTGAATCAACATGTGATAGCTCTAAAACACCTTTGTTGAAGCTAATCACCTACTAATATATTGGTTAAATATCTGAAGCTAAATATCACAAGATTATTAGTAAACTATAACTACATGAGTTAATCATCATCAAAATTAGAGTGAAGGGCCTCTGGGCCAACAATCTCCCCTTTTTGATGATGACAAAACTCATGGAGTTATATATGCATGGATTAAAGTTAAGCTTCATAGAAGCTCCCCCTTAACTCATGCATAGCAATAAACAATAAAGATATGTAATGAATGCTCAATATAGATATGCATAAATATGCATAAAATAAGGAAGTAAAATAAACATGATCTTTGATACCAATGAAATAAACATGCTATTGATACCAATTTTTAAAATAAAAATGTTCTTAAAAAAACTGCTTCTTTTGTTACCAACAAAAGATGCTCTTGATACCAATGGTAAAAGATAACAAATTTAAATAAACATGCATATTAAACATGCATATATAAGACTCCAAAATATCTCTCCTCCTTTTTGTCAATTCATTAACAAAGGGGTACAAACACTAAAGGCATAAATAATATTTTTCTTTTTTTTTGCATAAATCAAAACAATAAAGGTGTATATGCTATATACATTCATGAAGAGGAGAGACGTGAAGTTAACTCCCCCTGCATACATGCATTTATATGAAAAGAGATGACTAAACCCTAACCACATAAAGCATAATATACAATGTATAAAAGGAGATGTGAAGCTCCCTCTACACATGTGTAAGACATAAAGAAGAGCGGTCAAACTCCTCAATATGAGATACACTCAACATGAATATATATAGAGAGAAGATGTTAGGTTTCCCTTGCATATAAGCAATAAATATCAAAACATTTTGATACCAAATTATGATACCAATAGAAACTGAAACATGACACCAATTAAAAAAAAAATATAACCAATATTTTTGGTTAAATACTAAAATCATTTTGCAATAAAGATACCAAATAGAGAATAATATCAATTTAATATTCTTGATACCAATATTGAAAATGAAACATATATCAAATGAAAATATTTTTCATTAGGAGCGTAGGAAACCAATTGAAAACTAAAATATCAATTAACAAATATCCTTTTTCAACATAAAGAGTGGGAGAAAGATACCAATTGTAAACAAAACCAATTGAAAGCTAAAAACATGAATTTTTCTTCCCCTTCATGAAATACTAATGAAAATGATGCATAAGCTTGTATAAGATACCAATTGAAAAATAATTGTCATTAAGGACTAAATCAAGCTTAGCATAACAAAATTTGTACTCAAGGATATAAAGATATAGTAAGCACACAAAACACATATATATGTATGGAAAATTAAATACCAATCGAAATTGATACTATTTGAAATTGAAGCATACATATATAGAAACAAATATGAGTATACAAAATAGATATCAATTGTGATACCAATTGAAAACACAATGAGGATCAAGTGTATAACTCATACCTTTCACCCTATCATGCACTTGTTAAAATGATTTTCAATTTAAGCATACAAGGTATGGTCATCCATCCAACCACCCTTAGATGGAAGGGGTTTTCAAAAATAAGTTTGAAAATAATTTTAGCATAATTAAAAACTCTTCCAAAATGAAAAAATACGCGCTAGTTTAAAATAGTTTGAAATAACTAGTGATAGATTCTTCAAAACATGAAATCAAGTCATATAATTCATGAAGCATGCATTCAACACAAAATTGACACTCAAGATATAGAAAGCTCAACAAAGTACTCATAAAATAATGTAATGAGTAAACATAAATAAAGTGAGTGTACAAGAGTCATGTGAAAAACATAATCATGAATATAGGCAATGAAGCTCATATGAAGTTCCTTAAAACAAATGAAAATCATCAAAATTTAATTTTCATTAAAACAATACCAACTTCAAGGCATATGTATGTTTTGTCAAAACGAAAGGTATACATACATATCCAAACACAATTGAGTCTATAAAGAGATTTTGTATGAAAGGCAAATGACTCAAGGGTATACATGTATATCCAATAGTTTTGGCAAAATTAACATATACATGAAGCTAAAACATATCATCATGAAAAACATGTCAAAAAATAAGGAATACATGTTGAAATGCATTAATCATCAAAATTAGGCTATACTAGTACATCTGATGAGTACAAATGAGCAATCCAAGCACAAACATATAATAATCAATTTGTGGCTCATTAGTTGTACAAGTATTGACACAAGTTTTAATGAAAACTACATCTTAAACATGTAATCAAAACATGAATTGCAAAAATCAAAACAAAACTTCATATGATCATTTTGGTAAATGCACGTGCTATTAGAGATATGATATACATAATAGCTAAAGTATGGTGAGAACACAAAATATGAGGTCATATAACCATGGGTGTATCTCAAATACTATGCATGTATGTCATAGATCTAAATATCATGGCTTTTAACATACTAATCATGAAAAACTAAAACATGCTAAAAATCAATCATGAAAGCATGTAAACATAAATAGGAGTTTAGAGATTGTTACTAAAACCATAAGGGTACATCTCTAGGTCTCCAAACCAAGGCAGTCCTCCCACCAAACTTCCCTTGAAAGTGATGCATCCAAAATTGTCACCGTTTAGCTCGGAACGCATCCACCGTCAAGGCACCAATGCTCTCACGTTAAGCGAGAGCTCACACCTACATCAAATAAAGTAGGAGTGGCTTTTGGTACCCATACTCTTTTGGGTCCATGGGGGTTAGCTCCTTTCCTAACGTAAACAAATCTATTTGCAAAATTTGAATCATGTATCCTATCAAAGCAAAATTTTACAAGGTGTCCCTTACGTCCACAATGTGTACAAGTGTACACATGAGCATACATGGTGTTGTGTGTATGAATGTGGGAAGCATGTGTATGCCGTGATTTGTGTGCATGCATATTTGGAACTTGTTTCTTTCGAAACATGGATTCCAACCGTGTGTGGTTCATGGCACATTGGCTCAAAGTGGAGCCCAAACAATCAACACTTTTCTTCAATACACAAATATCATTTTTAATACTTGAACATAAAGTGGAGCATGCAATAGGTAAGTTAGATGATGAAGCTATACTAGCATGGCAAACATGAGTATCTAAATCATTTTTCAAAGAAATATTTTTCTTGGAAACCAAATCCAATTCCTTTGAAATAGAAATAATTTTAATTTTCAAAGATTCATTTTCTTTTAACACAAAATCAAGTTTTGAAGATAGAATCTCATTTTTCTTCAAAACATTTTCACAATCATTTTTATTTTTCAAAATTTCATTTTCCTTTAATGCAAAGTAAAGTTGGGATTTAAGTGAGTCACGTTCACTTGAAATCTCTTCCTTCTCTTGCAAAATCAAATCAAGTTTTAAACACAAATCCTTATTTTTATTATTTAATTTAAAAGATTTCTTTTTCAAGACTTGATATTTTTCTAATAATTTTTCACAAACAATTGATAGTTCTTCATTTAATGCATCAGCATCAATATGATCATCGCCGGAAGAACTAGCACAATCATCTAGTTGAGTTTCTGAATTTACCTCAAGGGAGTTATTCCCTTGGACCATGTAGCATTATTGTTCGGATTCTTCTCCACTAGATTTCTCCTCCACAATGTTTGGCGTTTGTAGCGCGGGAGAGGTCAAGGTGTTTCACACTGCAAAGGCGGAATCACAATGAGAAGCTAAACACAAATATTCTTTGCTTAGAGTGCTCCTAAGTGCCTCAAGGGTTTGTGCATTGGCCTCTATATGCTTGCTATTATCAAGATAGGATTTCTTGGTAGCGGTTAGGAAAACATGCAATCCTAGGATTTTTAGGTACATACTCATCCTAAGCTTCCACATATTGATGTCAGAAACATCAAACATGGGAGGTGTAAAGTAATCCATGAGCGTGTGTAAACAAGTATGTGTGTAAAAGCAAATACTAGATTAGCAATCAAAATCTCACTCCTAGGTGGTTAAACCTAATATCAGGAGCGTAGACTCTGATACCAATTGAAAGTACACCTAGAGGGGGTGAATAGGTGTATGACCAATCTAATGACAAATAATGCGGAATTTAAAAACTAATTGTAACACACTTAGTGTAACCAAAGAGTGTAGCCGAATTCCCGGTGAAGGGCTCTGGACTAACTCCTCTTGATTCCTCTGAATAAGAGTTGAGGTGTTATATGAAGCTCTCTTGGTTTAACACAAGTATGACACACAAACAAATCCAAGCATATAAATGATATGAACAATATGAATCAATGCAAGGCACAATATAAGAGAGAGAGTTAGAGATAGTGGATCAAACACAAACACAAAGATATGTTTCGAGGTTCGAGCACCCAGCTCTACGTCCCTGCTTTCACACAGAAGGATTTTCACTGTAGCGTCCACACAGGACTTCCCACACAGGGAACCTCCACTGAGGATTTGGGTAAATACAACCTGGGAGTACACAACTCCTCTCTCCAACAATACAACCTCTTACTAGAGGCAAGGCACAACAAAAATCATCTCTACACTTAGAGGGATGGGCACTTAGCCAAACAACAATCACCTCACACTTGAGGGATTCCAACTCAATCACCTATCACTAGAGGGATGCAAACACAACTTCCACAATCACCTATCACTAGAGGGATGCAAACACCACTTCCACAATCACCTCTCACTGGAGGGATATCAACACAATCACCTCTCACTAGAGGGATATCACAAAGTATGGAAGGTTTACAACTCTTGGTGGTATAACAACCACAAACCAAATCTTTCTCACAAAACTAGATCCTAATAAATAGGATAGATATGATAGCTCAAGTGTGAGAATATAAAGAATTTGGAAAATAAAAACACAAAGAAAAAATACTTAGGAAAATAACTAGAATAAGATTGAAATGAAGATCAAAACCAATAGCTCAAATATCCTATTTTTCTTTGATTTTTTTAACCTTTAAAAACAAATAAAGATGAAATCTTTTGACACAAAAACTCTTTTAAAAACTTGCTGAAAGATAGAAAATTTTGCTCTTAAAATTCATGGTGAAATCAGCCAAAGAAGGAGCTATTTATAAGCTCCACAAAATTCTGCCCGTTGCAATCTGGAAAAGCCCAGATTGCCCCTCCGGTCGACCGCTCGGTCGACCGGCCAAACGGTCACTTTTCTGACCGTTGAGCCAGCGGTCGACTGGGCCAAAGCCTACGGTCGACTGCCCGGTCGACCGGCCCCCACCCGAGAGTGGGGTGCTTCCAGTCGGTCGACCGGCCGAAGAGGCTGGCCATGTGCACGTCTTCGTGCACATCGGTTGACCGTGCTGGTCGATTGACCACTGGTGCGGTCGACCACCAGAGCCTGGCAGGGATTATTTTTAGGATTTAAATACTTGACTTTTTAACTTCAAATAAATCTCATAAATTTCACAAAAATATGTTCTTATACGATCTTTGAAATACAAATTGTGTGACAAGAATTCAACACATATTTTAAACAATTTGAACCATTTTTGTGTTCTTGAAAATTTGCCTTAAACCAAAAACCGTATTTTCCAAAAACTAGGATTTTGAAATGGAAAACCGTTTTCTCTAAAACTCATGCAAATACAAAAACATGATATTGAAACAACTTTTAAGCATGTTGTATATGGATAGAATCCAATATACATGACAAATATTATATCTTTGTTTTTGACATAAATCTAAAAATAAGTTTTGTTTAAATACAAACCTTCAAACACATGAATAGGCTTTTCAAAATAAGTTTTTCTGAGTATATGAAGCATAGATGTATATAGATCAAATCTAATATACATTAAAACTTGTAAACTTGTTTTGATTTAATCTATTCATGAAAACCATATATTTGAACTAGAAATCCAAAACCGGTTAAACCGAAAATAAAACATGATACTTTAAAACAAGTGTGTGTATGTGAACTTGAGCATATCAACACTATCTAATTTTTACAGTGATCTAAACACACTCTTAAACTAAACAAGCCGAGGTTTTCTTGTAGAACTCCTTTTCCAAGTCGACTCGATCCAAAACCGATCCACCGAGCTTGACTCCAACCGAGTACTAGATGCGATCTTGACGCTCGAGCTCTTGAATCAACATGTGATAGCTCTAAAACACCTTTGTTGAAGCTAATCACCTACTAATTTCTTGGTTAAATATCTGAAACTAAATATCACAAGATTATTAGTAAATTATAACTACGTGAGTTAATCATCGTCAAAACTAAAGTGAAGGGCCTCTGGGCTAACAATATTTTCTCTAGATCAAGTGTGGAGTCAGAATATAGGGCTGTGGTTGATCTTACATGTGAACTTATGTGGATACAAAATGTTCTGATCTAGATGGGTTTTGATACCAAACTCTGATGAGGCTACAATGTGATAATAGGTCGACATTTTACATTGTACGAACCCATGTGTTTTATGGGAGGACGAATCATATTGAAATAGATTGTCATGTGGTATAAAGAAAGTATAATGCAGATATTATTGAGTCAAAGTATATGTTTTTTGGCCAATCAGCTTGCGAATTTGTTGACTAAGCCACTTGGGAGATCTCGTGTGCAGTTCATTTGTAATAAGCTGGACATGTACGATGTGTATGCTCCAAATTGGGGGAGAGTGTTATGTAATAAATGAGTATAAGGAGATTTTTTGTGTAAAAGTCCATATATATTATAATAATAAAAAAGATGAGATGGGAGGCATCCATCTATCTAGTTCTCCCCAATTCATCTCTAACCCTAACCCTAACTCTGATTATCACTTATAAGTTCTTCAAAGTAGCTTCACACCTTTGCGGCATGACAGATGTTTCTAATAAAGCCTGGATTTACTTACATTTTATCCAAAATATGTCATATACACCTGTATGTATGCTATTTTATGCTTATTGTTATATGTAGCCAAGAAGAAGTTACTTTCAAGAACTTCAATAGCACTGTATGGTAAGTAACTCCTCAAGTTAAATAATTTAGGTTCGAGCAAGGTAACATTTATGTTTCACGGACACTGCATCATTGAAATGGACACAACACGTGGCAAATACTTAAAAATACACATGACATGTGTGTCCGACACGCGTGTCGGATACATTTCGGACACGATATGACTTTATAATAGAAGTGTCCGTGCTACATAGACAAAAACTTCAAATATACATACTGAGCCAATCTGAATGTCTCCTTCGAAACAATTTTAATTAGAGATATGGAAGGTTAATGTACAAAAATATTGGTTTTAGTAAACATTTAATAAGAAAAGGAACTACAACGTTCTCAAAGCTTCATATAGAGATTCGATTGAAGCATTTCAAACTTAAGATAGTGTGCCAAAATAAGCTACATATGTTATCAGCATTGTTGGTATTTAAAGTTGTAATGTAGCCAATCTATGATGCACGAACACGGACACATGACACGGACACAACAGGGCCATGGGCATGGGACACGTCAAATTTCCAAAAAGTAGGATATGGGGGCATGGTGGAATAATAATTTTTTATTTTATTATATATGCATATGAATGAAATTCCACACAAAACTACAATATGAATTAAGAATCTAACACAAACCATTATAAATTTATCACAAACATATTCGTTAACAAGCAATAAAAAAATTGCTACTTATAAACTACAAAAGATACATTGATATTTAGTTACAGTTAACCAATTTATAAAACCCTAGTTCATTATGAGAAGACAAGAATAATATCCCATGTTTAAAACCCCTAAAATCAAATTTGCAAGTAAGAAAAGACCAAGATATTAACTAGAAATTAGAGAGAAAAGAGAGAAAATAGGTATTAGCTTCTTCTTCTTCGCCTTCCTTCCAATTGCAGCTAAAAGAGTTAGAGATCTCAAGTGCAACTTTCTCGTCGTCACAAGTCACTGTCTTCCTCATCGTCATCGCACATCGCCTTCGTTGTCACACGTCGTCATCGACCTTTTCTTTTTCCCTTTCTTTTGACAAAGAGAAAACGATACGACAATGACAAGAGAGGGGGGGGGGAGGGAGGGGGGGGGAGTGGAAAACGAAGAAAAGGTAGGGGCGTGGGTCCACGGGGTCATGCGTTTTAAACGCTTAGCATTTTTTTCCCTTCTTCAAATGGCTGGCTTGGACCGGACCTGAATCGTGTTCGGTCTGTGTCCAAGCCTGGTTATGGGTTCTTTTAAGCAGGACACGGGCCGAATGTGTCTGATTGTGTCGGGCACGTGTCAGACACGCATCCGTGTTTGACATCGACATGGCCGCCATTAATGCGTGTCCATGCATCCGAGCAGCCCCGAGTAGCCAATGGTCCAGATATCCGAGTTGTTTTATCCAAACAAATGTGCTCTTTCCCAATTGTTGTTACCCAAAAGGAACCTACTAATAATACTCTCAGGAAGAGTCGAGATAGGTCTATATAATCCAATGACCCCACTTTCTTTATGAACATTCTCTAGCCAATGCAACATCTCCAATTAGAGCACTAATAGCCAGATAATTGTGGTTCACAGACCTGCCTATCGAGGATTGAACATTGTCCTCAATACGCATGTTACCAGTTGGTTGCTGGCACGAGTTCATTTATCCAGTTGGCTAGAGGTTGATATATGATTATTCGTCATAAGCTGTTTCATAACATAAAGCCATATGCATTCCATTCGTCAATCTTCTTCTCAATCAATCACATACTTCAACGATTGATCACCTGAAAAGGCATAGATAGTACTTTCAAAATCAACCAAGAGAATAAAGAATGATAAATACCATTGAAACTAAGTCAAGTTTAAAGCCATACAAATGGCAATGACTTGAGAGCAATCGAGATATAAGCATGACTTATACATACAAATCAAGATTCAAGCATAAATACTTTTAACTGGAGCATGTATATCAGTGTCCAGATTCCAGGGATAAGGAATGAACAAATTTGTCACGAATATACAGAAAAGATAGATTTATCAGGCAGATAGAATATACTTTGGTTGTTGCAAGGCAACATAGTGGAGTCATGACATAACATTCAAAGAAACTACCTAATTAGCATTTAATGCTTTAATGATGAATTATAGTAGACATAAGTTTGTGGTTTATGAATAGTAAGAATATAATTTCCATACCATTAGTGATCAGTTACTGCAAGGGAACCATAAATTTGAAATACTTGATATTGGATATTCTTTCTTTTCCTTTTCTTCTTTTTCCTCTCTCTGTTTTTTTTCTTTTTCATTCTCTAATCAAGTAGCAAATCAGTTTACATTCTCGAATTTAGTTCTTACTAATTCATCACAGTTTTTAAATTTCATTACCCATACCCATTCTCTAATGACTCTCGAAGAGAAGGAAGCCCCTATCAGTGCACGACAATTTCAATGGAACAATTCAAATAAAGTATACATATTCCATTCACTCAACTGTGCATATCTTTACTCCTAAAAGCAAAAAAAAGGAATCCTAAAATGTCACTGGATCAAACCATAGAAAATGGAAACATCAAGTACACTTATCAAATTGTAGTAAAGCTCTCCCAAGTCTCCTCTTTATTCCTTTTTCCCCTTTCCTTTTCTTAGTCCTTAAGGTAGAAAATGGAAACATCAAATTCACTTATCAAAATTGTAGTAGAGCTCTTCCAAACTCTCCTCTTTATTCCTTTTTTCGCTCTCCTTTTCTTAGTCCTTAAGGAAATCCCTTTAGAAATGAAAGGGAGTCGGCCTAAGAGAGATGATGCTAGGCTTAGAACAGAGAAAACTACATCTAGGCCCAGAAGTTACAGACTTAGATTATCACACAATTATTTTCCGATGTATATGTTAGTATGTTACAATGTAAACTTATCAACATCTAATCATTTAAGTAAATTTGTATAATCATCATTATTTTGCCTTATATTTTAACATTGCTCCAAAAAATCCAACCTTTCATCCATGGTTTCAAAGATTGACTGATTCTGATATATATATATATATATAGGGCTTACTGTACCTCAGCCTGCAGGCTGAGAGAGTTTCTCAGCCTGCGGGACGTGGCTGAATATAGGCCACACATCGGTCGCAGAGTGTGGGCGCCAAAAAAAACAAAAAATCCCGCCTAAACAATCGTGAAACAAATTGACAAAAATACCCCTTTTATATGACGACTGCGACTTCTAGCATTGAAAAGTAAAAAAACATTCCATGGTCGCAGTTACTTAATTATTTATCAGTTCCCAATGCGACTATGGTCGCAATAATGAACTGTTTTGGAGTTCAAAGTAATTTAAAATTATACTGTATTAACTTTTAAACTGTTTTGGATAACTGAACAGTCACCTAGGAAGTATACAAATTTTGGGAAAAGATAGAAAATATATTTGAGAGATATTCACGTGGTCCGAGAGATTAAACCTTTTGGAATTCCGGTATTAAAAATATATAAAGGGTCATGAGCAAAGGATTAAAAACATACTAAGTTATTTTTGCTCAAACTCATTACTCTCACTGTTCGGAAAATACATTCAAAAAATGTCTTCACCATCACCACCGTCTTCACCGGAAAGAAGCCAATACATTCAAACAATGTCTTCACCATCACCACCGTCTTCACCGAAAGAAGCCAATCATCAAATGATGATGTTATGTTTAGTTCTGAAACAATGTCTCGCTACGGGTCAGAATCTGAGCTTGATACAGACGACCCTTTTTGGGAGTTCATTGATGAACCAAAACACAAACATGAAGAGGAAGAAAGCGACGATGAGACTGTACCTGAAGAGGAGGAAGAGACAGAAGACGAAAGCGATACAGAAGACGAAAGAATGACTCTTGACGACGAATCTGATTACGATGGTGATGACGACGATTAGAAGTTAAAAAATTGTATTTTGTTTTTCTTTTTAAATTATATAAATCTGTTTTCTAAAGTTAATTGTGTGAATTACATTTTTTACTACTATGTATTGGTTGAAATACTGCGACCATGGACGCAGACTTAATAAATACAATGCGACCTTGGTCGCAGTTGCTGGTCTTTACTCTTAATCAACATCACTGCGACCTTGGTCGCAGTTGGTGGTCTTTATAAATAATCAACAACAACACTGCGACCTTGGTCGCAGTTGATGGCCGCAGTCTTAAAAAAATAATCTGCGATCTTGGTCGCAGTTGCTGGTCTTTAGTCTTATCAACAACAACACTGCGACGAGGTGACACGTCACCGCAGCAGTTGCTTAGTCGCAGTTTTTGGTCGCAATGTCGACCCTGGTCGCAGTTGTTTCTGTTTGCACTGTAGTCTTATGCGACCTTCGTCGCAGTGTCGTCTCTGGTCTAAGTTGTTTTGTTTGCAATGCATGACTGCGACCAAAGGTCGTAGTTTATTAAAACAAATATGCTTTTTATTTATGTCCACGCATTTATCTCCAGACATGTGAAAATGATACAAAAACGATCTCTTATAAAATAAAGATTGAGTGTTACAATATAGCAGTACAAAGAAAACTAAACATCAAAAAGAGTCATTGTTGACTAAGAGCAGTGGTGTTATTGAGGTCTTTTTATTTATGTCCAGGCATTTATCTCCAGGCATGTGAAAATGATACAAAACGCTCTCTTATACAATAAGATTGAGTGTTACAATATAGCAGTACAAAGAAGACTAAACATCAAAAGAGCCCTTGTTGAATAAGAGCAGTGGTGTTATTGAGGTCCCCGTGTATTAAAAAACTGTGGACGTCGAGGACCATGACTTCTTCTCTTGCGGACGACGAGGACCATGACTTCTTCCCTTGTGGACGAACATCGATCAAGTTCACCGGCCAAAATATTCTCCCAGAGGCCCAGCGAACCTGAAAAAGGACAATCAAGCTCTGGGTCATCTTCGTGCATAGGGTCATCTTCATCCATGGAGGCAGGCCCCTGTTAGAGACTCTGAAGAAGGCGGAAATTCTCAGAGCAATTGCTCTCAAATGAAAACAGTCTAATTATGGGCTGTTAAAGGGAGAGGGTGAGCCCTATTTATAGGCAGCCCATAATAACCATAATTAATGGTTCATTAATCAGAACCGTCGGCCTTAATGGTCTCCAACCGCCAGCGCCGGTTTGGCATTAAAAGACATTAACGCCTAAACCCAATGAAGAGCCGACGCGTGCACAACAGCTTCGGGAAACAACGAATGGTGCGGGTTCGTCAACGTAGACTTGACGTTAAAATCTTTTCAGATCAATGTTTTCAGATCAACCTTAGATTGCAGTTGCTGGCCATCTTTATCAATAACAATACTGCGACCTTGGTCGCACTTAACCATGTACACTGCGACCATCTTTATCAATAACAACACTGCGACCTTGGTCGCATTTAACCATGTACACTGCGACCTTGGTCGCATTTAACCATGTACACTGCGACCAAAGTCTTTGACTAAGGTCGCTGTTTAAATGTACAATGCGACCAAAGACTCTGACTACATTATATACAAAAAAATTAAACTATAAAGTAGAATTTTATCGCAGGCTGAAAACATTGATCTGAAAAGATTTTATATTTTCAAAAATTTTTTATCCCAGGCTGAAAAGGAGAAACTAGATCTTTCAAAAAAGAGGTAAAGAAATAAGGCGAAAAGTAATTTATATCCTATAAAGAGCGGCAAAATAAAAGGGGGGAAAATTATAATAAACAATAAGGAAAAGTTATCATAAGGGGTATTTGGTAATTTAACTTCTCCCTAAAAGCGGGCCGCAAGTCAGTGAGGTGACAAATTGAGCCACGTCACCGCAGGCTGAGAGAGTACTCTCAGCCCGCGGGCTGATATACATTTTTCTCATATATATATATATATATATATATATATATATATATATATATATAGAGAGAGAGAGAGAGAGAGAGACTTGTGTCATTTCGGAAGGATTCGAGGCCGAATCCTTCACACTCAAAATACAACCCTACGACATTCTAATACTCTCCCCCCGATGAAGTTGATCTACATTTTTTGAAGTAGCTATAAATCAAAAATCAAGTATTTTAAGTACTTTTTGCCCATTCATCAAGTAAGGGAAAAACAGAAGAAAACGGACAGCCTAATAATGAGTTGGTTAGTTTAACGGTGTAGAATATTTGAAATCTAACAAAAATTGGTGTGTGAGAGTTTTTAAGTTTTTAGATCATAATGAAATGGTCGGATCAAGAATTTGTATATTAAAGATGTAGATCTACGCAATAAGCTACTTTCGGCCGTCTATTTTGCGTCACTTGATGGATGGGTAAAAAGTATTAAAAATACATATTTTTTGATTTATAGACACTTTAAATAATGTAGATCAACTTCAACGTAATGGATCTTATTTTTAGATGTCGTAGATATGTATTTGAGTGGGAAGGATTCGAGTCTGAATCCTTCCCGAAGGATTCTTGTCTATCTCACTCTCTATCTCTCTCTCGCTATATATATATATATATATATATATATATATATATATATATATATATATATATATGGGGTTACTGTACCTCAGCCTGCAGGCTGAGAGAGTTTCTCAGCCGGCGGGACGTGGCTGAATATATGCCACACATCGGCCGCAGTGTGTTGGCGCCAAAAAAATCAAAAAAATCCCGCCTAAACAATCGTGAAATAAATTGACAAAAATACCCCTTTTTTAATTCTAAAGTGGAATAAAGTCATGAACAAACAAAATTTCAGTTGAATATATCTACAGTTATAAAATTCGTAATTTTAATACATCAAAAAATATAATTAAAAAATTGGATCAATATAATGTAAAATAAGCAGAAGCATTGAAAATTTAAAAAACATGCCATGGTCGCAGACTTAATACAATATAACAACTGCGACACAGTCGCAGTCACTAGTCGCACTCATAGTATAACAAAACGTTTTTATGCGACCTAATATAATATAATTTCAATTTTATATGACAACTGCGACACAGTCGCAATCACTAGTCGTAGTCATTGTATAACAAAATTTCTTTATATAACGTCTGCGACCCTAGTCGCATTCTATCGTACAACAATGCGACCTCCTTCAGTACTGCGACCAAAGTCGCAATCTTCTTTCCCATGCCTTATGTAAAAGATTTTTAATATGCGACTAGGGTGGATTAGCCATGCGACCCAGAGATCAATTCGCGTATATCAAATCTTATAAAAATTACTATATTAATTACACTGAATTAAATGAAGTAATTAATATTCTTTCTACCGTGATACAACAACAGTCTAGAAAAAAGAGATGCACTAATGTTAATCTCAAGAAAGGAAAGATGTGCACCATACGTAATCTAAAGATATAGGCAAACAATTCTATAAAAAGTTAATTTGTACTTCGGATTCTCCCGCAATAAATCTTTAATTAAATATTTAATTTTTTTTACCACTTACCATACTCAACCATCACCTGTAACAATTATTATTACTATTCATGTTCTTCCACAATATTGACCTTTATATAATGCTTGTTACTAATATATTATCTCATACCTAAAAACTATATTTTTGCTCTTCCTTTTCAATTTGATTTCAAAAACTTTCAAAAAAAAATTCATTCTTGAATCATGTCTTCCCCATCTTCTTCCTCTGAACACTTAGATTTCAACTTCAATCGTTCCCCCACCGGTCCTTTGTCTTCAGGATATTCTAGTGAATCTGATACCAGTCTGGACTTCACTCCTTTTGACTATCTCACTACATCAAATAATGTATTAACTGATCCTCCTATTCATGATGATAATGAAGTTTTCATGTGGGTTAGTGAAGAAGACATTATTCTTCTGCCACTTGACGGAGACATGCTTGATGAAAGCATGTCCTCTGATGCTGTGGCTCGCTTCCTAGTAACGGGTCAGACGAAGAGCTTGATAGAGACGATCCATTCTGGGAGTTCATCGGTGAAACAAAAAAACCTCAAAAACAGGAATATGATGAGGAAATAAGTGATGAAGAGGAAGAGCAGAAGAATGAAGACGATGCATCTGCTTATGATGGTGATAATGACGAGGATTAGGATTTCCTGATCTTCTGATATTCAATTATATTTTGTCTTCTTTTAAAAGCTTTTAATTCTATTTTTTTGTAAGGTCTCTTTCTCACTATATTAACTTATAAGCTCTTTTAATTACATATCCAAACTGCGACTGTTGCTCTTAAACACTGCGACCATAGTCGCAGTCCTACTACGGATGCAATAATTAAAAATAATTCATACGTTATAGGCGGCTGAGACAAAAGATACGGTGAACTGCGACTATAGAATCAGGCCTTATTCAGACAACAGTCAAAAATAAAGAACAAAAAAGAATATAAAATAATACGTAAACTGTGATTATACTATCGCTCTCGTTAAATACTGCGACCATAGTCGCGGTACTGCGATCATAGTCGCAGTCCATGCTCGCATAATATATGTAAAAACCAATTTAATTGTTCATAGGAGGATCAGACAACATTCACAAAATAAAGAACAAAAAAATATAAAATAATACGTAAACTGTGATTATACTATCACTCTCGTTAAGTACTGCGATCATAGTCGCGGTACTGCGATCATAGTCGCAGTCCATGGTCGCATAATATATGTAAACACCAATTTAATTGATCATAGGAGGATCGGACAAACATTCAGAAATTATACGAAGGACAGTATTTGATGACTAACGGTTGACAATTTATGGTCGCAGTTACTTAATCATTTATCAGTTCCCAATGCGACTATGGTCGCAATAATGTACTATTTTGGAGTTCAAAGTAATTTAAAGTTATAGTGTATTAACTTTTAAACTGTTTTGGATAACTGAACAGTCACCTAGGAAGTATACAATTTTTGGGAAAAGGTAGAAAATAAGTTTGGGAGATATTCACGTGGTTTGAGAGCTTAAACCCTTTGGAATTCCGGGATTAAAAATATATAAAGGGTCATCAGCAAAGGATTACAAACATACTAAATTATTTTTGCTCAAACTCGTTACTCTCACTGTTCGGAAAATAGATTCAAAAAATGTCTTCTCCACCGTCTTCACCGGAAAGAAGCCAATCATCTAATGATGATTGGATGTATAGTTCTGAAGATATGCCTCGCTACGGGTCAGAGGATGAGCTTGATACAGACGACCCGTTCTGGGAGTTCATTGATGAACCAAAATACAAACATGAAGAGGAAGAAAACGAAGAGGAGATTGTCGCTGAAGAGGAGGAAGGGACGGAAAGCGATACGGAAGACGAAAGCAGTCATACTCTTGACGACGAATCTGATTACGATGGTGATGACGAGGATTAGAAGTTTAAAAATTATATTTTGTTTTTTTTAAATATATATGAATTTGTTTTCTAAGGTTAATTTTAAAATGAAGGATATATATGACTTTTTTTTTAAATTAAAGCAGTCATACTTTTTTTTTAAATATATATGACTTTGATCGCAGTTGTTGGCCGAGTCTTAATAAAATACACTGCGACCTTGGTCGCAGTTGCTAGTCTTTAGTATTAATCAACAACAACACTGCGACCTTGGTCGCTATGCGTGTCACTATAAAGGAAACACCTACCTAACGTACTGCGACCTAAGTCGCAGTCATTGTACTGCGACCCTAGATTGCAGATGCTGGCCCTCTTTATCAATAACAACATATGCGTGTTAATATAAAGGAAACACCTACCTAACGTACTGCGACCTAAGTCGCTGTCATTGTACTGCGACCCTAGATTGCAGATGCTGGCCCTCTTTATCAATAACAACATTGCGACCTTGGTCGCAATTAACCATGTACACTGCGACCAAAGTCTCTGTCTACATTATATACACAAAAAAATAAACTATATAGGAGAACCTAAATCTGACAAAGAGAGGTAAGGAAATAGGGGGAAAAAATAATTTATAATCAATAACCTAAATCATATAAAGAGCGGCAAAAAGAAAGGGGAAAAAAATAATAATAAACAAGTCTGACAACGTGCGCTCCAAAAATTGCCTTTTGGGCAAAAAAATAATAAACAATAAGGAAAGTTAAAGAAAAAGTAGCTTTTCATAAGGGATATTTGGTAATTTAACTTCTTCCTATAAGCGGGCCGCAAGTTAGTGAGGTGACAAATTGAGCCACGTCACCGCAGGCTGAGAGAGTACTCTCAGCCCGCGGGCTGATATACATTTCTCTCTCTCTCTCTCTCTATATATATATATATATATATATATATATATATATATATATATATATATATATAAGGTATCTGTACCTCAGCTGCCAGCTGAGAGACTCTCTCAGCTGGCGCAACGTGGCTTAATTTTAACCACAATTTTGGGTGCTGGTATCATGGTCGCAGTTTTATATGAGGACTGTGATTAAGTCGCAGTGTTTTTATGAGAACTGCTGCCATGGTCGCAGTCTATTCTAAGGACTGCGACCAAGGTCGCCGTCTTTTTCTGAGGACTGCTACCATAGTTGCAGTTCTAATTACACTAAAAATATATGATTTTTAGGACTACGATCATGTTACAGTGGACTGCGATCATGTTGCAGTAAGTTTGCGACTATATTGAAGTGACAGCTGAGAGAGTCTCTCTCAGCTGGCGGTTGAGATATATATATATATATATATATATATATATATATATATATATATATATATATTAACAATATCGTATTGGGTTTTGAGATATCCGATATGCTAGTATCGGCGGGTAGTAGGGTCAATATTTCTGATACGTTGATATTGATGATCAGTATTGATGATACTGATAGTAAAAACCTCTAGCCTACCAATACTGATTTCGAGATTTTAAACCCTGCTTTCATCTTTGGTAGAAAATTCTGGATTTCCAGTGTTTGATCAAAATGTTAGCTTCCAAATGACAAGTCTTAAATTGAGTTTTATGTACAGTAAGAAAATCAAAGTCATCAGAGTAGCGGAAGAGCTCACAATGTTGTGAAGATTTATTTTCTAATTTACCTGTTCAAAATGTCAAAAATTTGCCTTAGCTGACAACCAACACTACACCAGCCAGGTCAAATGTACTATATTGTATATAGTTAACTAGATGGATGAGTACATAGTGCCACTGCAGCATCTCTTTCTTAACTGCCCCTCTATTATCATGTTAATCTTCTTATTGCATTGTGGTGTCAGTTTGTTTCTTCAACTGGTGTAGTTTTTAACCTCCAAAATGTTTTTGATGATTATTTTTATTATCCTTAATTCTATACACATCCACCCACGGTTGATCTTAAGATAAATGTGGATCATTGAACTTAGCAGAAACAATATGTGGAGATGAACCCAAGTTTTAGATGAATCCTTTTCTAAGCTAGATAACTTTATTATACAGTAAGTCAAAAATCTATGTTGCTCGCAGCTTGGTTACCGTTGTAATACACAGGACAACTTGTTGCTAACTGTTCCAAGTGCTTATCCTTATATTAACATTTCTTGTTCCTCAGAAATTATTGGGACAAGCGAATGTATGTTGTGTGGAACATTATAAAATTCTGATTCCTTTTGGATTTTATTTATATTTTGCTATTAGAACATCTGCAAAATCTTGCTTTATTTCCATAATCTTAGGCCTCTTTATCTTTTCTTTCACTCTTGAATTTTCATGTCAAATCTTGTTGAATTGTAACATGTCCCATTAATTAACATTAACCTCTTTTCGTGAATCTCTAGATCTGCCTGATTCAAATGGGTACATATATGTTGAGGCTAATGGTGGCTTGAATCAACAGCGAACATCGGTAGTTCCTCTCTGTATAAGCCCAGTATTTCAGTTACAAAGTGTTGTTTGGTATGCTTTTGGATCAAATGAGTACTTACAATGGATCTTATAGCTTATATTTCTTTTATTCCCTTTGTTCATCTCCATAGATATGCAATGCAGTTGCTTTAGCGGGCTATCTGAATGCGACACTTGTAATCCCAAATTTTCACTACCACAGCATTTGGAGAGATCCTAGGTTTGCATCTACTTATATATTTCTTTTTGTGAATTTAAGCTATGGAAACAATTTTGCATGGGTCTGGCATAATCATATGAGCTTAGTTTTGGTTCATTATGACATATAAGAGCTACATCTGTTTGCTGTCTATGTAGTCTTTTATGATGCTAGACTGGCGGTCAGGCATTTATCATCATCATAAAGCACCTCTAATTTTGGCTAGCATTGCAAAACCATTGTTGCTTCTTCTTGGCAGTGATATTTGTTAAAGATACCAGTACTATTAAATACTCCTAAGCTTTGTGAAAGGTGAATCTTGACAGCTATCCTTGAAGCTCATGAACTAATATCTAGGAATTTGATACATCTTTTTTATTTTTGTTTGTAGTGATGCATTTTATCCTTATTGTAAAAGGCAGCAAAATGCTCACGTTCTTTAATGTTGGGACAAACTTACTAACGTGCGTAGACATACGTTGATGTGTATCAAATGTATGTTCGCCTGGTCTATCTTTTATATTCTGGTGAATAAGAAGACATGCTGATGTGAGACGGAGGGGGATTGGGGTTTGTATTGGGGATTTGGTGGAATTAGGGAAGAACAAGGAGGAAAAGAAAGATATGATCCTGGATCGCAACCCGGATCTTGGCTTCACCTCCTATGATTCAATCCATAGGATTAAAATCAATACAAAAAATAAATAGCTTCATAAATTTAATTCAAATCATCATTAAAAGTCTCAAAGTCCACTACATGTCTATATATAGCTTACAATACGTGCACCATATGTGCGATTATTGATAACCTCAAACTCTTAAATCTCAACCAAATCTAATCAAATCTAAATTCTAATACTAGTAAATCTGAGCCGTCTGATTCTCATCATTTTTCTCGGCTTGAAAGCATTCATCTCCAGTAAATGCAGTGGTAAATAGTAAGGTAAGCACAACCGCGTTGAACCATATCACAAATTCTCAATCAGCCTAAGGTGGTGGTTGGAGAATCAGCAATGACGCGCCATGGCTGAATCAAGGTGGTGGAGGTGAAACTGATTTCCGTGACCAATCGGTTGCAGTTGATGGTACCTCGAGCAAAACACATATAGCACGTTAAGATAAATCATCCCTGCTGAAAACTGGACCGATTGTACTCTGCACCATAAGAAACCGACCTCCTGTGAACATGTTACCTCTAGAAAGATTTGCAAAGAATCATATACATCAGGCAATTTCAGGAATAAGGGAACTCTCATAGCCGACGAAGGTGACAATAGCTTCATGGTAGGCTATGCTGGAAGATCTACATGAATCTCAATAAGATCTTCTACTTCTGATTCTGGATCGGCTCATCAACAAACTCTGGCTCCGGCTTATTAACAACGTCTGGCTCTGAATCTGCATTAACCTTCACATTCTGGCTTGCTACAAGTTTTCGGATCTCATTTAGGAGCTTAGTGTAGATATCGGCGAATGATCGACTCTCATGCTCGGGCTCTTGCTCAACATTGGGATCATTGTAGTCTGCTTTAGATGCATAAAGAAGGCATGGGGCACACAATGCGAAGATTATCTTGTAAGACAAACCAACACTGATCCCCGATATGACCATCTTTTCACCACCAATAAGCATGTCCAACCAGCTTCATTTGGGTATAATGGTATTTCTGCTCAGATGTTAGAATAAAATAACTAAAGAATTTTTCAAGATCATTTTCCTACTTCTCATACATAATATGATCATTAGAACCCGAAAAAATGGGATAGCCGCATACGTATTCCGTTCAACTTCCTTGTCATCAACATCAATATTTATGTATCTTTCACAAAAGTAAAATTTCATGAATAGAATTTCAGTGCATAAGGATCAGAGGTTACCCAAGAATCTCAGCGACTCGAACTGATCTCAAATCGGACTGAAAACGAGGTCTGAAACGCTGATCTTATGTTGCAAGAACAATACCGACATCAAACATGGGCTTGTAGAAGTTATATCTGCTGTCTAACTATTGTGAACTTTTTCCATAGCTCTGGGACTCAGCTGCAAAATCAATGCTTTTGACAGAACTCGAATCAGACTCCAAACTGGACTGAAATAGGCTCTCGATTGTAGCTGAGTTGGCTCGGTCTGAGTTGACTCGAGCTCAATTGGCTGATTCAATCCGAGTCAACCCGGTCCGATCTGATTTGGGTTGGCCTGGACCGGGTCGGGTGACTCAACTGGAAGCGGATCCGCGTCGGGTTAGTGGATCCGACCCGATATGACCGGATAACTGATTGAGATTTTACATGCACAGAAAATACCGAATTTCATGACTTAAGAATAGAATGTGCAAGTTCTCAATACTACCGCGATAGCAAGTGATTATGCGAGTCGTGATCCACAAGGAGAGACTAACGATGGAAGCGTGTTGTAAGTTCTCTTTTAAGTTACAAAAAATTGTTAAAAGTTCTATGTTCTTTACAAAGAAAAGAGAAAAAAGCTATGTTAATTTGTGAAGGTGGTAGATAGAAGGAGATGTTGAGTTTGAAAATTTAGAAAACTTAGTTAAAGAAAACAAATGAAAAGAGTAAAGAAAAGAGTTGGTAATTGGAAGTGATTTAAACTAAAAGATTAAAAGAAGAGATGAAAACCAAAAAGAAATACTTACCTCCTTTGACCAAATGCTTACCTTGAATCTTTGGCGATGGTGTTACCTTAAAGTGGAGGCGATTAGCATATAGCCCATAAGAATTGATTCCCGTCTCTTCCACATTACATCATCTAGACGATACAGGTATGAAATGATACAGACTGAGACTAGAATCTATCGTCATGAGCTATCGGTGTCACTCGCAAAGATAAGGCTCTTTCGATGCTATAAAACTCACTTGGATTGCAATTGGTACTAAAAGAAGATAAGTAAAAAAGAAGAAGAACAGAAAAACAAAGAACATAAAAAATGTAACTTTAGATTCAATGTGGTAACAGTAAAAGAAGAGAAAAACAACTTACACTGGTGTCACTCTCAATACAAGTTTTACTCTCATTCTCCTATGAAACTCTGATCTCCTCTGAATTACATAAATGAAAATTGAAAATTACATGAAAAGAAAAATAAAAGCCTACACTAAACTTAAATAAAAACTGGTCTAAGAATCTATCTCTGCCTAGTCGTTCTCTCTGGCCTCAGAATTTGCAGGATTTATAGTAAAAACACACCGGGGGAGAGTGTCTGAAGATAGGGGGAGTAAACGCTCCCCGCATCTCAACTGAAATGCGGCGGAAACGCAGCACTTGCGGCGTTTCCACGACAGTTTTGTGGCCAGATGGCCAAACCCGGGGGGTGCAGGTGTCTGGTTTGATGTTTCATCCGTTTATCTATCTGGTTTCTCGATTTGAGCTACGAATTTGACGATAGCAGTGTTGATCTTCAGCTAACCAAAATGGATTCATAAAAGTTCAAATTTAACCGGTTTTCGTTTGGTGTTATCTCCGTGATTTGCTATGATCTTTAGCTGAAAATTTGCCCTCATGCTTGATTTTGATTTAATCTGAATTTCAGTGGGCTTTTAGGCTCATTTTCTCTCATTTTTCATTTAGTGAAGGCCCTGCAAATAATTAGACAAAAAGATAATTAAATAGCAGAGTTTATTAAACAAAATAATATGGGAATGTGATGATAAATATACAATATTGGCGAATGGCGATCGATCAATAACTTGCGGGTTTAGATTCGTTTAGCCCTTATTGGGTTCGATGAAGGCAGGTTGTTATCTTCTGACCCACACCCACTTCTTTTCTTCTCTCCCGATCGAAATTAGGGTTTGAAACCCTGCTTGTAGAGGCAGTGGAGGACGACAAGGATGGTAGCGCTCTGGCGAGATGGTGACGGTGAGAGAAGAACAGAGACGAGGCTGACGAAGGGCGGGGAGCTCTGACAAGGGCTGTGATGGAGTCAGAGAGCCTTGGTGAAATCGGCGGGGGTCATATGAGAGGGGACGAGCTCTCTGGCGAGGGCGTGGGGCGTCGCGGTGGTCATCAAGTGGCCTGGCGACATCAGCGAGGTGGAAAGATGGGGATTTCAATGGCGGCGGTGATGGAGTTGTTCCGGCGATGAAGAGGAGGGTGGTGATGGAGGCGGTGCTTGTCGAAGAAGGTTGGGAAGGCGACAATGGTGGGTTTCAACGAGTGTTGAGATCTAGTGCAGCGGAGAAGGAGAGGGCGGTGGTGTCGCTCGAGATGAAGGTTGTTGATGATGAGGTTGTCGGAAGCCTTCGTCGAAATCGGCGACGCCCAGGGGAGCGGTGGTGGTGGTGCAGTGTGCTGAAAGCGAGGAATGGTGGGTGGGCTCCACTGGATTCGACGATGAGAAAGATTCACAATTTTTTTCACTTTCTTTTTTCTTATTTTTTTTTCTCTTTTTTGATATTTTTTTGCTGTTTTTTAAGAAATTCGGCTCTGATACCAAATTGATGTGGGACGGGTCTCAACTCGGATCTTGGCTTCACCGCCTATGATTCAATTCATGGGATTAAAATCAGTACCAAAAGCAAATAGCTTCATTAATTTAATTCAAATCATCATTAAAAAATCTCAAAGTCCAGTACATGACTATATATAGCCTACAATACGCGCACCATACGTACAATTATTGATGACCTCAAATTTAATCAAATCTAGATTAAAATAACTCTTAAATCTCAATCAGATCTAATCAAATCTAAATTCTAATACTAGTAAATATGGGCGTCCGATTCCCATCACGTGCACTGGTCACTGGCACTGAGATTTTCCTGGTGTACATATGTGCCTCTAGATTTAAAGTCAGTTCTATCGCTGCTGTGAGACAATTTCTGTATTTCCCAGTGTTATTTTACATTTTATACAGAGAGAAACATTTCATCTGAACCATTTTGATCATCTGGACAAACCTAATTAGGTGTATAGAAGTTAAGAATTATCTTTCATTTAAACATGTTACTGCATTATCTTACTAATACTAGTAAGTATTAGTTTATCTGCGGTAGATAGATAGGAGGGTGACTTTCTTTTGAGAGGGGGAAGTGATGTTCATTATTTGAAAGATTAAATTCAACCTATATGTAGAAGCTCCCTTGAGTTCTCTCCCTGTCCACCCCTACCATATCATCTAGTTTGGAGATTTTCGAACTTTTATTTCTTCTAGTGAGGAGTATACTATCTTTTAATTTTACAGAAGTTGATATGTACATAATTCATTATGCTTTCGGTTAAGAATAAGACTAAAGTTGGAAGACATTTAATTCAGCACTGTTCATAATTTATAGCTGATTTGTTCTGCTTTGGTATTTGTGTTTCAGCAAATTTAAGGATATATATGATGAGGATTACTTCATCGATGCTCTGAAAAATGATGTGCGGGTGGTCAGTAAGGTACCCGATTTCATAATGGAAAGATTTGGTCACAATATGAGTAATGTTGCTAACTTCAAGGTGAAAGCTTGGGCATCTATTGAATATTACAGGGATCATGTACTTCCAAAACTGATAGAAGAGCGGTGAGCTATAAATGATCCTGCCTTTTCTTATCAATATGCTTGTACCCATTTATTTCAGAATAATTGAAATGTGGTTGGCTCAGTTTCTATCTGAATCTTATTCGATTAAGGATTTTGTTTCTGTCAAGGCAATGTGTCATCAATTGTATGCCTCATCAATATTGTCTAGATTTTTGTGGTTATGCTGATGTTTGATACTATATGTTTGTTAATGTCATTTTTACGTATAGTCTGCTATTCCAGCTGATCCCAATAGCTTTTCGTTATATGGTTCCTAAGATTTGTTCCTTTGCCGCATGAGCTTCAAGCGCACGAGGAAAAAGGTTAGATTTATGGCACTTGGTCTTTGAGGTTTATAGCAAGATTTCTCTTGCTTGTAGCACTGGTAGGAATTTTACCTCCACTAATAATGGGTTGATGTCAATTTGATGCTCATAAAAACATAGTCAGTTCTTTGGTGGATATTTTTCTACCCTTCGAGTGGTTCTCAAAAGCCAACCCAGCTATGGTAGGAAAAAGCTTTTGAATACTGTGATTATTTAGAAGGTATTCGGTATTTCAGTGTGTACATGCGTTGAGCCGGGTACCTTCCCTACATTTAGTTTCTTAAATTTGTTTATTCTTCTCCATGTGGGTTGCACGCCACCCACCCACACCTCGCGGCTGGGTTTGTGGCAGCGCGTGGAGGGGTTTATACTGACTTATTCTACATTATATACTTCTCGAAGATTTTGTCTCTACTGGGATAAGTTAGAAGCAAGATCTGTATGTTCTTCCTATCGGTGTGATGGAGTATCATGTGTCTCATGTTGTGGAAGTGCCTTTTCTCTGGATTTGTGCATCAGGCTACACTTAGGCCCGATTTTGATGCAGGAACTAGCTTGGAATTAGCAGCTAAGTGCCAGCTAACTTTGCCAAACACGTGATAACACCCATCTATCACCTAATTTGACATGAAGGTAAGGTTATCATTTTCTGAAAATATATATGCAAAAAATCCCCAGCTTTGAGTGAGACTGGGGGAGTTATAACTACACCTTTTGCTTGGAGTTAAACTATTCAACCAAAAATCTGATTTGACTGTGATGGGATATGGACTCCCATCCAGTCCCCCCCTTTCAAAAATATGATTCCTACTTTAACTCGGTAAGAAATCTGATATAGTTATGGGAGCAAATTCTATTTGGTTTCTCATTAGGTGACATAACCCATCAACAGTCGTTCATTGAGCACTTTTACCCATGTGGCTTCACTACATCTAAATTTTGCCAGGAAGCATTAGTGCCATACTCGTTACTTGTTAGTCAGACTGTTGATTTGATATGTCATAACTTTGAAAGGGTTTTTAATTGTTCTCATTTTTTTCTCTCATTATTATCTCTTGGTACTTGTGGGTGTTAAAGGACGTGGGCTACATTTTGATGAGGACATCACACCATTTGCTAGATGTTATTCTGTCTTAGTTTACTTTGAGTTTAGTTTTTTTTTTTTTTGGGCTTTTAGTACCATATCGGTTATATTCGAGAACTGAACTTTTGTAAAGTCTATAAATAGGCCCCTGACTTCTTTTATTAGTAGATAATGAATGAATTAAAATTGTTCAGTGAAGCCCGTGGTATAAAGGGGTGTGAAGCCCGTGATACAGAGGGTGTAAAGCCCAAGTTATCCAAATTCTCATATTTTTATTTCTTAAACCCTAATTCTCCTTTATATTTCTTCTTTCAAAACTCTAATTTTAGTTTGAATGTGATTGTGATCCATCTCATTTTATATCAATTTTGGTATCCGAGCAATTAGTTTCAATCCTCTTCAAATATTTTTTTCTTCTCTCAAATTCTAAAATCTTAGCCTCTCAAACTCTAGATCTAGATCAAACCCTAGATCTATTTAAAAGAAAAAAAGATCTGAAATCCTAGATCAGATCCCAAAACAAGAGCAAAAAATCCAAAAAAACTAAAATCCCAGCCGCCACTGTTCCCCTTTCTCCTTCCTCTCTTTCTCCACAAAAGAAAACCCTAACCCTAAAATTCTCTCCGCCATCCTCTCCTCCGTCACCATCTTTCATCTCTTTCATCCCATCAAACTCTCCAAAAAAATCTCAACTCTTCCCGCCGCCTTGTCGTCTTCCCCACGAAGCTTATGCCGCCTTGCACTCGTCATCTTCACCACCAAGGTCATGCCACCTTGCACTCGTCTTCACCACCAAGCTCATGTTGCCTTGCCCTCGTCGTTTTCCTCATCGTCTTCCCGCCGCCTATCACGAGATCTACTCGCCGCCTATCATCAACATCAACTTCCACCATCAACGATTCGTCTTCATCTTCTTCCTCGCTCGCGCTCATCAGCGTCACCCCCTCGCCGCCTTGCAGATCCAACACCGCCCATCCAGCCAACACAACCTTCGTCTTCGTCGTCGCTGCCGCCTCCTCGTCGCCGCCGCTTAGTCGCCTCCACCTCATTATCGATCGCGCTGCCTTCATCAGATCTGCAACAACTCGAGCTCAGATCTGGTTGATTTTTGGTTTTAATTTGTTAATCATGCGAGAAATCCAACTCGATAGCTACTCAAATCCTGCAATAGTTTTGGAGTATAATAATTTGGTAGTGGTATTTATGATTTGCTTCTATCTTGTGATTGCATCACTGTTTATTATTCTCATCACTTGTAAGATTGCATTTGTTGCATTTAGAAATTAAACCTTTAGGAATTTTTTTTGTCATCAATTAGTGCATGCATTTGGTTTAGATTGAGTTTAAGGGTCTCTATTGCATCCGCCTGTTTGTGTGATCTTGTATTTGTGTTTAGATTGGTGTATATTTCAACATGAGTTATTAGTATAAAGCTTGCACTAGAGGTGACTATGAGAGTAGTTGTGCTCATGATTGTCGTGCTAGGAAAGAGGAAATAACGCGTAGATTTAAGTTAGAAGATCTTAAATTTGATGGTTATTATGATCCTAGTGTTTTTAGTGTTTGGTTAGGTAATATGGAATGCTATTTTGATTGATATGAGTTTCCCAAAGCGACTAAAGTCCTATTTGCTAGGAGGAAACTCGTAGGGTCAGCTAGAGTTTACCGGGATTCGATAGTAAGAGATTGCGTGAGACGTAGGATTGTCATAGAGTCTTGAGAAGAAATGAAAGAAAAGCTTGAGGAAAAGTACCTTCCTGAATATTATAGGAACCATCTCTTAGACAAGTTACACAACCTTCGTCAGAGTGATATATCAGTTCAAGATTACATAGCCAAATTTGAGGATTTAACCTTTTGTTGTGATGTGAGAGAGAACCGTTCTTATACTGTAACTATTTAGGATTTAAGGTCCAAAATAAGGCGTGCTATGGTCACTGTCTCTTATGATTTGGGCACCGATGAAGAGGCTTTTGATGTTGCCTTAAAGATAGACTTGACTTTCAAAAGGTTAGTCAATGCCACAGCTACCACCTTGGCCCGATTGAGATGCTTCGTGAGGGGAGCCCTCACTCGATCGTATCAAAAAATTTTCCCCCCGGGGAAATGATGAGGATATCGCGCCATTTGCTAGATGTTGTTCTGCCTTAGTTTATTTTGAGTTTAGTTGTTTTCTTTGATTTTTGTTTTTGGTATCACACGATTATATCCGGGAACTCAACTTTTGTAAAGCCTATAAATAGGCCCAGACTGCTTTTATTAGTAGACAGTGAATGAATTAAAATCTTTCATGAGCCTTGAGTTCTTGAGATTGGGGTGTGAAGTCCGTGGTGCAAGGGGTGTGAAGCCTAAGTTATCCAAATTTTTCTATTTCTTATTTATTAAACCCTAATTCTCCTTTCTATTTCTTCTTCAAAAACCTAATTTCCAATTTTAGTTTGAAGGTGATTGCAATCCATCCTGTTTTATATCACATTTACTTCATTATACAAGCCATAGTTTATGGGATGGTTAACATTAGGTTGTTCATTTGGTGCTTGCTGATTTTGGGGTTTATTCTATGTCGCCTTCTTGGTGGGAGGTAGATGATTATCATTGTTTTGGTATGTTTACAAGTACCTGATATTAGGAAGTTGATATCGTATTGCGTTATTGGAACACAATTTTAAAAGATGAACTTCATATAAACCTTATAGATATTGTCCTAAAAAAGACAGTGGACATAGATGTATGAAAGGGTATGAATGATTGTAACTTAAATAGCACATCATGTTGCCTGAAATGTATAAAATTTATTATGAGAACTGTGGAACTTGCTTCAGTGCATCCAAAAGCTTATAGTGAAATTTTTTGTTGATTATAGAATAGAATTTTGGGAAAGGAAGATTACATTGAAAATACACCTAGAGGGGGGTGAATAGGTGTGGCTAATCTAATATACAATTGATGCAGAATTAAAAAACTAATTGCAACACACTATGTGTAACCAAAGAGTGTAGCCGGATTTCCCGTGAAGGGTTCTGGACTATCTCCTCTAGATTCCTCTAGGTGCTATATGAAGCTATCTTGGTTCAACACAAGTATGGGCACACAAACAATATCAAGCATATAAGAGATATGAACAATATGAATCAATGCAAGATATAAGAAAGAGAGTTAAGAGATAGTGGATCAATCGCAAACAACAAGATATGTTTCGAGGTTCGAGCTACTGCTCTACGTCTCCGCCTTCACACAGAAAGATTTCCACTATATGTCCACACAGGACCTCCTACACAGGGAACTTCCACCGAGGAATTACAACTCAACACTTGGAGTACTCAACTTCACTCTCCAATACAACCACCTCTGCACAAGAGGCAAGACACTAAGTTAAAACAACGATCACATCTACACTAGAGGGATGGGCACAAAGCCAAACAACAATCACCTCTACACTAAGAGGGATAAGGGCTCAAAGCCAAACTCCACCACAATTACCTCTACACAAGAGGGATAATCACAAACCCAAAGCTCAACCTCCTCTGCACTTAGAGGGATAGGCACAAAGCCAAATAACAACAACAATCTCCTCTATACTAGAGGGATTAACACCAACCCAAACAAAGAAGGGATTTACAACTTGGTGATCTCAAAGGCCACAAACAATCTTAGTGATCACAATAGACCACAAACTATAATTCTCACAAAAACAAGATCCTATAGATAGGATAGAGATGATAGCTCAAGTGTGAGAAAACAAGGTGTTTGAAAAACAAATCACAAAGAAAAACACTTAGAAAAAATACTAGAAGATAAAAATGAAGATCAAAACTAATTTCCCAAATACTCTATTTTTTCTTGATTTTTTCAACCCTTGAAAACAAGTAAAAGGATAAATCTTTTAACCACAAAAAATCTTTTAAACTTGCTGCTAAACCACTTAGAAAGATAGAAAATTTAGCTCTCAAAAATCTTGTTAAAAACAGCCCAAGAGGACCCTTTTATATAGGCCCCAAACAATAGAGCCTTTGGCAGCTGGAAAGGTCCAGAATGACCTTCCGGTCGACCGGCCCAACGGTCATTTTTCTGACCGTTGTGCCTCCGGTCGACCGCCCGGTCGACCGGGCCAAGCCTGTGGGTCAACCGGCCGCACCCGAGAGCTGGGTGCTTTCCGTCGGTCGACCGCGTAGTTGACCGGCCTACTTGGCTGGCCTGTGTACGTTTTTTGTGCACATCGGTCGACCGGTCCGGTCGACCGACCCATGGTCCGGTCGATCGTTCGGTCGACCGCCGGTGGATCTGGCAGGGATTTCAGGACTAAAAACTTGGTTAATTTAATACCAATTAAATCTCATAAAATCACATTAATTCCATAAAAATCAGTTCTTGTAAATATTTGAAGAACAAATATGTAACTAAAATTCAATACATATTACAAACTATTTGAACCATTTTTGTGATATTGAAATTAGGTTTAAACACAAAATCGGTATTTTAAAAAACCAAACTTTGAAATAGAAATCCGATTTTTCTCAAACTTGTATAAATACAAAAACAAGATATTTAAATTCTTTTTGAAGCATATTGTGTATGGATAAAATCTAATACACATGTAATTGATATATCTATGTTTTTGACATAAAATCCAAAATAAGTTTTGTTTAAATACAAAACTCCAAACACATGAATAGGATCATCAAAATAAGTTTTCCTAAGTATATGAAGCATATATGTATATAGATGAAATCTAATATACATTTAAAACATGTAAACTTGTTTTGATTCTATCTATTCATGAAGACCATGTATATGTATATACGAAATTCAAAAACCGGTTGAACCGAAAACCAAAGCATATTAAACTTGTGTGTGTGAACTTGAGCATATCAACACTATCTATTTTTACACAAGATCTAAACTAAATACAAACCGAAGTCTTCTTGTCGATCATCATCTTCAAGACGACCCGATCCAAAGACAATCCAATGAGCTGGATTCCAACTGAATGCTAGATACGATCTTGACGCGTGAGCTCCTGAATCAACATGTGTTAGCTCCCAAAACTCCTTTGTTGAAGCTAAACACGTACTAATATCTTGATCAATAACTGAAATTATATAAACACAAGATCATTAGTAAATTAATCTTCATAAGTTAGTCATCATCAAAACTAAGGTGAAATGCCTCTGGGCTAACAGATTACGTTTTCGAGCTTTGTGATTTGCATATCAAAGTGTATGCTTCGGCAGTAGGTCTCTCTTTGTTCCTCTCTCTTGTGCTCTTGTTGGCCTCTTTCCAACTAATCTAGGATTTCCTATTCTGGACTGTAACCAATGAGAAAAGCCACCTCCAAGGTTAATGTTGATAGGTTCACTTCATCAGCTGGTACTCTCTTTGCATAGATTATGGCGTTTGCCGTTTGCTATTCCATCACCGCTGCTAAGTGCCAACACTTGACTGCTGCCACATGGAATCCCCATCCCTGTTACGCTTCTCATTTACTTTAAATAGAATCCACAGATCAGATACATATTAAGCCATTAGATTTTTCAAATTATTGTGACATATACATGTCTTTTTCATGTACATGTTTTTGCAATTTCATAATAAAAAGGAGAATCCATGACATTTATACTTTTTATGCTCAGTTCTTGCATTTTGTTCTGCCTCAGTTTGTGGTCGGAATCATCATTATGTGTTTTCACTTTTTAAAACAACCTTTTGTTGTATTCATCTTAATTTGATTTTGATTGCAGTAGATTTCCTCTTATAATCCTTGTTATAACTTGGATCCAAAACTACTCTTTGTTGATGCTCACTTTCTAGGGGGAATTTGCTTCGACTCTTTAGGTGTTTTTGCTACTTTCTCAAAGACTCTTAGATGTTTTTGATATGACCGTTTGCATTCTGATGAAGGAGATGGTCTCCAGTAGATTGAACAGTAAAAGAGGACGCGCAGACAAACCCAAAGTTTCAAGATAAAGGCTTTTTTTTGTAGTGTTATTGTCTGCTATTATAATATCTTTTGTACAAAAATATCAAACTCCTGTGTCTTAATCCGTGAAACAATGAATCTTAGAGGATGAAAAGTTTATATGGGTGAGTACATGACATGGCTAACTGTATCGAAACAAAGAAATGTGATTTATGAATGCCAATGAATTAGAAGAACTAATGACTTTTTTGGTTGTGTAAGGACAGTATATATTCTCACATAGTGAGAAATATCTAAAGCATATCTATGCATGTTTCAGTATACTTCTTTATGTGCTTTCTATTTTTCACAAGTGGTAATTGACTTCTCTAACTTTTTCATATTGAGATATTTCAGGTTTATAAGGATTTCTCCTTTTGCAAATCGGTTGTCATTTGATTCTCCTCCTCCTGTCCAATGGCTGAGATGCTTAGCAAATTTTCAGGCCTTAAGGTTTTCTAATCCTATAGCAGCTTTGGCTGAAAATCTGGTTTCTCGAATGAAAGAACACAGTGCAAATAGTAATGGAAAATATATTGCAGTGCATCTCCGCTTTGAAGAGGTTAATTTTCCTCTGACCAATTTGTAACTGTACGATTTCTTCAATATGAGGTTTTATCAATATTTATTTATTTATTTATTGCGTTTTCTCTAGGATATGGTTGCCTTCTCATGTTGCACTTTTGATGGCGGAGAAGAAGAGAAGCAGGACATGAATGCAGCAAGAGAAAGAGGTTGGAGAGGAAAATTTACCAAGCGTGGTCGTGTTATACGGCCTGGTTTGATTAGGCTCAATGGAAAATGCCCTCTTACACCATTGGAGGTATTTGCTTCTTCTTTTTATGTGATTTGTTAGTTATAATCAATGCTTATGTTATTATTTTCCCAAATTAACTCAAACTGTCTAGGTGTCTGTGTTCTTTTTCTTATTGTTTCACAGTTTGTCTGATTTGAAGATGCCATCTATTAGGGAAACGTGTCCCTGGGTATGGATTGCATTTATATTATAGTACTTGCATGCGAATAAGTCATTTTTTATATAGTATGTGTCATACTCTGGCTACCAGAATAGAATTTCGCTGCAGTATCATGCTGCAGCTTATATTCCTCTGACCTATCTCAGCACTCTTAGATTCTTCCTTTTTTTTTTCCCTCTTTAATCCTTCCTTTTCATTTTGCTGTGTTCTCCTCATTTCAAATGATTTTAAGTTCATAACCACCTTCTGGATCCAAACAGCAGAACACACAAAAATGTTTTTTTTTTTTTTTATTTGGGGTTGTGGGGTGAACATATACTAGATAAACCTTGTACTCACTGTGAACAAAATAGTAAGCAGAAGGTCACTTATGGTGAGTACTTTATATTGAGATAAGTCTTTGGTAAGGTACTATTAATGTTAGCCATTCGTTTTTATGTTATTAACCTTGAATAAATTATATAAACAAATTTTTTTCTTCCATTTGAGAAGTTTCATATTGCAATACTAGTTCAAAGTTTAAACTAAGGATCATTACTACATGCACGAGATGCTTTGCATCTTATACTAAATGATTGGAATTAAAAAGAACTTTCTGGAGTTACTAATCCATCAATGTTCTGAACTGTAAAATACATATACCGGACTGTAGATATCAAGGCAATCTCTTTGTTGAACTATTCAGTTAGTTCATTCCACGGTGGATGTTACCCAAGGACTATATATCTTTGTTGATTAAAATGTAGACATCCTTGAAATAGTTGATTTTAAATTGGTAATTAAATTCTAAGTAATCTAGACCACATTTTATTTGTAGCCATGTTTTTGTTTATTTGCTTTACATTATCTTTCCTCTTCTTACGCTCATCTTTTGGGGTCAGGTTGGGTTGATGCTTCGAGGCATGGGTTTCAATAATAACACATTAATATATTTGGCATCGGGAAAGATTTACAAGGGAGAGAAGTATATGCGTCCACTTCTTGAGATGTTTCCCCTCCTACAAACTAAGGACATGCTCTCATCACCTGAGGAGCTTGCTCCATTTAAGGTAGTCATAATGATTTCTCATTACTTGTTTCAGGGTGTGTATTGAGTTGCTTGCGATATTCCACACTGCCTTGCTTTAACAAAATAACTCTTTGCTTCCAGAATTATTCTTCTAGGATGGCTGCTATAGATTACACTGTTTGTCTTCACAGCGAAGTGTTTGTGACTACACAAGGTGGAAATTTCCCTCAGATTCTGATTGGGCACAGAAGGTACTTGTACGGTGGGCATTCCAAGACTATCAGGCCTGATAAAAGGAAATTGGCTGTACTGTTTGACAATCCGAGAATTGGGTATGTCTTCCAACTGAAAAGCAGTTCCACCTATATGTTCTAGATTTTTATTTTAACTTTTTTCAGCTAGAAAACTTTTGTCATGTTAAACTTATTGAAGCTTGGAGATTAATCTAGCAATGTTTCTATTTGTGACCCCTTTGTTGTGATTAAGGTTTACCCATTAATTTTTTTTTATCCATATACTCAATCAAAAAGTCCTCTCTCTCTCTCTCTCTCTCTCTCTCTCTCTCTCTCTCTCTCTCTCTCTCTCTTAAATATAATAGTTTCATCAAGAGAGGTGGCAGAATCAGCAGGCAATGCGTCACTCTCCCGAACCTTGAGTACCTGGTTCATCTTCTAGTTGCAGGAACCTCACCTAGGCAGTAACCACGGGTAGAATGTCTCTTCTGAACCTCGAGTCCCTGGTCCATATTCTAGCTGCCACAAACTTGCCCTTGGACATCCATTGTCCACTTCAATAATCTCGTCTGAGTTGTCTACATCTTCCCTCACCCCAAACTTGAAAAAGAAGAATTTGTTCTCACTAGATCAGACCTCCATAGTTGAAATTAGCTTGACATACTGGAAGAAGTGGCTTTTATGTGTGAACTATGGGTTCCTTGTAGAACATGAACAATTATGATATTGTGAAGATTTAAATTATGGTAACTAGAGAATTGATGAAGCTGTCTCTTTATTTTTTATTTATTTATAGGCAAATAGCAATATGACTCATAATTTCACAATGACTTCTAATCCCTTCAAGCTGGAGCATATACATTGTACTATTTAGTTTGTCAAGAAAGGAAAAAGATTAAGATAAAGAAGATGTCGATCATGATCTTGGAGATAGCAGTTAAAGATGATAGCGATAAAGGTTGCAAAGGATTGAGATTCCTAAAGTTCTGGTGCCATAATATGATGTCATAATAAGATTTAGATTATGAAAATTACAGAGTTGATGTCCTCTCTATATATTCTTATTTATAAGCAAATATAATTTCAACTCTTAATAACAATATGACTTCTAATTACATAATGACTCCTAAAGTAATTTAGCCTACTTGTACTCTGATTTACTCTAGTTTTCTTCCTCGACACTGGGGGGTCTACAAAGGAATCCGTTTTGGAATCCAGAGGTCCACAAAAGCCAAGTTCCTCCTGATTTTAGTCTGGCCTTGTGTAGATGTGTGTGCCCCAAGTCCTCCTGCCGTTAAAATGTTGTCCTTACATTTTGCGCATTTTCTCCTCTTCCCAATAAGGGAATCCTACATTGACTACTATTCTCATAGGGCAGTCTCATGCGAAGAGTTAATGACTCTGTTACCACCAACTTCTCTTCTTTGTCATCTCTCCTGTAATATCACTCTCTCTTTATCCTCTTTTTTATTTTTACGAAGGAAGAGCAATTATGTAGTGTTGTAAGTTGTCACCATATGGGTCAGTTGAGCATCCAAAATATTATTGCTTTAATAGATTGCAAACATGAGGAGGTTATCCAGCTAAGGCCTTATGATGCTAACCATCTCCACCATCAATCATCATGACTCATATAAGCACTTTCTAAATTTGTGTAGTTCCCTCATAATTGAAATGTTTGTGAAGTGTGACTCAAAGTTAAGAAATCTTTGCAAGAATTGACTGAGATCTTACAATTGCATGTCAACCCTCACTAATTGGCACCGAATCTCTATTTGGTTGTTGATTATCTATTACTTGCAAAGATGCATAAATTGGATCTTTTGTATAATTTTAAAAGCAGCCTTGTTAGTCATATTTACATGATCATTGTTTTTTTAATCCTGTTTCCTTTTTGCGTTAGATGGAAGGCCTTGAAGCGTCAATTGTTAAGCATGCGATCTCACAGTGATGCCAAGGGAATAGAGGTTAAAAGACCAAATGATTCAATATATACCTACCCTTGCCCTGACTGTATGTGCCGCTCAAATAGATCGGAAGTTGCAAAATCCCTACCATCTAGATGATCCAGGCGAGCTTCTGTGCTAACTGTTTTCCACCCCTAACTCGGTTTGTGCCTTTGTGATACACCCGGTTTTTTGCTCTGGTGCATCATTTATTCTTTCATTGGCATCTGGCGGGAGTGCCGTTATGTTCCAAAACTCGCAGGCTCCAGCAGAGCGCATTGATCCAATTCTTTTTGGCCTGGGATAACTGCATCCCTGTGTACATGTGTGCATGACGAAAGAGAAGACTGAAGTGTAGACATCGTTTTTTCCAAGGGAGAGTTGTCCTGGGCGCTGACATTCGAAGTCTCTGTATGTACACTGCTGCAATCCACTGTACCACTACCACCCTCAGTTTTGACAGGCTTCATGTATATGAAATGTTCTCTTTTTTTCTTTTTTCTTGGCCTTTTTTCATCATATACAAAAGTTAGATTTCTTGAGCTGTGGGACTCCCCGGGGGCGTGAAATTCTTTACCTGTTGTCATTTTGTATTATTTGATTACAGTCCCATTCAAGTTTTGTATTCTTACGCCCACAATTTTTTTTAACCAAAAAAACAAAAAGGGGAGAGATCATACCTTTAGTTTACTCAAGTATCCAGTTTTGCTCAAATCATCTTTTCTTCTTTGTTTTGGGAAGAAACCATGCTTAATTAAGTTATTCTTTTGTTTTCCTTTTGTGGCTTGTGTTGTCTGAAAAACTCTGTAAGTTTTGCTGTTTGTGCTCTATGGTTTGCTATTCAGGTTGATTTCCTCAGGTACTTCATCCTCTTCAAGGAAAATAGGATCTAGTGTAAATTGTTACTGTGTTTCCTGTGAAGGGACCTGCAACAGTCCTGATGTCAGTACCACATGGACAACTTTCTACTGTCTATGAATATGTTGTTTACATGTATACCATTAGACATTTCCTCCTAGTTTGTGTAAAATAGGACTTGGAGTGTATTTGACAAATTTACATGCAAATTTAGTTCGAAAATTTCTCACCGTTGCATGCGAGAAGATTCGTGCTCACAAATTTTCACGAAAGAAGTGTGTTTTGTCTTGCCGCTTGCACTAGACAAATCGACAAAGTGACTTGCCATTGTTATTCTAAACATTATTCATTTGTGTGTATAAGTGATGCCCAAAGATTTGGTTTTTAATACAATTTTCTTTTCTGGTGGTGGTGAAAGAAACAAGAAACTCCAGTTATAGCAGAGGAAAGACACTCTCATGAGATAGAATAAAATATTTGTGCGCATTCATGAATTACAACTATAGTTTTAGTAATTTTTATGTATTTTCGTACACCGTGAGTGAGTCTGCTACGAACGGTTTGTCAAACCTAATAGCCTCCACACACCGCGAAATCGAACCGTTGCGTTATAAATCTCTCCATGCACTGTACAATTTAGTTTAAAAAATCCCTCATATATCATGAAACACATGAATGAATAGGGAGATTCGAACCCTCGAACCTCCCCAAAATTAGTATTTGACTGAAATCCAAGGAGCATAATTACAAGCCTCCCCACATCAAAATCACAATGTCAAGCCCAGAAAGTCCTGAAGCCAAAAGCAGACAAATGTGGCTGCTTCCATCCATCAACAACGGCAGCAGCAGCAGAGCAGCAGAGCAGTTGTGCCTCTCCCTCCTCTCCTCCTCCCTCTGCCTCCCAAAACTCCTCCAAACCCTCGCCTTCCTCCTCAAATCCGGCCTCCACTCCAACCCCCTCGTCCTCACCAAGTTCACGGCCGCCGCCTCCGCCCTCCGCTCCCTCCCCCTCGCCCTCTCCCTCCTCTTCTCCCCTCTCTCCTCCCCCCACCTCTACGACTCCTTCCTCTTCAACACCCTCATCCGCTCCCTCGCCAACTCCCCCTCCCGCCACCTCTCTCCTCTCCTCCTACTCCCTCATGCGCCGCCTCGCCGTCCCCCCGAACAAGTTCACATTCCCCTTCCTCCTCAAGGCCTGCTCCGGCCTCCCCGCCGGAGCCCAGGTCCACGCCGCCGCGATAAAACACGACATGGCTTGTGACCCTTACGTTCAGAACACTCTGGTTCACATGTACGCGTGCTGCGAGGGAGGGATCGAGTGTGCACGCAAGGTGTTCGACAGAACGCCCAAGACGAGCCCCGTCACGTGGAGCGCCATGATCAGCGGGTGCGTCCGCTCCGGGCGGTCCAACGACGCCGTGCTTCTCTTCCGGGAGATGCAGACGGAGAAGGTCCCGCCGGATGAGGTCACGGTCATCACCGTCTTGTCGGCCTGCGCTGATCTGGGCGCGCTAGACCTGACCAAGTGGATTGGGTCTTTCGTCGAGAGAGGGAGGGTCCGGAAGAGCGTCCCGCTTTGTAACGCGCTGGTTGACGCGCTGGCCAAGTGCGGGGATGTTGACGGGGCTGTGGCGTTCTTTGAGAGCATGCCGGAGAGGAGCATTGTGTCGTGGACTGCGGTGATTGATGGGCTTGCGGCTCATGGCCGGGGGAAGGAGGCGGTCTCACTGTTTGAGGCGATGAAGGATGCTGGCATCGCCCCTGACGATGTCGCCTTTATTGGCGTTCTGACTGCGTGCAGTCACGCGGGGTTGGTCGATGAGGGGCGTGGTTACTTTGATTCAATGAGGCACGAATTCAACATCGTGCCCAAAATCGAGCATTACGGGTGTATGGTGGACTTGCTGGCTCGGGCTGGGTTAGTCGAGGAGGCGATGGACTTTGTCAAGGCAATGCCAATCGAGGCGAACCCAGTGATATGGAGGACCCTTATAGGTGCCTGCAAAGTCCACGGCAAACTTGAGCTCGGAGAGAGAATCACGAAGGACTTGATCGATAAGGAGCCGACCCACGGTTCGAACTACGTGCTCCTATCGAATGTCTACGCGTTAACACAGAGATGGGAGAAGAAGATGGAGATCAGGAAGACGATGAGCGAGAGAGGGATCCAGAAAGTGCCAGGGTGCAGCTTGCTTGAGCTCGATGGTGAGATTTTCGAGTTTGTGGCCGGAGACGAGTCTCACCCACACTACAAGGAGATCTACGAGATGGTGGTGGAAATTGGAAGAGAGCTGAAACGGGCAGGGTACATAGCTACTACTTCGGAGGTGTTGCTCGACATAGATGAAGAGGACAAGGAGGATGCATTGCACTGGCACAGCGAGAAGCTGGCCATTGCCTTTGCATTGCTGAGGACGCCGCCTGGGACTCAGATTAGAATTGTGAAGAACTTGCGTGTCTGTGCGGATTGCCATTCCGCGACCAAGTTCATATCGAAGGTCTATGGGAGAGAGATACTGGTGAGGGATTGCAGTCGGTTTCATCGATTCGAAGATGGGGTATGTTCTTGTAAGGAATTTTGGTGAGAGGAACAAACTTGTAGCTTTTGATTCAGAAATTGAAGTTTGAGAATTCAAAAGACAAAAACTAGTTGGCCAGCACTTTTGTTTTAGCTGACTCAATGTTTGACTTAACAAAGTTAAACATCTGTTGGTTTAACATTAGCACGGCTTTGAAGGATTAAATTTCAAACATTAAGTCAAACATCTGTAAAGTCAAACGTTGAGTCAAAGCTAAACCAATAGTGCTGGCAACTAGTTTCAATCTTCAAAGTGTACAAGTTCAACGCATGTTACAGGGGTGTTTCATGCAATTCACCCTTGAATTTTTGCAATATGTTCCTACTTTCAAGCAGAGTTCAAATAACAGTGTGTCAAATTGCACATGAATGTATACATATCACATAATAGAAACTTTGATTCATTGTATTAATTGATTAAAAAGATTGAAACAAGGGTCTTACTTTAACAACTGTACAGACTTGAAAGAGTGATTGTGGGAAATCTATGGATGCTGATGTACACACAGATACACAGAAGCTAGAAAAGAGCAAAATCGAAACCTGAAAATTTCCCGAGCTCAACAACAACATCATCCAGCAAGTCCTCCAGGATCAGATCCTCCAACTCAAGCGCCACATCCTCGCAATCATACTGGATATCCATCCACCCGTAGTCCTTCGCAAGATCTCGAGCCACTGCGCGATCCAGTGTCGCATCCAGCTGTGGCTGAGAACTGAGATACCAGCTAATTTTCGCCCACACCTCCTCGAGAACATGATACCCTGAGGGCATTGGCCGGGCGTTGGTGTCAAAGCGCGAGAGCCAAGGGTAAGATGAAGATGAAGTATCGTAAATTTCCAACAGAACTTCGTTTATCAGATCGAACAGAAACTGGTTCTTGACAAACATTTCAGGTCCATTTCTGGCAGTCCCAGCAGCGGAAATACTGCATTCTGTTTCCTCGAGCAATAGAGGGTCAATTGGTTGGTTGGGAGAGTACCAAGCTCTGAGAAACTCGTTAGTACCAAACCCAGATTTCCATAGTATATCTCTCACATAAGTGAACCGAGCCTCATGCTGAAGATCGACTGGGACACCGAAGAAGCTATAGTAATCGTCAAGTTCAGTGTGCACTTGTAAATTTTGAGACTCTGCTGTGATACCTTCCAACTGATCGGAAAAATCAGTATCCGACTGGCTCTGCTGATAACTTAAGGTATCCGGCTCCTCGAGATGGATATTTTGACTAGGTTTTAGCTCTGAATCTGCAAGAAGAGGGGATATCAGAAATTAATCGAGTTTTAACATTTTATTACCATTAAAGATCAATTCTATTGTTTGATAACTTACCTTCTGAGGCAGATAATTCTGGGGGAATGATGTTCTCTGCAAAAAATTTCTTCTGAGGAGAGTTCTCCGGAAAATGCAAGTCGAGGTAAGAGACTGCACTTGTTTTGGTTAGCCAATCGTTGGGGTCAATGCCATTGCCATGAAAGGGACTATCAATATAGTCTTGTGCCCTTGAACCATTATTTGCCCCTTGGCTTTCCTCTGCATGTACGAAAGTATCTTCTACTATCCTGGGCTCACCAACGTCATGTATGTCAACTGCCATAGGAAGCTTGAGTGATTGAACTGCCCCAAGCACTTCATACTGGGGAGCTTTCCTCAGAGAATTCGAGTCGAACTCAAGAGAGAAAATCCTTCACAGTGATCTTTGTGGATATGCAGTTTTCGAATCAAGGCTGACTTCTTTCTTTGTTTTCGACTTCATAGGAGCCCTGAAGAATTTTCTGCCAGATGTGGTATCAAGCAGGCGAGAATATTTCTCCAACGATTCATGCAGAGAGTGAGATCTTTTCATACTTTTACTTGTCGAGGCCTCTCTATCATATCTGGTGGTGGCTGGTCTTCCCAAAAGATCCTGTTTTTTTCTCTTTCCGCCCTTAGTTAACTTGCTTCCATAAGGGATCTTATCGAGAACTCCATCCATAGAGATTCGAAGACTTTCCATCTTGTTATCTTTGACTACATCTTTTATCCTTTTCTTGATGATCTTGAAACGAGCTGAAGCAGTTCGATTGCCCCACTGTTTCCCCTTCTGGTCTTTCGGTTCAGAAGAACTAGGTATCATGTCAGAGGACCCATGACCAGAACCGATTCTGGCACCGCGTATACTTCCAGATTCTGATTTGGAGTAGAGATGTTACCATCGGCAATTGATTCCATAGCCCCTGCACTATCTGCATCAATTCTTGGCTTTCGAGAAGAGGTTCTGCCAGCTTGAAATTTCCCTCTTTCATATATCAGACATTTCTGTGGCCAGTGTTTATGCCTGGACACTTCATCATTCTGTTCGCACGACAAACCTGATACTGGGAAGGAACCTGATCGGTCGAATACTCTCTCTAAACTAGAACTCTGCTGACTCTCCAAGAAATTAGCGAAGGCGCTTGGGTTTTTAAGAATTTTCAACAACAAATCCCGGTTATTGTTAAGTAACACCATCACTTCCAAAAATTCTTTAGACTGATCAAATGCTGCATCCTGTTCAAGTTCTCCCGGATCTGTACTTTTCTTTCTCGACAACGCCTCCTTTGTGTAATTTAACTTTTCTCTAAGAAGTGAATGTTTCTCTATCAAATGATCCGGAAGCTTGTTAGGCTTGGTTTGACTCGCACAGTCACTGGTTTTCAAGATCCCATGCAGTTCGCTTGGTTCTTGAAATGCATGTGCATCAGAGACTTTGGGCAACAGGGAGATGTGTTCTCTGTTTATAGAAGAACCACTCTCATGTGAATTATGAACCACAGTTGGATTCTCACTGTTATGATCCACATCATCAACATAATCATCACTTTCCAAATAATGGATGGAAATAGTTCGCAGCAACTGCGGATCCCTAGGTCTTCTTCTAGAATTAACACTCCTCATGAGTACCTTGCCGGAACTATTTCTTGAAATCCCACCTTTATCATCTACCTGAGACCAATGGACATAATCACTAAACAAATCCGAAAAACATATCATTTAACCTGAACGAGTATGAAGCAGAAAGTAAATGAACAAAATGCTCATTCGGTTTTAATTATATTAAAAGAATCTAAACCATGAGAAAGAATTTCGAGAATTGATTCGATGAGTTAGCCAAAAGACAATCTGGAAGCTCCATCCGCAGAGCTGATTCAACTTAATGAATCATGATGGTATAATTTGTATTAGTTGCTCAAAACAAAGTGTATAAACCCAATAAAGGTTCCTTATTTGGAAAAACAAAATGAAAGTGAAGAGAAAATACTCGCGTAAAAGCCAACACTAGTGGGTTGCACGACTACATATCACAGATCCAACATAGGAAAAGATTAGAAAATTATATAACCAAAAAAATCAAGTAGGTTTGTCCTTTAAATTAAAATAAATGTCTTAGATCTAGAAATGAAGAAGTCTATAATGCAATGCTAGGCAGGGGTATGTTATTTCCAAATACAGTGCATACAAGAGATAAAACTTACTACTTTACAGCAAAAATTCATAAGTCTATTCCTATTACTGTTGGTACAAAATTCAGGTCAGTGGATGTTCAGGAGATCACAAGCTTTCAAAAACAGAAAAAAAGGTAGAAAAAGATTTCAAGGTAGATTTTGATTATCCACGTGATGAAATGAATTTCGTAGAAGATATAATGTATAACTCATGCTCAAAGGCCAATATGAGGTGTAAGGAAATGTTAGCAGAACTTAGACATTACTAATAATAAATGCACCCGCTATATTGTTAAGCACATAGAATCCTAAGAAACTCGTATGATTGATAACAAACAGAAAAACAATCAGGAAGATAAATTACTTCTACTTTCATTTTTCAATAAAAGAACGAAAGGGTATTGCTTAACAAAGAAGATATTTAACTAGAATCACGAATAAGACCCTTGAATAAACATTTCTTATCATTCAAGACGAGATTTCAATCAAACTTACCGCATCTTCTGGAATGTTTTCATCTTTATCCATAGACAGGTGCCTTCCAGAAGCTGAAGCATCTTGTTGCACTTCGGAGATTTAGTTCCTGCAACGACGAATAAGAAACTAATGACATGGAAATCAAACTTTTAGTGCTATACTGTCATAGCACGAAACAAGAGCAGTCTTCTCGTGAGTTGAAGAGCATAATGGAAAAGGATAATTTTGTGCTATCTATGTTCAAAGCCCTTGGTTAAACTTAATGCCTATAGCGCGGTGTTTAGATTTCAATTTCACCTAAAATGGATCAGATTAAAGCATCAGAATTAAACTGACAATACAAATTAGAGTAGCTATTTTCTGTAGCTGACTACACAATCAAGTGTTTTGTTCTGATGCAAATGAAATAAAAGATTGAACTTTCAGTTCATTCAACTAAATTGGTATGCTTTCTCATCAATCTGGATTATAAACTACTCACTTTCAGCTGGTTTCTCTTCGACTCCCTTCTTGTTGTATGTCACCATCTTCCCAGCGTGAAGACGCTGGTTGACATCGAGGAAGTGGAATAGACCGCCGATGCAACCATAGGAACTGCCACCACCTGGCATCTTCGTCTTTGATCTCTTTCGCTCCAACGATCCAGCCATTGCGTATCACAACAGGTGATCTCGGATCATCTCTGTACAAAATCAGGGGACATAAGCATCTAAACCCTATAAATTAGCCCCAAATGGGGGCAAAATTGGAACGCAAATCATATTCTGGATCATGAACAAAGTTGCATTTTTTCACATAATTCCTTATATAGAATGGATCTGTGATCAAATGGGTCATGACAAATTCTAGCAAAGATTTCATCTTTAATGTCATCAAAAGCATTAGAACATGAATTTGACACAATATGGCAGTAAATTAGAATATAGAGATGCTAAAGCAATAAAATAGAAAGAAAAGGTGGAGCAATTCAGCACGAATTCAAATAGAAAGTAGTAATCAAAGAAAATCCGTCACCTTGTAATTGAGGTAACCCCTGAAGCAAGAAGAATAACAATGTGGGAAATTAGGGTTAGGGCATGGACGGCATTTTGGGGGAAATCTAAGGTTTGTTGTGCGGCGAGCTTGAAAGAGGAGAAAAGAGACCAATTTTGATCCCATCGTCCCATTTTTTTCTTCTCACTTTTTCAGTTTTTTTTTTTTTTCTTTCTTTCTTTTGAATTCTAAATTTATCGTCGGGTTCTCTTCCCTCATTTCCCGCCATCAACAGTCACCGCACAGAGAGGCATGAAGAGAAATAGGTGCTGTTCTTGTGTGGCTACCACACAAACACACAGGTTAATCAATCCAACTGAATGTTGACACGTGGCTGCTACTTCCAGCTAAAAAAAGTAGCATGGAATCCATATTTGCTCGAATCAGATCTCCAGAAAAATAGTCTTAGTTACCCAGCTAAGTAGTCTGGAAACCATGGGTCCGTTTGTTTCGCGTAAAAGTCCGTAATTCGTAAATGGCTTACAACCCAGTTACAACTACGGTGTTTGTTTAGACCGCAATTCGTAAAAAACTTACACAACCCATTTACCACTCACTTGCAACCCAATTACCAATCACTTACAGTCCAGTTACAGTTAATTTTGTGGTTATGCAAATTTGTATTATTTTTTATGTTAATATTAAATTTTTTTAATATTTAGCATTTTTAATATTTATTTGCAATATTAAAACCTTTTAAATCATTAAATAGTTAATTTTGTGGCCAACTTTTTCACTTTCGACTTACACATTACGACAACCAAACACCGTAAAACACAATACACTTTTCCACATACGACTTTATATTACCAACCAAACGCCATAAAGCTTATATGCATATAAGTCATTTACAACTGTAAAAGACTTTACCAATTACGACTTACGAATTACGGCCAGTTACGACAACCAAACAGGCCCATATCTATTTGAACCAGACCTCGTAGTTGCACCAGAAAAATAGTCTCAGTTACCCAGTTACAACTCCAGACGCATCTACATTAGCTAAGAAATTAGCCATAATATTTCCTTCCGAAATACATGACTTGCTTCAAAACTTTGAAAATCAGAAATTCAATGTTGAATATCACCCAGCGTAGTTGAATATCAAAACTATAGAATCACCTTCAATCCATACATTCTGAGCTTACAATTCAAGCAATCCATTCACACCCCTAAGCCGGACTTCAACCAGCTTGAGAATTTATCGACTAGATCCTTAACTGTCATTGTAACAGATTGATAAATTCTTTTGTTGAGAAACAAAGAATTTCAAGTGAATTTTTGGCTAAATTGAGCTGAAATTTTAGACGTGATCCATTACTGGAAACGCACGGAGATGATTGAAATGTGTTCTCTTTCCATTGAGGATGAATGTGTTATATTCACATGTTCATTCTGTTTCTGAATGAATGAAATATTTAAGTCGAAAATTAGCCTACTTCAATAGCTTAAATGGGATCAAAAAGAATAACAACTCTTGAGTCTCATATTGAAAGCAGTGTGAAAAGATGAGTGGTTTATATATAAAAAGTTGGGAGCTAAGGGCGTGACCTTAGAATACTTGGAGTTTTCGTGAGCGTTTGAGGGAAAACCATGCCCAATGCGCGTGCCACCGCCGCACGCCCCGTCCCAACAGAGGGCGGCATAGGTACGGGTATGGGACATGAGCCAACCACCCGCTTCAAAATTCTTTTTCAAGCGGGTACAGGTGCGGGACTAACCCGAAGCGCTGATTCTCGACCCATTGCGAGTTGCAACGGTTCTCTGAACCGTTGCAACTGCAATCGATTTTGGAAAAAAGCGCTCAAAACGAACACCCCTTCACTCCTATATAAACTCGGGATACTCACTCCTATATAAATCTGGGATATTCACATCAGAATTCACACACAACTCACAAATTCTTCTCTTCCCTTCTTTCTCTCTGCTCTCAATATTCCTCCAACAACTTTAAGATAAAAATTCTTTTCGAATTTTGTCTTCGTTTGAATTGGTGTAACGGTCCCAGTACTTTCTTATAATATTGAACTACTCCAATAATATTTCTTCTAAATTTCGGCAGCACCTCCTCTAAAATATAGACCATGCCAATATACACCACAATATATAATGTCCACAATGGACAAGACATTTCCAATAAAGCATTTGGGCACACTTTGCCTACTTATCAACATAATTAAAATAAAATTCCCTTACATAATCTCACATTTATCCATCAAACACCAAAAGAGTTACAATGTCCTTTCCCACAATACAACATACTTACCATAACATTGTCCAAGTCTTTCCATACATGAAATCAAGGTTACTTGCTAAGATTATATTAAAAAAAAAATACACATAGAGTTATACTTACATTCCCAACACCCAAAATTACTTTTCATACATCAAGTTCCCATTATATAGATACAATAAGCCATTTCAAAAGTAAACACAATATGAAGTAAATTTTAAACACAAGCATGATATAAGAGGGGTCGATCACTCCATATCCATAGGATTTTAGAATCTACATTGGCTTCTTACCCTTGTCCAAACCTGAAATTTACAACATGAATAGACATGAGCTTGAAAGCTCAGTGAGTAAACCATCTAAAATCTACTAATTTAATTCCATAGGCCAATTGGATTTAAGTTGATACAGAAGTTTACTAAGTTGGTTTCCACTGTACTATTACATATCCCCATTTTTAAGTTAGATGTCTCAACTACCATGAAAAATTTTATAAATTTTATTATTATCACACTTTAGTACATAATAGAATTAAATATAGTTGTCACCGTCTTCCCCTTCTACCGGTTCGCGCTCGGCCCCTTCCTTCAAATAACATATAAATATACACAAGTACTAAAAATAAAGTTATCACCGTCTTCCCTCACCTACCGGTTCTCACACGGCCCCTTCCTCCAATAATATATACATATATTGCATAAAGCAAATTTCACCGTCTTCTCCCTCCTACCGGTTCTCACACGGCCCCTTCCTCCAATTAACATATACATATATTGCATAAAGCAAATTTCACCGTCTTCTCCCTCCTACCGGTTCTCACACGGCCCCTTCCTGCAATTAACATATACATATATTGCATAAAGCAAATTTCACCGTCTTCCCCCTCCTACCGGTTCTCACACGGCCCCTTCCTCCAATTATATATATACATATATTGCATAAAGCAAATTTCACCGTCTTCCCCCTCCTACCGGTTCTCACACGGCCCCTTCCTCCAATTAACATAACAATATATAATGCATTCAACTTAACATAAAATCTCAACAAAACGTAGTCAAATCATTCACTTGTAGGAGTTAACATTAATGTAGATATATAAACCCCTTAATGTACTCAATTTATTCTTTTATAAAGAAAGTGTCACAACACCCAAATATTTACATGTCGTGTACATACATATTATCAACATATTTCCCCTTACGATACCATAATACATTGCCTAGTCCGATATTGCGCACTTAAAGTCTCTAGTTAAAATAGCGGTATAAGCATATACATGACACATAATACTTTGTGCCGCTCCCATTATGTGCAATCTAAAACATTTCCCGTTTTATGTAAATTCACATAGTCAATAGTCAATACGAAATTTATCTCAAATTACACAATATATTAATATGAAACTAATCTAGGTATCGCACATCTTATTGGAGAATAATCTCTAATTCATACATGCTACGATTTCTTCTTCTTTTCCTTAATTCCACAACATGACACCTTTTATTTCTTTTAACTATATCCATCAATTTACATACAAATTTAATTCCAATTTATATCTATCAAATCCTTGATTTATCCAAAATTATGAACTTTAGATTTTTACACTAGATAAAACTTTTAGTCTACTCACTTTGTTTGACGATTGTCTTTGCGAAGCACACCGCCTATTTCGCCCGCCGGAACAAGCCCTAAAATTAATAAATTCCTAAGTTAAACAATGATAAAAATCTAACTTTATTTAAGAATTTCTAGGTTTTTACCTCTAATAACAATCTGTTTTTCCCCAATTCTTTCTTGAAAAATCCTGAATCCGATCCAATTCGCGGATTCCCCGAAACCCAACTCGAAAACCCCCTCCTCCTCCTCCACAGTGCCGCCCGCACTTCCCAGCGCCGCCCGCCGCCGCCGCGCGCCCTCCAGCGCCGCCGCGCGTGCTCGGGATCTGGGCTGCGCGCTCGCGGCCTTCTTGGCCGCGGCGCCTGCTCGCGCGGCGCCTGCTCGCGCGGTGCTGGCCGCGCGCTGGTGCCGCGTGGCCTTCCTGGTCGCCGCCTCCGGCGTGGCTAGGTGGAGGTTGAAGAGGTGAGAGGGAGAGAGAGATCTGGGTCAAGGAGAGAGAGGGAGAGAGAGACCTGGAATCAAGGAGGAGAGAAAGAGCTTGGGTTCTCGTTCTCAGCCAGGGGAAGAAAAAAAGAAGATGGTTTTGGAAATAGTTAAATGAATTTGGAAAAATTTCATTTTCCTATTTAATAAAATCCCAAATTTGTAAAGCTTTGACACCTCACATTTCAAATTCCAAGACCCCCTAATTAAAACCCACCTCATTTCTCTTTTGCCCTAAAGTTGCCAACAAATCACCTCATTTAATTATTTTGAAAATACATTGTATTTTAGGTATAGGTATTATGATTTTAGGTATTTATACTCTCAAGTAATATACCATTACTAATAAGTACCAATACCTAGTATTAAAAATGGGCAATTGAGTATACTTTAAGTATATATATATATACCATAAATTTTATTATTTTCTAAGATTTGGATTAAACCTAAAACATGATTGTCATACGGTTAATTGAAAAACATTTAAGCTAAATTCCGGATTTATTTAAGTCGGGTGTTACAATTGGTCCTTTTCTGAATTTAGTTCTTCAAATTAGTGAAAGGTATTGATCAATCTTTGATTCGACTGTACAGTATTTTGGTTAGTGTTATTTAAAAATCATGAAAAAGTGTTGTATCTTGGGAGACTAGCGTCCATCAACCCGTTAGCACACATAATAGAGGACGTAATTGTTTTAAGGAGATTCGTTTTACAGATACCTCATTCCATATCCTGTAGATTTTGAAGTAACTTCTTATTACATGAGTTATGCTGAAATATTTATTCTTATAATATTATTGTTGTTATATTGATTATACAGGAACTGATTAATACTAGTTTAATTAGTGTTTAATTAAGAAAGAAAATTGAAAGTTGGTTATTAAATTAAGGAACATTTTATTGAACGAAAAACTTTCAACTTGATATTCACCGACCTGACCAATTAGATCGGTTCATCTTAATTAGTTGTTGAAATCAACACTTTTCTCCATGGGCATGAAGTCTGAGGTTCAAAACCCAGCTTAGGCTACAATCTGTCCACAAACACAGCTCCTAATTAATTTCTTCTTCCAGTGTATCATTTCAATTTGCACAAATGGGTGATAAATAATCACATCATCAAAACAAAATCTCAAAAATAGTAGCGTGCTCATAATATCAGACAAGTGTGGTCCAATACAGATAAAGGGTTATCAGTAGGTGAACGCAGTTTGCATTTATTGAAGAGATAACAAACTATGATTCAGATTATTAACTGTGTGAACTTCTTCAGTGGCCCCAGTTAACTTTTCTCAGATTCTCTCAAATGAGAGAGATCTTTCTTTTTGGAGTTTAATGGGCCCTGCAATTATTACCAATTTAACGCAGTTATTTCCCTTCCTTTGTTCGGGAGGAGACGATGACTTCATTCCTGTTGTTAATGTCCCCCAGCTTGCGTTCGTCGGGTTTGGGGATGCGGGTCGCGGGTCTATGCTTGAACCCGAGTGTAACTCGTAGAATATACAAAGTGGGGGTACATGTATTTAATAAAATACAAGAGAAAACTACTGCTTTAACGGGTTCGATCATCAGTAGAGACAAAACAATCATTGCTAGTTAGGTTGTGAGTGTATAGTGGTCAAAAACGGGTCAACCTCAGAGATCAAGATATGTGACTCGCCGCTTCGGAAGTGTCGCAAGTGAGTAACACACCCAGCACGCTAGTCAGCTCATATACAATCCGAGGAGAGAGAGAGTCTCGGGCCCAACCCTGAGATGCCTTGCGATTTCGAGGAGAGGACCTCGAGTTCCTTCTAATCCCCGACATTCTTGACTATCAGATATCTCCTCGACTCCCGTTGGATACAGCTCAGCAACAGAAAATCATGATCCTAGCACAGTTGCATTGTCATGGTATTTCTCACCTTCTAAACACCTTTTCTATTTCAGCGGAAATGGTTACAGATGGTGGTGGATATCCCAGCATGTCAATCCCAACAAAGAAGCACAACAATCCTAACAAACATGGAAGGATCTTAACAGCAGATATGAATCACAAAAAGAGAGGGGCAAGGTCAAAGAAAAGGAGAAAAAGAAAAAATACTGCAAACCTTCACCGTAACCCATAGAAAATAGTGAATTTCTCCTCTCTCTCGTGGTTTTTCTCATTTTAAGTTTCCAGGTAAAATTTGAGTCTATCCACATACTGTGTTGAATTTTCATTTTCTGTTTTATATTAGATAGACTCCCCTTCTGCTTGTGATGTGAAATTGACCGTTCGATCAATCTCATAAGAAAATCTCTACCATGTAGCGTCTTCATCTGAATATCTCCTAAGGAATATCTAGATGTAGAGAGATTTCGGCGATACGCTACATTCAGAAGAGAACTCACTCGTTTTCAGCACCCTCTGAACTCCGAAAGTTTGAAATACAGAGATAGAAGAAATGATTAGAATATGCACTCCTAATTTCAGGTAGAATTTGTCAACCATCGAGTCTAAAGCTGAGATTTATGGACTCTATATGACGACCCTAAATTCCTCTCTTTATTTATGAAAAATATCAAACTATTAACTAAGAAATTGGCAGTTATAGATATGTGTATTTGACTGTGTTCTGATTAGCTAATAAAAAATAAAAAATCTCCAGTAGATTCCATCTTAACTGACAGTGAGTGATCATCAAAAAGAGTTATTCGATCTTTAGACGAAGATACGCATAACTAACATCATTTTATTTCCAGGATCAAACTTATATTACATGTATATCGTTACATTTATCATAGAAGCCACTGTAGTGTGTAAACTGGGATCATAAATTTTCTTTTGAGTATATTCTTGTTTCTCTAATCTTGAACCAGTTAAAAAGATTTTATTTTAAATAATAAATAAATTTCACATCTTCCCAAAGAAAACATAAAAATAAAAGAATAGAAGGGAGATAAGAAGTTCCTGGTACTCATACTCTCCCCATTGCTGTCTACCTCTGATCTTTTTCTGTGCCTCTCTCACCCCACAAAAAGGTGCACTGATTCCCGATGCCTGAACCCCTTTTTTAAATCACAGCTTGTACTTCAGGAGCTCTGACCGTCATAAACCGGGTGAAAACTACGAAAATTAGACGTAACAATATCGACACCCTCCCCGCAAAATACCCGAACCCGCACCCGGCCCGTTTGCGCGGTGAAACGTGTCCCTACTTCATTCGCCATTCTTACACGCTCCCGTGTCCTCTCATCGCCTCTCACGAGCACCGAGCACCAGTTTCACTCATTAACCCCAGCTTCCACTCCGTCGAGGATCCGGGCACCGCCTTGCGCTGGCCGAACCCGGACCCAACCACAAGAAAACAACCGCAACCGACAAATCGAACCGCGGGGCACGGGTCGGTGACCTCACCCACCACGGTGTCCTGACTCCGAAAAATTATAAAATATTCGCCTTATCACCCCCGCCACTCTCTCTTCCCTCTCTTCCGCTCTCTCTCCTCACTCCACAGTGGAGAGAAAACACCGGATGGCAAATTTTCGTAATCACCGATCTCTCCCTGAGATCTTCCTGATTTTACTCCTCCTGCCCCTGACTGCCGCTGCGGTCAACGTCACCGCCATTCTCGCCGGCTACCCGAGTTCTCCGGCTTCAACCGCCTCCTGTCCACGACCTCCGTCGCAGGCGATATCGCCGGCCGGTCCTCGCTCACCCTCCTCGCCGTACCCAACAAGTTCCTCCAGGCATCGGATCTGGTCCGCACCTCCTCCGTTGCTGACGTCATCCGCTACCACGTGCTCCTAGAGTACCTCTCGTGGCCGGATCTCGACGAGATTCCCCTCACTGGTGGAAAGCTGGTCACCACGCTCTACCAGACGACCGGCCGGGCGTCCGGCAATCTCGGGGCGGTGAATTTGACGAGGAGATCGAGTGGTACGGTCACCGCCCAGTCACCTGTACCGTGCTCTTCTACAAACGCTACTCTTCTCTCTCCGGTGAAGACTTTGCCTTATAATGTGAGCATCTTCGCCGTCGACGCGCTGTTGGTCCCGTGCGGTTCCGACCTGGCGGCGTCGGACGCGAGGCCGCCGCCTCTAGGGCTGAACATTACTAGGGTTTTGGTCGACGGGAAGGAGTTCAACGTCGCCGCCTCGATGCTGGAAGCTTCAGGAGTGGTGGAGGAGTTCGAGGAAGATGAGAAAGGCGCGGGCATTACGGTGTTCGTCCCGACCGACGACGCGTTCGGAAATCTGCCGGTGACGGAGCGGTTTCAGTCGCTGACGGCGGAGCGGAAGGCCGTCGTGCTTCGGTACCACGTGCTGCATTCTTATTACCCCTTGGATCGCTGGAATCGATCGTGAATCCAGTTCAACCGACACTAGCGACGGAAGACGTCGGGGCTGGGCGATTCACGCTGAACATAACGAGAGTTAACGGATCGGTGGCGATCGATACGGGGATCGTTCAGGCTTCGATCACGAGGACGGTCTTCGACCAGAATCCTGTGGCGGTTTTCGCCGTGGATAAAGTTTTGCTGCCGAGAGTGTTCTTTGGGAAGGAGGCAGCGATGCTGGCGGCGCCTCCGCCAGAGGTTGGGGGAATCGCACCTGAATCGTCATCATTGAAGGGGGAAACGCCGCCGACTAGGGTCTCATCGCCATCAGGCAACATCAAAGGGGAGGAGATCACATCAGGACTCCCCGGCAATCAAAATGGCAGTCTGGTTTGTATAGTGTTCGGGTTGTCGTATCTAGTACTACTAATTGTATGAGGTTGAGAGCTAGGGTTTTGATTTTTTTTTTTTTCCCCCTTTTTGGTTTGGGATTTGGATTTTTGTATACGAGAAATTTAATTCGAGCTGCAAAGCAGCGATTTTCTTTCCTTTCTTTTTTCTTGGATTTAACTGAATTCAGTTTTAATGGAGAATAATAATTTTTGGGAATCAGATTCCTCTGTCCTTTGTGTGTGTGTATTTTTTACAGAAAGACAATTCTTATGAAATCGCTGCGGGCTGGAGGAGGAAGAAGGCGAGCTCGGAGATAATTACGGGGGCTGCCACCGGCGGCGAGGTTACCTGGGACCACGAACTGGAAAGAGAGCGTGAGGACACGGAAGTGGAAGCTGTCAGTGGGGGCGAGTGAAATAGATTCTTTTGATGGCGTCATCCGTCGTCGGCGAGGGAGGCGGGCCCCACGTGCTTGCTGGATTCGGCCGTCGCGTAGCGGTGGTTGCACAAAGGCGATTATTCTTGCTGAGGTACTGTGAACTGTTTATAGTACTGTTCTTACTTATTATCATCAGCATTATTCTTAAGGTTTTTTCTTCTGGAGTTTAGAGAGTATTATTTGAGTAATTAATCCAACAATTAATCTATATAGAGTGGGCCTTTGGCCATTAGATGATGACACAAAACTACTACAGTGCTGACTTCAAATGGTCCATTGTATTTTATGGGAGCAAGCAGATGATGGAACAAGCAAACAATGGATGCATGGTTGGCAATTGGACTTTTGATTGGGATGTTTGAGTGCCTGGTTGGCAATTGGTTGTCAGTGGAGGTTACGTGATGTTATGTTTTCTATAGTTTCTTAGAAATTTGTGTCTTTGGGGCCGTTTATTTCAACGTAAAAGTCTGTAATTCGTAAATGACTTATAACTCAATTACAGCTACGGCGTTTGTTGGATCGTAATTCGTAGAAGACTTACGCAATTAATTATCACTTACTTGTAACTCAATTACCACTCACTTGAAGTCCAATTACAGTTTGTGATCATGCAAATTTGTATTTTTTATGTTAATATTAAATTTTTTTAATATTTAATATTTTTAATATTTATTTGTAATATTAAAACTTTTTAAATCAGCAAATAATTAATTTTGTGGTCTATTTTTCACTTATGACTTACGCATTATAACAACCAAATATCATAAAACACAGTACACTTTCCCACTTTAACTTTGGGCGTGTTTGGTAAGTTGCAAAACGTTTGCAAAATGTAAAAAGTTTTGCAACTTTACATTTAAAGTTGTTTGGTTTCGTTTGCAAAATGCAAAACACTTTTGCAACTCTTCTTTTCCCACTTGCAGTTGCTACAGTTAATTTGTGGTCATGTAAATCTCATTTTTACACTCATATTTTCCCACTTGCAGTTGCTACAGTTAATTTTGTGGTCATGTAACTGTCACTTGTAGTATACTTACAGTTCAAAACAGTTACTTGATAATCAATATATAGTTAAATATTATTAAATATTTAATATTTTAATAGTGTTCAATTTTTATTTAATTATTTAATTATTTTATATTTTTAATCTTTAACTTTTTTATTATTTTAATATTTAATATTTTACTATTTTAATTTAATATTTTAATCTAATATTTTATTATTTTATTAATACTTATTCCATTTTTTTATTATTTTATTAGCGTTAATATTTTATTAATATAACAGTATTATACTTTAATATAAAATTACTATATATTTAATTATTTATTTTTAATATAAAAAATTACTTTATCTATATCATAATATATTTTATTATTATATAATATTTATTATGTTAATATTGTAATAATAATTCAATATAATAATACTATAATGATAATTATTATTAAATTATAATTATATTTTACTTTATTAATTTATATTTCTATAATATTACAATAATATTATAATTAAATTTATATTATAATAATTTTCAAGTATTTTTAATATTATAATATTATAACTATATTTTATTATTGTTGTAACATTTTTTAATATTTATATTTTATTAGTATTCTTAAAATTTTATTAATGTTCTTTAGATTTTTTTAAATTTTATATTATTTATTTAGTTAATATTTTAGTAATATTTTACTATTATACTAATATTTTATTAATATTATTGTTATAAATAAAATATTAAGATTATTAATTTTTTATCTCAAATTTATTAATACAATTTAATTTGCAATAGTAGATTTAATTTAATAGTATTTATAATATTTAAATTACTGCTACAGTTAATTTTGTGGTCAACTTTTCAACTTACACTTTTACATTACCAACCAAACACCGTAAAACACAATATACTTTATCATTTACACTTTCACTTTATCAACCAAACACCGTAAAACACAATATACTTTTCCATTTACACTTCACTTTATCAACCAAACACTGTAAAACACAATATATTTTCTCTACTACAGTTCACTTTTTCAATTCTCATTTTACGACTTGCGACTTGCGACGTTTGCAACGAAACAAACAGGCCCTTTATATTACCAATCAAATATCGTAAAACTTATATGCATTTAACTCATTTACAACTATAAAAGATTTTACAATTACGACTAATTACGACGACCAAACAGACCCTTGATAGATGATGCAAGGGATAAACGGGGAATTCGAGCTAGGCTACTTTTCAGTAGTATATTGGATGCGATTTCAGTCTCGAGTTTCACACAAATTAACTAGTAGTATTACACAGTAGATCACCTCTAGCAGCGTGAATTCATCTTGAAAAGTTGGTTATGCGATATGCGCCTAAAGCACTGGGATATTAGGCCTAAATGTGTGAGGTTTCACATTTATGTATAAATTCTTATAAAACCATGATTGATTCTTGATCACCACAGCGAAACCCTAGCTAGCAAAATAAAGCAGAGTGCATGTCAGACAAAATAGGTCCGTTGCCCAAGTTATGGGCACCATCTGTGATGATAGAGATGTGCACATGACCATGCCCATGTACAAATTTCTCTCAGTGTGATTCAATTGAATTAGAGAACCAACTGTCTTGATTTAGCTTTCACACCGATTCCATGGTAGAGAACTCGTAGATTTTTTTTTTCCCAAGCAAATTTTCCATCAATTTATTTCTTTATAATTTACATGGAAGAATTGAGTCAAAAGAAGAGATTTTTAGAGTTTGATCTTTCATAGGCTTAGTCGCAATGGTTGATTAGTTGACAGGTGGGAACTCATGCCTGCCTCTGTTTACGTGGACCGGCGCAGTCTCGACGCGTGTCACGGTGTCTTGAGCTTCAAAAATGTCAAGAAGGAGACTAAAGAGGGAATGGGAAAGGAACTGGAAGGAATTGATATGGTCTCACTTCTTTAATTGAGAACCGTGTGCAAGAAAAAGTCCACCTTTTTAACGTGGGAAAAAAATCACACTTGCATGATTTTATTGAGCTTGCTAAATTAATTGGACTAAAGACTTGATGGACATGTTGGAAACTTCTTGTGAGTGGGAGTCAAATTTTGAGAGATGTTTGTGTGTGTGTGTGTTGGGGATTCATTTGAATATAGTTTTATGTGTTCTACCTAACTTTGTTTAATGTCCATGTTGGGCTAATATTAAATTGTGTGGGAGTGGGAAGGGTTGGGTGTGGGTCAAGACTAATGGAATTTACAAGTAGTGGTATTTTGAGTTTTCTCCACTTGCAAATTGAGCGATGGTGGTGGACTTGAAAGGAAAGATCTCTCAAATTTGTTATATTGGATGCTAGTGCTTTTGGACTCTTTAGCTCGTTAAATGAAAAAGGGTGCCCCATCTTTCTTAAATAATAATAATAATAATAATAATAATAATAATAATAATAATAGCCACCACTTAGTTGGATTTAGCTTTATAATGAATTTTGAAAGTGAAGTTCTTGTTCTTTATTATATTATGGCTACTACTTTTTTAAAGTATAATATGTAACAAAAACAAATGCGCATAATCAACGGTCTCTAGATTATAGTTTTTACTTTTTCCATAAACAAACAATTGTGGAGCCATTATTGACCAATGTTTTTTTTTCTCTCTCTTAAAAATGACATTTACCTAGCAAGCTAGCACTTTCTTTCATTTTACTTTTTATTATTATCTTTTTTTTTTCTTGTAAGATATGTCACTTTTGTCAATATTTATTGTATAATATAATACAAAGAAGTCGTGCTAATACAAACAATGCCATGAAAAAAAACGACGATGAAATCATTTTTTTTTTTTTTTTGGTTAATGTTGACAAAGGTTGGTTCCCTTGTACTAATTTTAGTTCCTCTTCTTCCTCCTGCTTCGCATTTCTTCTCTTCTCTCCTCCTCTTTCTTTCTTTTCTTTCTCGAAAGAATTCGATCAGTTACCTAATCAAAGACGGTATATTAGTTTTAAATCAGCTTTAGCTGTCAGGAGCACAACACGGAACACCATCACCACACAACACACGCGTCCGTCAACGTTTCCACAATACCCCGCAACTTGTGGGCGCGCACTTCGAAAACGCCCAGGTTTTGTTGATTTCCTGCCGCGTTGACTTTTATCCCAAAGCCTGCCCCACACCCATTAACACACCCAAAGCGAAATGGGCCCCACGCTCTCTGTGGGCTAATTCTTCTCTCAAAACCCAATCCTTTCGGTTTCCTCAGCGCGTCCCTATTCTTCCCCCTCTCCAAGAAGTCAACGCCCCACTAACTCCGCCGCCCCTCCCCATTTCAATTCCCACCCAAAAGTCAACCCCCATATCATCTCCTCAAATCCCCCAACCCCCCTATCACTAGTTTCATCTCTCCTTCATCGCCATGGGCAACGGCGTCTCCCATTGCTTCTCTGTCCCCAGCCCCAACCGTCACCGCCGCAGGCGCCGCCACGTCACCGCCGCCGTCACCTCCGAGCCCCTCGACGAGGGCCTCGGCCACTCCTTCTGCTACGTCTCCTCCAAGGTCCCCGACGACCCCAAACCCAACCCGGGCTACTCCACTCCGGCGCCTCCGTCAGCGCCAACACCTCCACCGCCCTTTCCACCTCCCTCGACCCTAACTCCTTCTCCATCCCCGCTGCCTTCGAGAGCTCCGCCCGCTTCTCCTCCATCCCCCTCCAGCCCGTTCCCCGCTTCTCCACCTCTGGCCCCCTCTCCGGTCCGCTCGCCCCTGACCGCGGATTCCTCTCCGGGCCCATCGAGCGCGGCTCCTCTCGGGCCCCCTCGACCACCGAGCACCCCCGCCCGCGCAGCACCACCGGCCCTTTTTCTGGCCCTCTTGACGCAAAACCCATCTCCTCAAATCGCCTCCGGCGCAGCCTCTCGCAGTCCCACCGCGCGGCGGGCTCGGTCCTCCGCGGTCTCTCTCTAAGGCAATTGCTCGAATTGGTGTGCACAACAGTAAAGGGTTAAAAGAACCCAATTCAGTCGAAAACAGCAGCGCGTCATCAGCGTCAATGAGACCTTGGACAAAGACAGCAACTTGCATTGGGCGCAGGGAAAAGCAGGGGAGGACCGAGTCCACGTCGTCATCTCGGAGGAGCACGGCTGGGTCTTTGTTGGTATCTACGACGGGTTCAACGGGCCTGACGCCACGGACTACTTGCTGACCAATCTCTACCCGCGGTGCAGCAGGAGGTGGAAAGCTTGGATCTTGGAGAGGGAACCACGCAGAGGTGCTCAAGCCTTGTCGCGGGCTCTGATGAAGACGGAGGAGACGTTCTTGGATTGCGCCGATATGATGGTGAGCGAGAACCGGAGCTGGCTTTAATGGGATCTTTGTGTTGGTGATGCTGATGAAAGGGATGATGTGTATCTGATGAACGTGGGGGACAGTCGCGCGGTTTTAGCCACAGTGGGGAGGAGGGACTTGAGGAGGATCAATGAGGAGAATCTGAATGATGTCGAAGGATTTGAGATGGATGAATTGCTGAATTTGGCTGCGTCTCAGCTCACCTTGGATCATAGCACTTGCGTTGAAGAGGTAAATATCTAGATTTTTCAACTTGCTCAATTTGGTGTTATTTCAGGATCATTTGACTGATATATGCTTGTTTATGTCGCAATTGATTCAGGAAGTTGTAAGAATTAGGAATGAACATCCTGATGATAAATTGGCTATTGTGAATGATCGGGTAAAGGGTTCTTTGAAGGTCACAAGAGCTTTCGGCTCTGGATTTCTGAAACAGGTATGTTTAGTTTCATCTGAATCATCCAAGAGTCCATTTCTCAAACTTATGGATAGTTCTGCATTTACATTTAGAGCACATGAGCATATTCAGAGACTGGTGATATATTGGATGCAAATTTCTATCATTCATTTGTGTCTAAGAATCATTTGAAGAATGTGGTGAACTTTATAAATCATGAGAAAATTTGTGTATGCTAATTGTACAATATGTGTTACATATTGTAGTTTGCTCAAATGACACATTTACTGATTTTTGACTTGGGCAGAAGAATATGTGTAGACGCTTGCTTTAGACTCATTTGTCGAACATTGAAATATCTCTGACAGTGCGTGTTTGGTCCCATAAGCAGCTAGTTGGCACTAGAATATGCAATCTTTAAGGCCGTGGGATCCAACAATAGAAGGCACACTAAAGAAAAGAATCTGGTCCTCTAGGTTAATCTTGAAGCAGGAACAAGAGGATAATATTATTCAACTTGATAGTGGTGATTAGAAAACCAGGTGACATGCCTTCGGAGAAAATTATATTCTGGGAGTTTTCTTGGAGTGCAAGTTTGCATAAGCTTTTTGGTGCGTATCTGGTCAATGTCGACATCAAGAGCATTGAAAGAAAACTCGAGCAATAGGCTTTCACCGTAGTCATGTTGATTCTGATCTTCCGTTTGCAGTGGTTTGAATGGTGTTGGTGAAAAAAGGTTCTTAGGATTGTATATTGCAAGCGGTTTTGGGCATTGGGTTGTAACTTCAGTAATTCATTAAAAGTAGCACTTCATATTACTAGGAAGATCTATTCCATAACATTTCGCTTAAAAATCTATGGAAAGTCCTATTCCACTTTATAACTGTGTCCTAGATGTTCGAATATGCTCATTCTGATACGTCAGAGCTCCATCAAGTTGTTTGCCTTTAGTTCTTGTGGCATAAAGCTTATGGAAGGATGTATCCATTATAAGATTTCTGAATGTATCGTTTTTCTTTTTGTCGGTGCATTTTCATACCCTTTAGAGGATATGAATCATGGTTCCCTATTAATTTATGTTTCAGATAGTGATCTATATGCAATTAATAAAAGTGAATGGAGAAAGAAATAACTGACGTCTTCTTGACGAGTGCATTTGAATGTAAAAGATTTTATCATCTTAATTTATGCAATAGAGACCAGTTCTTTACCCTCAATATTAGTTGAAATAATAGGACATACTTATTCTTGGTCTGATATCCTTCTTAACTTTTTTGCAGCCGAAATGGAATGATGCGCTTCTGGAGATGTTCAGAATTGATTACGTAGGGACCTCGCCATACATCACTTGTAGACCGTCTCTTTATCATCACAGCCTCGGAGCAGGAGACAGGTTCTTAATATTATCATCTGATGGGCTCTACCAGTACTTCACAAACGAAGAGCTGTAGCCGAGGTTGAACTATTCATTTCAACAACGCCTGAAGGGGACCCTGCCCAACATCTTCTTGAGGAGCTTCTTTTCCGCGCAGCAAAGAAAGCTGGTAAAATCACAATGCTTGAAGTGTAAATTATCATGAATATATAAAAAGGCAAGTTCAAAATTTTAACACGTTGGTCGATGATTACAGGTATGGACTTCCATGAATTGCTAGAAATACCACAAGGAGACAGAAGGCGATATCATGATGATGTCTCTGTTATAGTCATCTCTTTTGAAGGAAGAATATGGAGATCTTGTGTATAAATAAATTATACAGAGTAGAGAAGAGATATATAACAGAGTTCTACAGAAAGCTTGGGCCTTTTGTTTTTTCCCCGGCACCATTTGCATATCGGTGAAACTATGAGACAAACTCGGTGACCATGAATCAGGTGGTGATGGGAACGGAAAGGTATAAAAGCTGTGTCTATTCAACCTCAAATGTTAACAGAAAAAATGTAATATTATATTTATTGTTCTTCCCAAATCAATCCATTGTAAAATTAATTAAGCAAAAGCATGATCATTTGGTCACCCTTCTCTCTTGTCTTTGTGTTGCATCTCCTTGCCGCTGAATTGCTCCTTTAGATATACCGTAAAATCTTTTACTATTTTGCTTTTTCGTTTCAAGATCACTTAATATAAACTGTTATGGGAAAAGTTACCGATAAATAAAATTTTCTCTTGCTTCTCTTTACTCATAAACCTAGGAAGTGATGAAAATGGGAAAACAAATGCGTAAGTTTTCTTTTTCATGATTGTTGTTATTACTAGGAAAAATGGTAAACAACAGTATGGTCTTGCATTGCTGAAACAAACTGCAGACATATGAAAGCAAATCAAACAAATTTCATCTAGCTGTGAGCATACAGATGCCTCCATTGTGACCAATTTCTGATTTCATTGTATTTTCTGATGCATTATTGCTTGATACCTCACAACCGATAAGTTTGAGTTTCGTTTGGTATTTGATATATCATCCTATCTTTTGTATCTATTCTTCGTTAAAATTTAGTATTTCCAGAAGCGGGGTTTTTATAGTTACCTGCGCATAGCTTATGCTATAATTTCGAAACGGTAACTACGAAAAATTCCTATTACTTTTGGCTTATTGTCAATGCAGTCAATATTGAACTTCTTAATGGGTATTTCCTTATAATCGTCCTAAATGAATAGTAGTATGTGCATAGATTATACAGACTCTAAATAATGTATTAGTACTTGATATTTTCTTTATTTGACTTGATCCACTTATGAATTATGACATCATTACATATTGAAGTTGACTGCAATTAGGGTGTTATAACTAACTCTTCCACCTCAGTGAACATTTGGGTTGTGCACACATCATGCATGAATTAGGTTGAAGTTGACGATCTATATGCTATTCAATATTGTTTTTATAATACCTAATTTACATAAGCACGGGACATCCTGAGATTATAAATTCGACAAGTACTTCACCTATCATCTAACTGATCCATTTGCCCTTAAAACATGTATATGGTATATACTTTACGCAACTTGTTTCTAATAGATTAAGAACACGTGAAGCAAGAGTGGGAGATTTAATTTCGTTTAGGTGTTTGTTGTTGTTCAACAGTTTGATGTTGACACGGCTACTCCTAAACTTCGATAAGAAAAGTGCTTATGCCAAAACTTCAAAAATTTTAGTAGTTGTGATACTTGGATAGCATATTAGTTAGTTTCGAGGTGTATGGTGCTTAATCTTGATGGATCATACTTGTGGCATCTCATTCTCAGAGATTTTATCAGATGTTAGATTAGAGATTTTATTCTCAGATTTTATAAATGTTAACTTTTGCATTACTGATTCTTTCTGAACTTTGACTCCAATATGTATCTCATTTCAAGTAACATGCATTACTCCTTTATCTCATTGACAATATAGACAGGAAACAGTAATGTTTCCTCAGATAGCTGGTCAAGGGGATGAAATTAGGTTGTTTGACAGGAATGAAGTTATAGACTTATCTAGGCTAATACAAGTCTGACAGAAACTGTAATAGTTAACCAATTAACATTTCAGATTACCAGACTGAATCGATCATATCATCAGACTTTGCGTACATGTATGATGCGTCTTTCTCAGACTCTATCAGTGTTATATGCCATTTGCCAACCTATATATACGAAAATTTCACTGAAATTTTGAATTTGGACTCCAATTTCTAAATGCAGGAATCCATTAGGTGTTTCCAAGCTATACCGCGAAGTTTATGGTCTGACAATTATATGAATATTCGGTTCTTTGACAGGAATCAAGTTATAATCTGTGTCTCATAGAGTAATACAATCTGACTGAAATTGTACTGGTCATCATATAGCTTTCAATAAACATAATATGCTTTCTCGTACTCAAAATACATATTTCTTACGCTCATCTGCTAACTCTAGAGATAAGCAAACTTTGATCTCACCCAAAACCACACTCAGCAACAGAAAAATTACTTCTACATAGTTTTGAAGTATATGCAGACACGGCATCTGCTTGCTCCTTGGATCTTGATTCCTACATCAACTCGACGTTCAGCTTCTTCAACTCTGGCCTAAAAGGAGCACTGTTTCATGCTCTGATGCTCAATCTTGCTGGATTGATGCTGTTTGTTTTGAAACTCGGCCTTTTGCCCCTCTTTCCTGTAGGCCAAAAGTGGTTTAGATTCATCTTGTGGCACCTTAACACTGCTTGCTTCCTCACCAGGGGATGCTGATGAGGTTGACCTCTCTTTTACACTCTCAACTGCATCTCCTTCCTCGTTGTCGGGTTCATAGTGAGAATTGCACTTCCTGAACAAATCCGAAACCTGTTCGACTCCACTCTTGTCAGCTGATGACCATCTGTGGAGGTTGAAGCTCCCAAATCCTTCGATTCCACGAGTAACCTTTCGTGACCGATCCCTCTCTTCTTTAAGAAGTGGCCCCTTTTCTAGCAATTTCAGTACTCTCTCCGACTTGTTCCTCACTGTCAATCCCCAGTTGAACCTGCAAACCAAATTCATGAGCACAATATAAGTCGAAAAAACTCGAATCAAACACCACTTTCTGAGTCCTCACCCTCTTTCATCGATGTACTGAAAGGCGCCAATCTCCTGTATAACTTCTCGGTCACACTGGAATTCCTCAGCGGTGCTCTCCGGCCCATGGGTGATGAGATGCTCGAGCAGTATCAGAGCCTGGTAAGGCTCTCTCCAGCGCTTCCTGTCGAACTTCAACAACCTGATCCACAAATAAACTCCACTCAGATCCAGCCCTCTGTCACACAGATTACTCACACAACAACAGATCTCAAACAAAGAAAGAAAAACCCCACCTCTTGTGGAGAATCTCGACAATCCTCCAGTAATCGTCGATCTCAAAAGCTGCCCGCGATATGAAGGCCATGGCCCTCGCATCTGGAGCCCAAGGATTCCCATTGGTCACCTCTTCTGTCAACCTAATTCAGTAACCCAAATCAAGGAAACTCCGAGAAGAAGAAAAAAACCCCATATTGAGATCGAGAACGAAAAACAATACTTACAATTCTGCAGGGGTCACATCTGTGAGCGCCAGCCTCGCGGTCTTGATTTTCTCTCTGAAGAAGAAGGAGGCCTGCTTCTTGAGTTCATGGAAGAAGGGGTGCCCATGGTGATCGACATAGAGAACGATTCAAAGGTCTCAATTGCGTAAATACCAATCTCGTTCCTTGTTCTCCTTCGACTTTTTGACCGGAGTTATCAAAGAGACAACAACTACTCCACCAGTGATGCAAGCAGATAACACCGAACTCTTTTGTGAATTGGATTGTGAGATCAATGAGAGTGATGGAAGAGAGAAGGCTTGGCGTTGGATTAGAGAGAGAAATTTGATGACATTAATTGACGGAAGAAATGAGGGAGTCAAAGGTTCAAAGTATCTGTTGCCGGAGTTTGAATTTTAAATGGGGATGTATCCGTTGGCCACGGGCACGATGGGCGGCTTGTCTGAATTTTTTTATTGATTTTTTTTTTTCAAAAAATCGCCGAAACTGAAAATTTTCAAATCAACCCTTGTTATTTGAGTAATTTGAATCATGTTGGACGTCACGGAGACATAGTCTTCTGTTCTCTCTTGTTTGCTTCTGAGAGAGAGAAAAGGGAAAAAAAAAAAAATCGGGGTCTTCGTTTGAATCCGAGACTTCTCAAGTCAGTTGTTGATTTAGAAACTAATGAACTTATCAAGATCTGAAGACAATGTATCAGTTTAATATTATCATAAAGTCTCTTCCCAACAAACGAGAGCACACCTTTTATGGTTTTTGAATATTTTGATTGATTAATCAAAGAAGAAATATTCTTAGAGAGAAATTGGCGGGAAAACGAGGATAGAGTGGATTATTTTTCTCCAAATTACTTGGCTAAGATTAATCGCATATATCTCTTTTCCTTCTTTTTACCTTATTTTCTCTTGTTTTGTTGTTCTAAATTTTCATCCTCTTCCTTTTTTTTACGTCCAATTATCCGTCTTCCTCATTCATTTGGTCCTGAGAAATCATAATTGAAGATAGTTTTTTCAATGTGTTTAGTCTCCGGTAACAATAATTAAGTCATGGTGATCCCGTTGAATGAGGGTCAATCCCTTGAATCTCTCGAACATGAAATTTTACATCACTCAAGTTTCATCTTCTCAACTTAAGTTTAAGTTATAAATTTTACAAGAGTAGAATATGGTTTTCTCTATCATTAATGATAAAGACTTAGAGTACATGTTTTACATGTGTTATTTATATAAGTGTGAATGGTCCACATGAATGCTGGTGCTAGTGCAACCTCATCCACCCAACATGCCACCAAAGCCAATCGAAAGTAAGCAACATCTCCATCCTTTTATTAAACTCTGTCTTACTCAGTAGTGTTAACTCTCTCAACTATATATGAATTTATCCATTTGTATAACAATATATCTACCTTTAGATGAATGTGTCACCCTTTAGCTTACTTTGTCCACCATATTAAACGGTGTCTACATTGATATAAGTATGACTACATTTATCTCAAGCTGATTATTTTTATCTGAATATGTCTCCGTTAAGCAATATGTTGTCCAGTTTTAATTGATTATATTTACTTGTTTGTTTGTGCAGTGCAATTGGATTCATTTCGCAGCAATCGCAAAACCTGAATATTCGTGCACTACTAAGCAAGCAATCTCAACTTGAAAAATTATGGGATTCAGAGGAAATAATTAATGATGCAGTGTGCATTCTTTCGTGGTGGCACGATCTACAATCTAGTTAGAAAAAAGATTGCTCAAAGTCAGCTTCAGGGTCTGTCATGTCATACGTATGATTCACTTTAGTGGTAAGAATGATCTCTACTTAATTCAGCAAAACTTTTTGATTTACTGTAAAACTATTTGTATTTTCTTAATTTCATCTACCTTAATTTCATTCTCTCTGCCTTCACGCATTTGTGTTTATCTTTACTAGTATGTAATCTATCTTTACGCAAATGTGTTTACCTTTAGTACCATGCTGTCCACTTTCACGCTTATGTGTTTACCTTTAATATTATTCTACTCACTTTCATACATAACTGTCTATTTATGTGTAGGTATATGGAGAAGACAACAAAAATCAAACTTGATAGCTACATAGAAATTGACAGCCATGAGGCCGCTTTGTAAGATTTCTCGTGTGCTACAAAGTTTGCATTGATGGTTTTCTCGTCGGTTATTGTAATATTATATATCTGAAATATTCAATAACTGAGCATACAATTTAAGCAATTTGTCCACAATCTCTATAAAGAATAACATAGCTTGAGAAAGAAAAAATAAGAATCAAGATCAATAAGGTTCCTAACATATTTTTATTTGTCATAAATTAGAAAACAATCACTCTAATTGCTCCAAACAAAAAATAATTATTTTTCAATATATTTTCTCCTATATTAAATAAGAATTTTGTTAAAAAAATTTCAATCTATTGCTAACCTGTCCAATTTGACGAAGAGGCGTATTTAATATAGCTGGACAAAATCATCCAATAAGATTTCACGTTTCTCATTCTAATATTAAAAAAAAATAGGCCGAAGGTTGACATACCAAGTTAAAGGCCGATAAATAAATTTAAAGATGGCTAATTTATAAGACAACCACTTTTAGTGTGTGAGCTGCACATGAGTTACATTAAGGGGCCGTTTGTTTTGCGTAAAATTCCGTAATTCGTAAATGACTTACTACCCAGTTACAACTACGACGTTTGTTTGGACCGTAATTCGTAAAAGACTTACGTAACTCAACTAACACTCACTTGCAACCCAATTACCACTCACTTACTGTCCAGTTACAGTTAATTTTGTGGTCATACAAATTTGTAATATTTTTTATATTAATATTAAAATTTTTTAATATTTAACTTTTTAAATATTTATTTGCAGTATTAAAACTTTAAAATCACCAAATAGTTAATTTTGTGGTCAACTTTTTCACTTACGACTTATACATTACGATAACCAAACACCGTAAAGTACAATACATTTTCTCAATTTACAATTTTATATTACCAACCAAACACCGTAAAATTTACATACATGTAACTCATTTACAATTGTAAAAAACTTTACCAATTACAACTACGAATTACGCCCAGTTACGACAACCAAACAAACCCGGTCATATGCAATTCATTGATGTCACATCATTGCAGCTGTCAGCGTGGGGACCCACAAGTTGATTCATTCTTGTTCTTATAATCCCACCACAACACACGCACAAGTACAGTGTCATGTTTTCTTTTTAATGCCAAGCCCTAATTATCTTGTACAATTCCTTGGGAAGCCTTCAAAGTTTTAGATATTAGATACCCAACGCAAATAGATTAATTCATGGATGCTATTTCATCAATGTCTTGAAAAAAGGAATAAAAAAAAAAGGGTGTGCATTGTGCATTTTGTTGCTTATGGTCAAATGTTAGTCAGTGTACTAAAATAAAGGAGATGTCTTATCTTCAATAAATTAACGAACATCTAGATGTTTAAAAATTATGGTCTTCACACAATAAAACTGTGTCATATTTAGTTACGTAGAGGTTAATAGTTTCCATCTGTTTGCATCCCTGTCACTCTTTTATTCTTTGTCAAACTATTGGAGTTCATATTTTCTGTGAGAAATAATTCACATTTTAAAATAAATGAAATAAAATTAATCAACTCAAACTTTTAAAAGTTAAAGAAAAATCTGCTTGTGATTTCTTATCGTGGGAGGCGCTATCTTAGAAAAATAGATGTCGCCTCCGTATACACAGTCAAGACAATCTACTCCTTAACGGTATAAGAAAAACTCAGAATTTGATCACACACCCGGTAGCACACAAACAGCCCGACCTCAGCACAAATAAATGCCAGTTGCCCAAGATTAACAGTGGAAATAGACAAATTAATAAGAGAATGAGAGAGTTTTTCTTGGTTCTATAACTCTTAAGATACTATCCTATTTATGGGAAAGTTGTGAGAAAATTGTTATAATCATTTTTAAAAATCCTCAACTCAACTGACTGAGAGAATTTCTCATCCAGGTGCCAAACAAAAAAAAAAAAAATCTCTCAGCCAACAGGGAGATTCTCTCAACCATCAAGATAATTACTTGAAATAAATAAAACCCTTTTTTTTAAAATTTAGAACATTAAAAAAAATCCTACACTTTCCATCACATGCAGCTGAATGCATCCTTTTTCCTTAATTTGAATTTGTAAATGCATGAAGTCAATCTTTATCAGTTCTTCATGCTTAAACATTCCCAAAAGGCCTGTCCTCCTCCTAATTACGAGTCAATTAAAGCGTGAGGTTCAAACTTTGGTGTGCAAAGTTCCGTTTGCTGACTGATTTGTGGTTAAATTTCCCATAATATCTTTCCTTATTTAATCCCAAGCTTTCATTATATTACGTATACACATACAACACACAGAGAGACACACACACAAATCACTTATATGTTCTAGAAAATAAAATATATTTTGAAGGACAAGGGGTGGATGATCTGCTCCTTCGTGTGGAGAAAGTTGCTCTAAATGTATTGGAAATCAGTTTTGAACCTGTGACTTCTCCCATCATAAAGCAAGTGCTTTATCAACATTTTTACTCCTGATAAATTGCGTGGACCGGGAAATGATACGATCCGGAAATAGAAAACAAAATAAACATTTTCTTTGCGTAGAACCACTCGATGACTACACAGAAATATAAGACCAAACAAGCTCTATTGAACATAGGCTAGCCCAAATTACCAGTGAAAAGAATTAAACTGATGGTAGTTTTCCTCAAGTTACTCCAACATGTGGCATGAAAAGTTGGAAGCTTGATTGAGATGATCCATTTGCTTGAATAAAGGTCTGTCCTTTTTATTTAGAAAGGGCATAAATCAAATTTAGTTTGTAGAACCAGATTTCTTTTGTGCTACCAGCTGAACTTGAGAATCAAACTGCACCAACCCAATGATGGAGCACCTTCATGCTACAGTTTTTATTCACTTTTGCAGGTTTTTCTTGTGCGATTTCTGCTCTATAGAAGTTAGATTTTTTTTTTTTTTTTTTTTTTTTTTTTTTTTTTTTTTTTTTTTTTTTTTTTTTTTTTTGCAGTTTGTGCGAGAGATCTAAGGCATCTTCCAATCAAAGGTGACAGTAAATGACCCTTTAAGCAACACCTAAGACTGAGCTTGTCAAAAGAGTGTAGCCACAGGGGGAAGTACAGCTTGGGGAGTTGTTATTTAGTCCCACATCGATAAGAGGAAGCAGTTACCAGACTCATCCCGTCTTTCCAATTGATAGAGATTTCTCCGATGGAGGAGAAGGGGGAAGCGCAGCTAATGGGGAGCTCTTTCGAGTCCTCACTGATAGTAGTCAAACTACCAGCCAAAGCGGGTTGAGTGACCTTGTTATCATCATCCGAGGAGGATGAATCACAAGAAGAGGTGTTCAGGAAAGAACAAAGAGGGATCTCCGTAATAGCAAAGTCACTATTACTCTCAGAACCGATATCGTCGACTTTGTCAAGGAAGTTTACGTGCTCGACTATAAAGGAGAAGAATCGAATCTTCCTGACAGCTTTGAAATCGATCTTTAGGTTTAGGTTTTCATTGGTACCTATGATTCTTGTGCTTGTGTCAGTGGAAGGGAACGGTGCTACTCTTTATTTAGTTAGCTTATTCTTCAGATGTGCTCTTGTCTAGCTCTGTAGGGCAATATTATCCCAATCCATCTTTCTTTTGACGAACGCTAAGAAAGGGAACAGGAATCTGGTTACCCCCGTCGGAACCCAAAAGTGGTTTCTGAGTTGGGCCTTTGGACTTGGGCTTCAATGTTGTATTTTTTCTGTACTATTTTTCCTTTTGGTCTGGGCCAAAGACTTGTAATTGTATGCTTGCACACACTCAATATCTCAGTTGATTTAAAGATAATAATCAAATGAGATTAATGCTTAAAGTCATATTTTAGTCTCAACACCTTGCTTTTGTTAAATTCAATGGTGGAATTAGTGCACAATCACAGAATGTAAGGACCCACTAAACATATCACACAACAAGCAAAAGGTAGATTCATAGACCTCTCTGCCATCATTCACAATTGATGCATGACTCCAAGTCAACATGAGTGACACAAATTAATGTACACACATCTGTGCCTCTAGCTAGCCCAGAAGAGACCCACCAGATGGAAAATAAAGGTGTGGAAGTGCATAATTAGGCATGCAAAAATGGGCAAAAAAGAGGGGGCCTAATGTGGGCAAAAGGGGGAGAGTATTTGAATTGCTACAAGGGATGATTGCAGGGCAGTGAGATGATGATGATGATGGCTTGAGATGGAGGCAAAATCATGAGAGAATGCAATCATATCATCCTCTCTCTCTCTCTCTCTCTCTCTCTCTCTCTCTCATGTTTGTGGGAAAGTGTTCAAGTTGTCATCTGCAGTCTGTATGTATGCCCTCTAGAGCTAGAACCAGTCCTTACCTGAATATTCATGAAATTTATGCAGTGGTGAAATTGGGATTCAGAGATAGTGGATTACACAATATGACATAGGGAGGAAATAGAGTCAGAGCCCCACCCCTCCTTCCCAAAATTTTGGGTGAAGATAAGTTGGTTTGTGGCAATTGTCTCTTGGTATTTTTGTGAACTCACTCAGTTCCTGTGAAAAGAATATTCAAATCTTACTTGTACTAGACTACGGTTATTTCTCCTAACAATTTATGCTTGAAAGCAATTTCTAGTTCAATACACAAAAAAAAAAAAAATGACCATAGTGTATTGTGGCTTAATGATGTCCACACTTTGGTTAGCAAAGAGATTGGGGGACAATAGAGAGAGGAGGGCTCCTCACTATCAAACCACGTGCACCAATGCAAAGTGCAGCATAGTGAGTGAGAGAGAGAGAGAGAGAGAGAGAGAGAGAGAGAGAGATGAATAAATGCAGCAAAAAAGAAGCAACCAAGGCACGATTAGTTTCACGAGGCTCTCTTGAAATCCCGCCACTTTAGGTGAAGGATCCAATGCTCCATCTCCCTCACTTCCACAAGCTTTTAACCATGATCCAAGATCAAGAGGAAGGTGCAATTGCAATTTTGTCCCTCTCATTGAAACCAAATTTACTAACTCGCCAGTAGAACATTTGTTAAAAAAAGACCTATTTTTCTTTTTTCTTTTTTTTCCCTTATTAGTAGAAAAATATAGGTGAATTCACTGACACATGAGAAAGAGATCACAAGTTCAAAAGATGCGGCTAATGAGAGAAATTAATTTTTGTACTGAAATTAGTTGGCCTTTTCGGAGGATCAGCCACGCTAGGACTGAGACACGGTCCGGACTCCCACAAGGGACAACTGCGCTCTCAAGCAGTGAAGCATTGATACATCGCTGAGGGTAACTACTTCCGGCCTTCTTTCAATTATTGAAATACTTTTCTGATGTGATCTAATCTCACCTACACAGAATCAAGGCTAGAAAGCAATAGTTCGATGACAGGATGCACCCAATATAAAATTCTAGAAAAGCTTTCCTTCTTATCTATAGAGCTAATGTGAATTATCCACTTACTAATTCAAGCAGAGGAGGGTTCTGAGATGTACCCCTCATCAAATCTTTCCTCTTTAGAACTAAATTGCATGATTTTCACCCATCTCCATGAAGCTAGTTGTTATTAAGGAACCTAGTTAATTTCAGAAGACAATTGTTTTAAAAAAAAAATTCATTTTACCTTTTTTGTTAATAAAAAAACAGTAATTAGGTCATTGATTGATCAAGTAGTAAATATCGAATGAGTGTTTACACATTACACACCAAGACCGAGTCTCTCCCCCTCCCTCTCCCTCAACCGTTTCCCTCCAAATCCTTAATGGGCCCCACCTCACTAATAAAATCACCTTCCTAAAAAAGCTCAAGAATTTAAACCCCATTAAATTAATTTAAATTTTCTCAGTTAACCTCTTTTTTAGTGTTTTTTGATCCTAGTCCCTAACAAATCTCTTATTTTAATATTAGTCCACGACGGGATCATATTTAAATTTAATCCCCTACAATTGCTCATTGAAAAGAGTCTCTCTATCTAAAAAGATTTACAAAGGTATATCATATTTCTTCCTAATTATATTAACACTTTACCTTATTACCTCTTCATTTGCTATGTGCATTGATTCAAGTTAACCAATAATCTTCTTGCTTTTTTATTTTTTTTCTTTTATGTTATTAGCTTTTTCTACTCGTGCTTCTCTTACAGTAAAGAATTTTTCTTTTTAAAACTTTTGTTCAATACCATTTTGTTGATCTTTCTCACTCGCGCACACCCTAAAATTCAGTCAAATTTGTAATTTTACATTCTAATTAAAGTTTTATTAAGATTACTCATAAGATCTAGACGAAATAAATAGTAAAGGGCTAATATCAAATGAACACTATATTGTGATGGACAAATATTCAAATATGATATTGTTAGAGACTAATATATAAATAAGAGATTTGTTAGGTACCTAAATTCTAAAAACCCTTATATTATTATTACCCCTCAATCTCACTCGCTATAAGTACAAACAATAGCTCTCTCTTGTTCTTTTGTAATCCCATCTCTTCTTCCATCCTTCACATTCTTCCTTCTCTCTTGTCCATTCCCCTGTTTTCTTGCTTCCATTCTCCCTTCATCTCTTATCTTCATTCCCATTCTCCGCTCTCTCTCTCTACTCACTTGTTGCAAATGTCATCAAACTTTTGTCTCTCTTCAGCCAACAAGCCCAATTCAATCCAAGTTGCCCCTCCTCCTCTCAAGCCAATGCAACTCAAACAAGAGAAAGATCAAAAAGAAGAGGAAGATGAACAAGAGCAGAGCGCTTCTTCGTGCTCTTTCAATGAAGATATAGTTGTTGTTTCATCCAATATTATCAGAGGCGAAGTGAAGCAAGCTAAAGAGGAGAAGGAGGAGGAGGGTTATCATACACCAACTTCTCCGAGGCACCGGATTCCGACGGCTGTGGAGTGCCCGCCGGCGCCTAGGAAGCCTTCTCTCCGGCAGCGGCAACAAGTCAAGAGGAAGGCATGCTGCCGGATCGAAATCACGGATGTCGAGCTAATGGTGTTCTGTGCAGAGATGGATGAAGGCAGGAGGAGCAAGAAGGCCAAATAAATGAATTATAGTTATATATGGTGTGTTCATATAAATGAAAAAAACAGATACATGTTTCATGAATTTTTTTTTTCTTTTTCCTGTTTTTTTTTGTTGTTGGCTTCATGGATGGATTGTTTCGATCATTTTTTCTTTTTCTTGGGTATTTTGGTTTATTAATTTTTTTTTTTGGGCATTTGGTGTTTGAGTTGTTGAGATACCCAGACACGGATCTGATTTGTAAAGAAAAAGAAAAGGAAAGGTTTCATATATGTGAAGCTCGAGTGCATAGGGTTCTCCTTGTCATGAAGCTTGTTAGTGTTATGTTTCTCATCTTTCAACAACAAGAATTTGTTCCTCTCTCTCTCTCTCTTTTGTTATTCTGTCTTTGAATTGGAATAAAGTTTTGCATAGCAGATGTTATCATCTTCTTCATGAACTGCACATGAAATGAGCTTGTTAAAGATATTGATTTATGCACAATAATTATTACCACTGCAAAATCCATAGGTTTTTGTGCACAAAAAGAAATGGTAGCATCTTAGGCTTTTGAACAGGTTAGTTACATCTTTAGATCTTTAGACAGAGAAGGAAAAATAAGATTCCACAATAAATTTAACAAGATATTTTGTTCTTGTTCTTTTGCTTTATTGAGATGTATTTGTATACATATATTTGATTTATGTGGTCACTTCCCCTTTTCTGTTCTCTCTTCAGTAGCATTCTTTTGGGGTTCTAGAATCAAAGCAGTAAGATCAAAAGGCTAAAAAGGGATAGATTGTGACCCATGTTTCTTGTGTTTGCCTCCCTGGGAACTGTGCCACTCTTGGATAAGATGAGCCACTGGAAAAAATTCTAAAGTAACAACACATGAAGCTACCTTCTGCTCATTACAAAGATCATCCTTGAACCTGAGACTCAGACTGAAATGCAGCATGCTTGACAGAGAGAGATCATTAGCAGAGCTAACCAGTTTCCAGGCTAAAACCTGCGAGCAAATCATGATAGCGAGGATTGCGGCTGGCATGTTTACTATCATCATTGAAGAGAGACAGCATTAAAATTAAATTAAGGTAAAGAGAAAGCTAAAGAGACTGGATGTCCAGGACCCTATATGAAACAACTCCACATGGGAATAAATTTTTTTTTTCTGCTTTAAGCATCCTGCAGATTCTACTTGTTTCAGCATTCACAGGCTCACATAGGCTGTCAACTGATAGAAGATAATTCAATCCAGCACGACAACGAATGATCAAAAGCTGCATTTCAAACATTTAGGTCTGATGGCTAGAGTTGCATGATTCGACATCAAATAGCAAATGGGAACTTTCATTGTTGATCTACATAGAAATGCCAAACTGGAAAATGACAAGCCAACTGCTCGCAATCTGAAAGAATTCTAGTGGTGCAAGCAGATTTTTACAGTAAACATGACTTCACGAATTCAGCCAACACTTGGTTCACTCAACAGATCGGATACTGAAGGCGGAGAACCAATTCAGAGGGCCTTTACTCCTTATATGAAAGGAGGAAGGATCACCCATCGTCTCGGATATCTAGGCCTTCCTTCTTTTCCATCAAATAACTGCAGGGAAAGGATTCAAGAATAAGCAACAAAAAGCAAGGATATGATTGAGAATCTTGCAATGAGAGAAGAAACTCTTTGCGCTTTTTTGATATAAGAAATTGAAAGCAGATGAATATGGACCCATGTAGTGTGTAAAGAGTGATTATTATATTTTTATTTCTCATTATTTGTCAGACAGATGCAAGAATAGTTATGCAGCATATGTTACCTTCTTCAACCTGCGGTGCTTTGCAAAGGCCCAGTTAGTCATGATTGAAGCAGCCACCACAAGGAAAACGTAACCAGCTACTGTTTGTGTTGCAATATTGAAGCCTACCCACTGGTAGATCTCTGTCGTGTAGTTTGCACATGTCACTATATTGAACAAAAACCCACGAGGAATTTGATACCCACCATTTCCGTCTGGGCTTCTTAGGTTCCTCAATATGAGGTGGCAATAGAAATTAGAAAGTTGGCAGATCACCCCAAAGCCAAAACCGATTTTCATCTGCAAATCACTCACAGGAGTATAAAGTGGGTGGTTCACATAGTAAGCAATATATGCCCCAAATGTCCAGTAATAAGCACAGTTTCTGAACACATTGGAGAGAGGTGAAGTTGCATGGCTGAATCTGTGGACGAAGAACGTTTCCATGATGCGTTTGAAGTAGTGAAAGCACCAGTAATACATGGCATAGGTCTGGGCTGGGTGAATAAAACGCTCTCCCTTATAACCAAAGTACTTGTACACTGGAAAGTAGTAAAATATGGGGTATATAACTAAAGGACCCAGGTATTCCCAGAAGAACAGTGTGCTATAAGAGACCTGCACACCTAAATCCTTGAACACCACGGTCAGAGTGTTTGGATTTCCATCATAGTAGTCTTTCAGAGGTTTCTTTGGACTGAGGACAACAGGTTTCCCCTGGCTTCCAGGTTGCAGGGGAAGGGTGAGTCGCTGTCTTGCAGGGTAGAATTTTTTGGCTGTAAGAGGTAAAGAAATCAGTTAGATAGTCCAGCAATCATGAATCATTCTTGAACAAGTGTACTAAAAAGTAGGGAATAGAAATTTATTGTCCTATCACTTAAATAATGCATTCTTAATGAATGACAGGTCTGTAAAGAACTTTCAGAAAGTAGACACTTCGTAACCTGTTAATAGTTTCTAACAAGAAGCTTATGCAAAATCCAGCCAATCTGAGGACAAAATATATTTTTATGTTTCCCATAAAAGCCAATATTTCTGCAAATACTAGTTTTTTGAAGACTGTAGCTGGGCCAGGGTTGAGAGGATATATCCCCCATGCATATCCAAATAAGCTAGTTAGACAAAGTACTCTTGGAAGAAGAAAAAAAGAAAAAAAAAAAAAGGCTGCAGCTTTCTCTTCATGCAAAATGTAGACCTATACTTTCAACGTTTTATTTCAAATCCAGCTCAGTTATATATAATCTAATAGGTTTGGCAAGATCTCTCAACCTGTTTACCTAATCAGATTAGTTCCAAATAGACCAAATTTCTGAATCTGACATGTTCTAACTATTTCCTTTTTATTTAATCTCAGTAGATAACTGAGACATTCTATTACTACAGACACTATTTTTTACTTTTTCTTTTTCTATTTCAATCTCTGTAAACAAAGAATTTGGCACCAACTAAGAGACCGGATGTAGAATTTTGTCAAATTGTGGTGAGTACTGGAGCCTTCTCAGTATAAAGTTGTATTTTTAAGAGGAAGAGGAACTAGAAGACCAAGTTCAAGTCCCAGAGGAAGCACCTCACTTCACCTATTCCTTGACAAGAGCATGAAGAACTGAAAATGAGGGCTAGATGAGCTAGGAATGTTAACTTGGAAAACTTCTAGAAAAAATCTTTGTATTTGGATAACAGTATATAGATGATTTCGGCTGAAATAACCTCCAAATTAGCTAATGCAAAAGCAATGTCACCGTAAAATTTCAAATTTTAGATTATGTTCACGTGTTGGACACTTGGGAACACTTACTGGATATTTTGCTGACACTTGAAGCCATAAATTTATGATAATATATCATCATCTGTTGCAATCTAGAGCATTCAGGTGCAAGATTATCTACTACCAAGTTTATTATTTGAGTAAAATTGTGAATTGGTTTCATTGAACTATGGACCAAATGGTACATGCATAGACACATACATTTAGGTTATTTAGCTACACATCTGTGTGTGTCCCCCAATTGGCTTTTGGAGGGTTCTCCTGTTGGACATTTCACAACACCCAGGCATTTGACACCCATCTCATGTGCCCGTGTAACAATGTGCAAAAGCACAAGGCTATTAAAATGGGTTATTAAAAGTCATCATTAGCATAAACTAACTAACTACAAAATAATGATGGGAATCTTCAAGCAAGCCATGTCACTTTGGACAACTAGTGATGATTCACTTCAGTAAACGAGATTCTGATGTCTTAAAATTTTTGTAATTTTTCCTGCCTATGTATCACTGTGTGTTTCGGATATAAGCTTTTGCCAAGTTATACCATGCGAAATAGGTGTGACAGTAATAGTACCAGTAAATGACCAGCATGAAAAAGCCAAGGCAAATCAGGAAGCCACACTAAAATGCAGACATAGTGCCAGCAAATGGTGTCTAAGGTCTCTCTCATGTGTCTTGTTGCTCAAAGTGCACTTTTGAATATAACTGTATACACAGAACGTGTAGGCTTCACAGTAGCAAAACAATAAGAGCCAAAAAATTGAATAAATAGAAAATGCCCTACAATTGCAAGAACATCCAAACTAATAAAATAAAAGGAGCCAAGATAGAATATATGCAAAATATGATTTGTGCATTCTGCTACATGGTTCCCTGATTGAGCATTTACTATTGAAAGAAGTTTAGGTCCTTTTTTTTTGAGGGAGATCAACAGTGAGCATGACCCTCCTACGGATTCTAATACAAGAATCCAAAGGGTCAAACATGTGACAAGACTCATACAAAAAATCTCATACATAGTCTTAACCCTTAAAAAAATGCAAATCTCTAAAAAAGAAATGACCAATCAGCTACAAAGCATGAAACCATTGTGCAGTTTCCAATGTCACACCATTTGAGAGGTTGTTGACCATACAAATATTCTGCATATCCCTCTTGGCCTTTTTTATTGGCCCAAAGGCTCAATCACTCGTGTTTTGATGATTCTCAACTCATATAGTTAAAGAACTAATGATCTTGAAGTGTTTATAAGGATACAAGTTATTCAAGATCATATCGTGAAGCTCAATTTCAACAAATACACATTGGAACATCTCAAGTTGATGATTGAAGCTCAAGAAGTCGAATTCAAGTCAAATATCTATGAGAAGACTTCGTTTCAAGAAAATAGTGTTTGTGTTTGTAAGTTTAGAAGATTTGTTAGAAACTTAGAACTTTATATTATAGAATTGTTAACTCAAGCTTGAACACACACATGATTTTGTAGTTGGTTTGATAGTCTTTCAAAAAGGATATATACATATATCTATTATGACATGAATTTAAAATAAAGTTTCTAAAAAGTTTGTTTTGGTGAAAAATCTATTTTAATGAGTATAAATCTCAAAAATAAGTTTTATTATTTGAAGCATGTAGTGGAGTTAATCCACACGTGTTAGAGCGCAAAAGAATTAGAAGAAACTTATTTTTGTTTGATTATAAAATTAAAATTGATTTTAATTAAGTTTTGAAAAGAATAAAAAAAACTGAACCATTCAACAATTCTATATATAGCTTTCGAAAACGGATACTCAATGTGCACAAGTTTGAGCTGAAAACTTTTGACAACTTCGTGCATGTTTTCGACAACGTTTTCTAGTGAGCTCAGAATTTTACAGAACTGACTCATTTTTGACAGTTTTCCTTTTGTTTTCACTTACTGTCAAAAATAACTTTCGACGGTGTTTTTCGGAGAGCTTAAAATTTTACAAAACTATTTCATTTTCGATAGGTTACTCTTTGAAAACTTGGTCGTGTCAAAAGTGCTTTCGACGTCCCAGAACATAGCTTTTAAAAATAAACTTTTGAGTTTTAAAAATATAGCCGCTTGTGACCGTTAACTGTCAAAAGTCATGCACCCACTTTCGACAGGTAGTTGACTTTTCTAAACTAATTTTTAGCAAATGTTTTCAAATTGATTTTGCTATAAATCAAATCATTTGCAGAGATTTTATACAATCTTTTACAAGAGTTTTGATTAAGTTTTACAAGAGTTTCAGTGCCAGTCTACTTTCAATTTTTTGAGAGTAAACCACAAAATTTCTTGAGCCCTCTTCTTCCAATCTTTTTAAGTTTCTCACACACAAAGCTTGAGCTCTCAATTTCTAATCTATAGCTATAGGATTTGAGCTATTGTGAGAGTTTTAGTGATCAAGTGAAAATCACAATTCTTGTTCTTTGTGTTGTATACCTCTAGTGAGAGAGGTGGTTGTAAGTCGATCTTGCGAGATCGCGGATGTAGGAGTTGCGGCTCCGAGTGTTGTAAGAGTTGAGATTTCATAGTGATCTTGAGAAATTGTGGTTGTAGGAGTTGCGGTTGTGAGTTGATCTTGCGGGATCAAATTGTAAACGTTATTTCGGTTTCACGAACGGTGATAGTGCTTATTTCTCCACATGAGTTGGAGAAGGGGACATGATCAAGTGGATCGAACCTCGAGAATAAATCTCTTGTGTTCGCATAGTTTGCTCTTTATATACTCTCTACCTTGCTTTATCTCTACTCATACTTGATTATATTTTCATATTGTTCAATATTTAGTTCAATTGTTGAAAATTGTTTTAACTTCCGCATATTTGATTAGCATTACCTATTCAAACCCCCCTCTTCTAGGTGAGGTGATTTTCACCTTTGTCCTTGCTCATCGACCCCATGCTCGTGAAAGTTACGTTAAGTTTGGAAAAAAGAGTCACTACTTCCAAGGTGTAGAGAAAATATAACATCATGATCAATAAATTTAAGTGATCATATTGACTTTTGCCTTATTGTGTTGTCTAGTGTCGCATCAAACAAACTTACAAACTAAACCATAGTCAAACCTTAGTGTTCTTAGTAAAACACCCTATGGAGGTGGTGGGTTGTTAGGATGACCCACCAAGACTCATCAGGTAACGACCTCATTCACATGATCTCCTCTCTTCTCCATAAAATTATAATGAACCCCCTAACCACGGCCCAATTTCTTTTACCGACAACCAACTAAGCCATTAATCACCCTAAACACTTTAAAACGACAAGAAACACCTATTTTCAAGCCCTCATTGCTCATGGAAGCAGGCAAAAATAATACAAGATAATGAATTAATCTCACAAGTGAAAAATATTAACAAAAAATAGTGGCTTAATCTGTCTAAAAAACAGCTACCAGTCAACTCCTGTTGAGATCCTGTACGATTGGTCATCCGTCATCCCCCTCCGATCAGAGCAATGCATTTGTCAAAGGACAAGTTTCTTCTCTACCAAGAAAGTGACTTGGTATCCAACCAATAGTTCACCAATCAGGCCAGGTGCTCTCTCTGAATTTGTTCCTTGTTAATTAGAACCATTTGACCCTTAGGGTTGTCAGTCTAGCCTCAACTTTTTCTGGTCTGTTAAAGATGATTTGTCCATGCGTCAGCTGATTAGATGTTGTTCGAGCTAGATTCTATCATTACTTATTTTTTTCTTTTCAATTTATCTTTAGATCAATTGGTTATCATGTCTAGCTGTCGCTTGTTTCCTTATGCAATGGGGCTTAAGTTAGCAATTAAGTGTTCAGTGAGTTCTGTTGGGTAGGGTGATCAATGGCTTATATGATTATGAATGAAAATTATTTACCCATAGTTAGAGAGTTCATTTTTATTTTTTTAGCGAAAAGAGAAGATCATGAGAATAGGGTTTTGACACCCGATGGGTCTTGGTAGTTCTTTGTGAGGTCTTACTATATTGAAGTCTAAAGTTTGCTCGATGTCAAAAGTAGCCGAGGCAGGATAGGGTGCCAAGTCAACATGACCACATAAATTTATCAAGGGGATATTTTCTAATACTTAGGAAGCCAGTCCTTACCAGCAGGATCTTATCAGTAGTTAACATATCGTTTCTGTTTTAGGCCCACTCAACATTCGAACACCCAAACAAAAAAAAAAAAACAATTATGTTGGTTGTAGATTTCCTGTGCTCGACTCTAAAGTTTAGAAGAGTTGGTTACCATATTAGGGGACCATTCTACACAGCATTAGAGTGTAAATTGACATGCTTGAACATTCAATAAAAGTTATTAAGACCTAAGAGCTAAATCCACTTGACGATCAAATTACATCAAGGTTTGATCAATTTCACATCTTCTCTCTACAAGGTTCAACTGTGTTAAACTTTGGAAGCAATTTAAGGTCTCTCATCCACTGTTCTAAAAATCGGATTAATCGGCCGATTAATCCTATTCGGTGGCAGCCCGCTTAATATTACATTAATCGTTCTGATTATGCGTTCGGGCGATTAATCGGATCCAAAACGATTAATCCCCGATTAATCCCCGTTTAATGCCCGATTAATCCGATTAATCCCCGATTAATCCGATTAATCCCCGATTAATCATTTAGGCATTTCATATTTTTTTATTTGAAAAACTCATCACTTTGTGTGTGTTGGATCGTTAAGTAATTTATGTTGTGATGTTGATGATTTGATAATAATTTTTTATTAAATAGTAAATGAACTATTATTTATTAAATAGTAGATGAATTATGATATTTTATTATTGTACATTTTGCGTAAAGTGATACTTATGTTTTGTTATTTTTGATTATTTTTCAAATTAACTTATTTAGCGATCTTTTTCCATCATTCTTTAAAGCTCATTATTTTGATTGATAAATTGACTAATTTTTTATTTATCTTATTTTGCGGGTAAATTCTTTGATTTATATTTATGTTAAAAAATTTAAAATCTTGGATTACTAATGTGAAGAGATAAGTTCTCTTACTTCTTTTTTTACTATATATTCATATTGTCTTGTTCATCATATCATGGTTTATAACTTCACATCTAGATATTGTCTTGTATAATATCTAGGTATTTTCAACAATTAACTGTATATATTCACATGTATCTGTGTATAAATATAATTAAATATATTAAAATATTTAAAAATGATTAATCTCTGATTAATCCCCGATTAATCATTATTCAGTATTGGACCGCACGAATAATGAAACCGATTTTTAGAACACTGCTCTCATCTACTAAATTCTTGCCGTGTAAAAAGTTCAGAAATAAGTCTAGTTAACACTTTCTGAAGGAAGAAACAACAAATTAATCAATGCATGGATTAAAATGAACATAACTACTTTTATCTGTAATAATTTCATCTTAATGAATCTATGCTCCTGTAGTACAATCCTAGATCTATGAAATTCTAAATATGGCTTTATCATCAAATTAAACAAAGAACTATGACCAACTGTTATATGCTTCGAAATCTCCAAAGAATTTAGTAACTTGGAGATAGCAACTGATAAGGAGAAAAAAAAAATTCTAGACTGCTTGAAGGTTGCTAAATCTTAAAAGGTGTGTCTGCATGATAGATTAGTTCTTACATCACTAAATGATTGCTATTTGTGAATGTTAAAATTATCCAAAAGTGAAATAGATATAAAATACACTTAATTAAATGGTAAAACTAGTTCTTTGGGACGAAGGCGAAACATCAACATATTGAAAACTCAGAAGCACACGAAAATTGTGACCAAAATGAGCATGATAAAGTTGAAGGCCAACATTGCACCAATATGAGAAAATAATTCTACAAGGATAACCATGAAAGCAAAATTGCAGCTAACTTTCAAGTATAAGTACTGTGTTCTGGGTTCATCTAAGGACACATTTCTATCTTCAAAAATGCCGAAGCCATTAAGAGAATCACTTCACATTTCCCTCATCACTTTCTCACACTGATTCCACACCCTACTGTTGATTTTCTCTATTTAACAATCAATATTGTCAAAAAAGATATATTTCATGGAATCTTAACAAAAAATCACCACACAAAGTAACAAACATGGATTTAAAAAAAAACAAAAAAAAAAGTTCCAAGAACAGGAATCGCTTACTTCGAACATGAATCGCCTCCTGCAAATCGCTGACAGTTGCCTACAAACACATGAACAAGAATAAATTTCAGGTCCCAAAATCAACAAAAAAGAAAACAAAATCATTCCCCAGATCCAAGAAAAACAGACAGCACTTACCGAGTCATTCAGCTCAATCCCACCCTTGACGACCTCACGGCCGCTCCGAGAGACAACAGTCACCTTCATCTTTCCCAAGAATCAAACCCGAAACACAGCTCAAACTCCACAAATCGGAAATTTTATCATCAAATCAAATAAAAATAGAGAGAGAGATAGAGAGAGAGAGAGAGAGCGCGAGGATGGGAGATTTTGAGGCGACAAGGGAGCAGAGAAGATGGGGCGTATTTATTGTGGGGAATGGGTCTTCTGAATGAATCGAATCATAGTTATTAATGCTGATAGTTGGGGTAAGAGAGCTAACCTTTAAGGCCAGCCCGCAGGCCCAGTTGCTCACATCCACATCGGCCCTTATATAATTAAAGCCTACTAATGGAAACAGTTGGGGCTCTCACGAGTGAGTGGTTTGTTTTATTTTGATAAGCCCTTGTTACCAACTTAAAGACTTTTTTATATCATCAATTTTTCACATTAGAGATCTACTAATGGGAGGGATTCTTTTTAGCTTTATATCTTATTTGCGATATCTTTGTCATCCATGGAAATTTTTGTTAATCTAATCCAGTATCGTCAATTTAGTCAGAGCTTATTCTTTCACTTTCACGTTCTAAATATATTTGCTAATTAGAAAATCTCTTTCTTTATAAGAATAAATTAAGTAAATGAATCAGAGTTTTAAATAATTATTGATGTTTTATATAGTGTTTATTTTTCATTTACCTCTCCCCAGAAGAATATAGCATTCAGATATCATTATGATGTTTCTTTTCTTCTCCTCATGAAGTCTCCAAACCAAAGATATTCATATTTATTTTAAGGACTCGTCTGTTTGAGTTTCCCAAAGTCAATGGTATTCCTTTTGTTAACTTGCCTATGCTAATAGCTTCCACAAACTAATTTTCTTAAAATAGAATGTTAAAGCAAATAGGGATTTGGTGCTTACGGGCTTAAAGAGCAGCTTCTTTCTTCTTTCTTTTTAATTTTGATTGTTGATCCTAATCTTTATCTTTGGTTTGAAATGTAGCATCAAAGAGTTAATGAAGTAGATATATGCAATTGTAATAAAGAGGCGGACTTATATGCACGGAGATCGCACAGTACAATCGTGTTCCAATGATTATTATCAACAAGGAAACTACAGTATACTTCAAAAACTAAAAATTAAAAGCAAAGGACTAAAAACATTATTCTACGTAGAGATGAGCACAAAGGCCACACTCAACAATCTAATTGCTGTCCAAAATCAGATTATTTTTGTTATGGAAGTAGAGAAACATTATATGCCCTCGATGCTCCAACTGTCTGACTCCATCTCAACTGTCCAATAAACTTTAGTGCTCTGTACCTAAACCTCTCGTATTAGCATAGTTTTTCCAAGTCATAACACTTAATCAAGCAATGAAAACAATTAATCATACTCACTGATTCCACAATCTTGGCTAGGATCACCCACCATCAGATGCATGCTGCAAGCGAGATCATCACAAGTTTGTTTAAGAACCATTCTCTCTGATTCTACACCTGTACTGCCCTTCAACAGTACTTAACAAAACAATACGCTTAAGCCAGTTCGAGTTAAACCATCATGCAGGCAAACAACTTGTTCAATTTTCATCTCTGAAAATTTGTCACATTTTTCAAGCATCAGAAAGATTTTTTTTCACAAAGGACTGTTAAGATTCAAGGAAGCGGACAGAAGTGAGAAAATGAAAAGTAGGCTTTTTCTTCAAGAAATTATGAATTTGTGTATTATTTCCGATATCTAATTGAAATTTGAGAAATAGATGTGAAAAAATATATTATGTTTTCTAGTGTTTTGTTATGTTTAATTAATAATGTGAAAATGAAAAAATTGATCATAAAATTGACTATAAAATAATATTAAAATAAAATTAATTATAAAAAAATTAGACTATAATTAAGATACAAACATGATTAACATGACTCACAAAATTAACTATTTTGAGTTATAACTTAATACAAATGAGATTTACATAACCACAAAACTAACTATAACATCCTAAAAGTAAGAAAATAATTAAGTAAAAAAAAAAACTAAAGAGAAGGAAAAAAAATTTCTCGTTTTCTTTTTCTAGTGTTTAGATGGACAACAGAAGTGAAAAATAACACTTCTCCACTTCCTCACTTTCACCCACTTTCTTGAATCCAAACAGCCCCAAAGCCAATTCGGACATTTTCCGTGAACATAACATATATAGCATATCCAATTCCTGTGACCAAGTATCCCAATCTTCTAATGTTTAGACGAATTTTAGCTCAACACACATTAACCCTAAGCCTCCATTAGTTTCCTATGTCGGAACAATTTGTTGCCTATACTACACCAAAATGCACACAACATGCTGGACAAGTACGTGAACAGCCAAAAGTAATACCGAAACTAAGCATCAGAAAGGGAAATTTTGAAGCATTCCAAAAGAGGTTTCTCTGTCCCTAAACCTAGCTTCTCCGCTCACTTGATCTTCTTAACGATATCCTCCACAACTTTGTCCATGTCAAGATTCTTCATTGGTGTGAAAGGTCGTTTCATGTCCTGCATATGATCAGATAAAAAAAGAATCAACTCGTCTTTCACTTTTGATGTCTATCTAATTCATCTCGTAACAAAAATCTGATGTTGATACAAAAAAGACAAGAACCTGAAGAGATATCAATGAACATCGTGAAGTAATAAATTAAAGAGTCTGAGTCTATCAAATACAGAGTTGTTTACAGCACCTACTTCTTCAAGTTGGAATATAAGCATGTATGGAGCTTTAAATACATTAGCACGCAGATTTAATATTCTATGATGGATGGACATGCCTAAGTAATTTCTTCATTGGTGGTCCATTTGCGTGCTATTTTGCAGCAGACAGTATAAATCCAATAAAAATGCAGTTTGTTGCAAATGCATTACTAGATGAATATTGCGTTGTGCAGTCTTCTAGTACGAAAAAATGAAGACCCTATTGCAGCCGAAAGTTAACATTTGAAGTACCATCAATAACCATTACCATCCTGTTATCATACGTTCATTATCCATTGAGCTTGTAGCACTTATAGTGCCTACTCATTATCAATTGAACTGTAGCACATCTAGTGCTTATTTATCGTCTCAAATCAAACTGATGAATGAACTTGTACCATCTCAAGAACAGTAACAAATTGCAACAGAATAAAGGCTCGCTCCAAAAGATGACGACAAGTCATAGGACATCAAGAAATATACATGCAAACATGGAAACACATAATTGAAAAGAGGCTTACATATGCTCCAATATCTAGGACAATTGTTTGTCAGACATAAAACATAGAAGAATGTGAATATATAGGTAAGTGGATGATGTTAGAGAATTACCAGAAGTGAAATGAAAACTTCACCACCTGCCTTACGAATCTCAAAGCATCCCCGACGAGGCTGCAATCAAATGAATAATCAATCAAGTTAATAATAGTATCTTTTCTCAAAAAATAATAATATCAATGAGCATTTTACATTCCACTTTAGGAGCCAATTATCAATTTTTCGCTTAAGATTAGTAGCAAAACCTCTATTAACTTGGAGAAAATAACCACGACCTAAAGTAGCTAATTATCACGCTAAGAGACTTTCAAGCTACTTGAAATTATCTAGCTAATTTTGCAATGACTCTTGCTACCTCAAATGTTATAGGTTTTCTAGCCCTATTTAGCATTATAAGTACAATGCGCACTGAAAAAAACAATTACGTTAACTTGAATACTCGCGTTAAATAAACTGTAGTCTCAGGGGAAAACCAGTGCTCTCAAATAACCATTTCACCCAAAAGCTTAGGCTGATGGATTATGAGTGAACAATGTATCTCTTAGACAATTTTGACACTCCCCTCACGTATAGGCCATGGTTCAAAGACTCGTCCGAGTCGGAGACGAGTCGGCCGAGTCGTATCCGTCTCGGCCCGCTCTGAGACGAGTCCAAGTCACAAGTCGGTCGGTTCAACTCAGAGAAGACCGACTCGGCCAAGAATCAAAGTAGACTCAGCCGACCCGGCCGAATCGGTTGTGACTCGGCCGAGTCGACTCCGATTCTCCACCAAGTCGGCTCGAAACGTATATTCACCCATGACAAACGGGTATAAAGAAAAAAGGAAAAGAAAAACTTACCTCTCTCTCGCTCAGATCTGGAGATCGCCGCTGCTGCCCGATCGTCGCTGCTCATATCTGACCACGGTCGCTCCTCCCCAGTCCCAGGTGATGTTCCTCCCCCTTTGTCTCTCCCCCTCTCCCTCCCTCGGTTTCTCTCTCCCCCTCTCCCTCTCTTACCCGCTCTCTCCCCCTCTCCATCTCCCGTCTCTCTCTGTCTCTTTCCCTCCCCCTCCCTGTCTCTTTCCCTTCCCCTCCCTCTCACCCACTCTCTTTCTCTCCCTTTCCATCTCCCGTCTCTCTCTGTCTCTTTCCCCTCCCCCTCCCCCTCTCCATGTTTTCGATCTCTCCCCCCTCCGAGGTATAAGAGAAGCGGATGATGATGATGGTGGTGGTGAAAATGTGAGGGTTTTATCCAGTTCTATGATGGTGAAGATGGCGATGATAATGATGATAGTGATGGCGGTGATGGCGACAGTGGTGATGATAATAATGAGGGCAACAATAGTACTGATGAAGGAACTTAGTCTTAAAGGTCATATACAAATTTGAGTTTGACATCAGGCCAACATTATGGTGTGACATATCCATGACTACAGACCACAACTTGAGAGATCTATGAGTACTAGTATCGGTTTGTCTATTTACCGCAGAGATGATTATGATGATGATTTTGTGCCTCATCGTAATTAAATTAAAAAATAGCTATATTAGCATATATTTATGAATGTAGTTTGTGTAATTTACTATATTGTGCATGCATTTTGATATGCTTCTACCGACGACGCGTGTATTTATACTTTCACTTTATGTTTAGTGTGCTAGGTAATATGTTTTAGAAATGTGATACATGAATTGGATGTCTACATTTTTTTAAGATTTGTCGTGATTTTTTCAGAATTTTTTGAGCTTTTTATGTAGCATTTTGCGTGTATCGCCCGAGACCGATCCGAGTCGCGAAGACTGATCTGTCTCAGTGCCCGCCGAGTCGGCAGCCGAGACCGCAACTGTGAACCATGGTATAGGCCATCAGGCAACATAGAAGGCCACCAGCAGAAAAATGACTCAGCTGGAAAGGTACAAGTAGAACTAAACAGAGGATAATATATAGTACTTTAAATTGTCAATAAGAAGTTTGCAACATTATAATCATTTTAGCAACAATAAAGCTTGATCTGATGCATTGTGAGCCAACAATGTATATCGAGCAATCTCAACATGTTGTTGGTGGTGTTGTAATTAAAAGGTTTCATAGCCTAAAAAGAACAAACACAGCAGAGATCTGAGTATGTCTAAAATTGCTAGATACAGACTATGGCTTCTACTTTCATGCTTTAAACAGTTCTGTGCCACAGAAAAAATGTAAACAAAAACATATAGTTATTGCCAAAAGATTTCACCAATAAGATTATAAGATACAACAACATAAATAATCTGGCATAAAATGAAAAAAGTAAAATTTTCATCTATAAAAGCATTTTCTCTTTCCTTTTCATCCATTTTTCCTTTTTTTTTAAAGTGTAAGAATGAGAATCATCCATATAAAGCAATGGAAAGAGAATTGAAGTTACATACCTTCTCAGGATTAATTGTCACATCAATGCCAGGTACAGCACTTTCTAAACCTTCCTTAACAATGTTGGCCCTTGTCTTGAATGAATTACATTGCTTGCTGAGAGAATGGGAGAACAAAAAATTTAAGTGGATCGTTTGACTTCTTTGCACACCAAATACAATTAATCACAGGCAGCTGCCATATAGATGTCAATTATATTGCATTCTCATTTCCATGTAAGTCAAAGTTAAATTCCCTTAATATTTATACGAAGAAGGCACAGTGACTAGCTAGAAATTGGGTTCCGTCTCTGAAAATGCTTCCACAATATCGATTAACCTCGAATCATAGAAAATATAGTTATCAGTCAGAAGGAAATAGAAGGTCTATGTTGCACGGACACGTCAATATTGAAATGGACCGACACGTAGACACGTCACAAATTTTTTAAAATACACACGACATGTGTATCCGACACAAGTATAGGACACATTTCGGACATGACACGGCTTCATGATTGGAGTGTCCGTGCAACATTGGAAGGTTATTCACAATCTGCAGAAGCTGTCAAAACCATCAAGTAGATATAGTTTTAGCAAAACTGCACATTGCTTTACAATATGATTAGGAAAAATCATGTCCACTGAGATTGACAAATTCCAGCATGTTACAACTTCACCTCAGAAGCTCGTTCTGAAAAGCAACAATGCAGGAAAGTAGGTCATAAGACAAAAATAATTATGCATACATTGGGGAAGGCAGTTCCAAGACAGCAAAACCACAGAAAGCAGATGAAAATCAATATTAAAAAAAAACAAAATTTTATCAGTTTACTAAAGAATCTGATCACAGCCTTCATAATGACAACACTAGGTTTTCAGAAGTCAACACTTGTTCTATGCTAAAGATTTCAAAAAAGAAAAAAGAAAGAATAAGAAAAAAAGAAAACATATTTACCATCTTGTCCTGGCATTATACATATCGTAAATCTGGTGCATGTAGGAGACTTCTTCAAATTAAATAAGGGCACGTGCTCACCTTCCCACTCCAACACTTGTTTGGACACTTAAAACGTTGATTGGAAAGGTATAACTCTCCTTATTTTTAGCAAAAAAACAAAATTTATTAATTTCTTTATCCATTATTGTATGATATGAGGTTCTTCCATGCACAAACACAAAAAACCTTGCTCACAAAGACTATTCACCTTCAGCATTTGGTACAGAGGAGAGCCCGCCACTAAACACAGACCCAAGCTAAGCAACAAATTGAAAAAAGAGACTTCAATTTACCAAATTTAAACGTGTTTGTATTAGGTATGTCCATTTCACAATAAATGTGTATATAGTCATGTCTTTGTGACTAAATTTTGGTGAACTTCCAGAGATACATGTTGCATCTCTATCCGTGATACAGATGTTTGTGTCAACAAGCCATAGAATTTGGATGCATTACAGGCATCATGTTTGAAAGAAAGCCACACTTTGCAACAAAGGATGATACTTAAAGATTGCTGTATGCTTTCTATAAGATGATCACTGGGTAATCATATTCTACTTGCGTGATCCTTCACTTGTAAATGGAACTTCAGATAAGCTAAATTTATTATGTGTTGTAGGACGAGAGGAGATAAAAAAGCTATGGAAGAGTTTTTTCAACTCATTTGAAGAGATAGCACAGAGATCGGAATACAAAAAGAGCGAGAACGCAGTTCGCAGCAGTCCAGGACAAGGGCCGGCCGACCGCCCAGTCGACCGGCTGCACAACGTGCACAGGCACAGCTTGGTTGACAACCCGGTCAACCGTAGCAAAGAGAACGGTCGACCGACTGGCACCTAGTGGTTTATGTTGGTCTCGATCGACCGACCAGTCGACAGAAGGACAGTGTCGGTAGACCAGGTTGGTAGGTCGACCGAAGGACAGTGTCGATCGACCAGGCCGGTCAACCGACAGGCGAATCTGTTCTCCTAGATGGATTCGGACTTCGTTTCTGATTTAAAATCGAATCCAATTATAGTTTCTTAAAACCCTAAGACGTTCTGGCTATAAATATAGGGTAAAGCCCCCATAGATTGTATCCCTCTGGTATCCCTTAGGAAAACTTGTATCGATTGTTGAATCAATAAAATCTCTCCCTTACCCCGAGGACGTAGGTAAATTATCGTCTCGTTAAATATTGTGTTTGTTTTCACTCTTGTTTATTTATTCTTGTCTTTGCATCTCTCTTTCTGTTGATTGGAGGGTTCCTCAATTGGTTGTTGTCCTTCGCGCGCAAGTGGTATCAGAACGTCCTAGGTTCGTCATGGGATCGTGTGCTGATTCCAATAGCATTGATTGTTGTTAAGCGGAGATCGTGCGTCAATCTCGAAGCAGCATTGGAACTGTTTTTGAGATCGTGTGTCGATCTCAGAACAGCGTTTGGATTGCTCAAGGAATCAAATTTGGTGAAGTAAATAGTTACGGAACTCTCCTAGGGTTTCACTTTGAGGTAAAGACTCTATCTTTATCTAATTTTTTTGATCTAACTCCTTTTGTTTTTCGTATTGTTTTGAAGAACTTATTGAGAAGATGGCTGGAGATAGTACGTCTATGGTGAAGATCATGAATCCACATCCACTGAAGATTGATGTGGTGAATTTTGACGGCAAGAACAACTTGGGAATGTGGAGATGTGAGGAAATGAATGCATTGACGACATCAAACCTCGAAGATACTCCACGGTTAGAGAAAAAGTGCGAGACAATTCTAAAGAGAAATGGGACAAGATGAATCGAACGGCGTGTGATTTGATTAGGTCTTGTTTGACACGAGACGTCAAGTATCGTGTGTTATATGAAACATCTGCAAGGCAACTGTGGGAGATCCTAGAAAACAATATATGAAAAAAAGTATCAAGTCGCGTCTCTAATTGAAGAGGAGGCTTTATAGCTTCCAGATGAAGAGAGAACTCTCCATTAATGAACACATGAACTACACAAAACTTCTTACAGACCTAGTTAACATAGATGTCAAGATCAATGAAGAGGATAATGTCGTGATTCTACTAAATTCTCTTCCGGACGAAGAGTATAAGACCTTTATCTAAGGGTGCGAAACGGGACAAGCCAAGCCGGGTCCATCCCGTTTCCGACGGGCTGCGGCCCGGGCCAAAACTGGCCTAGGCCCGTTCGCCTTTCTCGGGCAGCCCGGCCCGAGCCAGATCTCCCTATTGGAGACCCGGGCACCCCGCTAGGATGGTTCGGGCCGGGCCACCCCGGGTTAGGAAAAATTTTTTTTAATTTTGAAAAAAGAAGTAAAAATCTAAAAAAATTTAAAAATCTAATAAACGCTCAAATATGGACAAATTTGATACAAGTCAAAAAATGCATATGTAAATTTTTTATTAACAATCTAATAAATTGGATAAATTGATACAAAAACAAAATATTAATTTAAATAATTAAAATATAACGATATAAATTGATAAAATTACACATGTATTATATAGATAGAAATTGATACAAATATAATTATTTAAATACAAAAAAACTTCATTTCTTCACTCATCTTCTAGGGAGTCTTCAGTGATTTCATCCACTATTTTATTCTGACTTTTTCTCTCTGCATCGAGCCAATCCTTCCCGCAGAGCTCATCTCGATAGCTTCTGACGCCACGCGGTTCCTCGTATCAATCAATACTCGTCCAGCTGTATTAAAAGCAGATTCTGAAAATACAATAGAGACATGAGGGGTTAATAAATATACCCGTTGGGGGGATTTGTAAAAAAATTACAAAAACCCCCCAAATTGCTATATTTTGGCCCAATATAACCGTTGGAGGGTTTCGTAAAAAAAATTACAAATCCCCCCAAACCTGGCATTGGCTGGCCGTTGCCTGGGTCGGCCCGGGTTCGGCTCGAGTTTGGCCCTGCAGCGGCCTGGCCGTAGGCCACTTAGGCCAAACCCGGGCACGCCCCGGGTTTGGGGGCGTGTGCCCAGAACGAGCAACGGCCCGAGCTGGTCCCAAGCTAACACGGGCCTATTTCGGGCACATCGGCCGGGCCGACCCGCCTGATTCGCACCCCTACCTTTATCCTAACCTTCATCAATGGTAGATAAACAATTAACTACAGTGAGGTGTCAGCTGCTCTTGTAAACTATAAAGTAAAGAGGCAGGACAAGCTGTCTTCTTCTGAGAGTACATCAGCAAAGGCGCTGGCAATAAGAGGCAGAGATTCCAATCAGAAAGGTAAAGGTTAGCGTGAGAGATCACAGTCCAAACAAAGGTTCAAAGATCTGAAGAACCAGTCTGCCTTCTACAAAAAGATAGGACACTGGAAGGTTGATTGTCTAAAGTTGTCTTCTTCTGAGAGATAAGGGTAAGGAGTCGAAGACCGAGATAAATCTCGCATAGGTGGTCAGTATTCATGTTGGTACTTCACAGGCAGATGGATCGGACAGACTCATCGGTATTCTCTATCTCTGTTAATACTCCTATTATTGATTACTCAAGAGATTCTGAGCGGATGTTAGATACTGAAATTACCTATCATGTATGCCTTAACAGAGATTGATTTTCTAGCTTTGAAAGGCTAGATGGATGTTCTGTTATCATGGGTGATGATCGCCCATGTAACATAAAAGGAATAGGTACAGTCTAGATCAAAAGGTTTGATGGGATGGTACGGAAATTAAAGGAAGTAACGTATGTACCTCAAGTAAAAAAGAATTTTATCTCTGTTGGTGCCTTAGAAGCATTGGGTAATGCAGTATCTGTTAGAGATGGTGTTCTTAAGATAACTAAAGGCTCATAGTGGTGATGAAGGGCGTCTGACGCAATAACTTATACTACTTGATGGGTAGTACGGTTACACGGCGAGTGGCGACTTCTATTTCTTCAGATACATAGGTCTGGCATATGAGGCTCAGACATACAGGTGAGAAGTCTTTGCAAGCTCCTGCAAAGAAGGAATCATTAGAAGGTGTATCTACCTGCAACATGAAATTGGGCGGACACGGCGTTCTGGATAAGAAGACAAAGATGAAATTTGACACCTCTACGCACCACTCGGAAGGTCTTCTGGATCGTGTTCACGTAAGTATTTGGGGACCTGCTAAGACTGCATCGCTTGGAGGTTATAGGCATTTTGTCCTTTTTATTAATAATTTATTTAGGCATTGTTGGATATATCCCATGAGACAAAGATTTGAAGTCCTAGAATTGTTTGTGGAGTGAAATAAGAATTTGGAGAAAAACACGGGAAGGATAATTAAGGTCCTTCGGTCAGATAACGGAGGTGAGTATAAGTCTAATCCTTTCTTAAAGCTACGTCGTGATGAGGGCATAGACAGGTACTTCACAGAAAGGTAAACACCGCAATAAAACGGGGTAGCAGAAAGGATGAATAAGACTTTGCTAGAGAGGGTCTGATGTATGTTATCCAATACTTGATTACCAAAGAATTTTTGGGCTGAGGCTTTGGCATATGCTTGCTATCTCAACAGATTGCCTTCGTTTGCGGTAGGAGGTAAAACATCTCTAGAGGTTTGGTCAGGGAAAGCTGCTCAGGACTATGATTCGCTAAGGGTATTTGGGTGTTCAGCTACTACCATATAAAGGAAGACAAGTTAGACCCAAGAGCGAAGAAAAGAGTGTTTATAGGATTCAAGAGAGAAATAAAAGACTACAAGATTTGGGATCCTAAGGACAGAAAACTTGTCCTCAAAGGAAATGTCACATTCGATGAGGCTTCAATATTGAAATCTACAATCTCTAAACTGACGGAGTTGAGAAGACCAAATTGGTATTACAGCATGTGAAGAGTGATGCTACTTCACCACCTCTAGAAAGGTCAGCATCTTTGGAGATCATACCCATGGTGACACAGGGTAGTGATCATGTAACCGAGCAGGATGCTGATGATGATAAGGATCAAGGACAGGCTATGGGTGATGTCCATAAATCCGTTGCGGTTGGAAGAACTAGAAGAAATCCACGTAAGCCTAGTTGGCTCACTACAAATATGATTGTGACTTATGCTCTCCCAGTCGTTGAAGAGGCGATCCCGTCTACACATAGGGAAGCTAAATCAGTTCAGAGCCCAAGATGTAGAAGGATGCCATGGAAAAAGAGATGAGTTCTCCACACAAGAACGACACTTGAAAACTGACAGAGTTGCCCAAGGAAAAAAAAGGCAATTGGCTGTAAATAGGTATATGCAAAGAAACAGGGATCTCTCAAATGTGATATTGTACGCTATAAAGCCAGGTTGGTAGATAAAGGCCACGCACAGCGAGAAGACATTTACTACAACGAAATACTCTCCCCTATTGTAAAGCACTCGTCAATTCAGAGTTTACTGGCGCTAGTAACACAGTATGAGTTAGACCTTGACCAGCTCTATGTGAAGACCGCATTTCTCCATGACGATCTTGATGAGGAGATCAATATGTCTCAGTCGATGGGGTTCAAAACTGCAGGAAAAGAGAATATAGTATGCAAGCTGAAGAAATCGTTGTATGGATTGAAGTAATCTCCTAAGCAGTGGTACAAGCATTCTGACAGCTTTATAAAAGATAAAAAGTACACACGCAACCATTATGACCCATGTGTATATTATAATAAGCTACGCGGAGGAGAGTACATCTATCTACTGTTGTATGTAGATGATATGCTCATTGCTTCTAAGAGCAGATCCGCAATTGATAAACTGAAGAAAGACTTGTCTTACAAGTTCGAAATGAAAGATCTTAGTGAAGCAAAGAAGATGCTAAGCATGAAAATTGAGCGAGACCGAAGGAGTGGTAAGGTTAGCTTGACACAGAAGGGGTATTTGCAGAAGGTACTTTAGAGGTTCAACATCAACGGTGATACAAAATCTGTAAATACACTATTGGCTCCTCATTTCAAGTTAAAAGCCACCATGTCTTCTACTACTATTGAAGAATGTGAGTATATGACTTGTGTGCCGTATGCTAGTGCAGTTGGTAGTTTAATGTATGCAATGGTATATACAAGGCTATATTTGTCACAAGCTGTCTCGATGATCAGCAGATACATGTATGATCCTGGTAAAGGTCATTGAGAGGCAGTAAAGTGAGTTCTACGGTACATTAAGGGTACCATAAATGTTGGTTTGGTATTTGAGAAGGATTCTACGGGTAAGCAGAAGTGTGTCGGATATGTTGACTCCGACTATGCAGGAGACCTCGACAAACGTCGATCTACAACAGGGTATGTGTTTACATTGTCTCAAGCACCGATGAGTTGGCGCTCTATTCTACAGTCTACCATTGCATGTCTACTACAGAGGCCGAGTATATGGCCGTAATGGAGGCTATGAAGGAGGCAATATGGCTTCAAAGTTGCTCGATGACTTGGAGATTGATCAGGATCTGTTGAAGATCAACTGTGATAGCATGAGTGCTATTTATTTGACGAATAATCAGGTGCATCATCAAGAACGAAGCACATTGACGTCAGGTTCCACTTTGTTCGGGAGATTCTTAATGAATGAGATATTGAGTTACTAAAGATTGACACAATGGAGAACCCCGCTGATATGCTTACCAAGGTGATTTCGGGAGTAAAATTTACACATTATAAAGAGTTGCTTGAGCTCGATGGAGCTCGTTTGGATGAACTACGGATAGCTTGATCCCTTAGGCAATGTACATAGGAAGCCACACAAGTGCAGTCACTTTCGAGTCGACAGGTACTATGATAAGTTCGCCTCATATTTGAGAAATCTTCACCGAGGTAGAGAATTGTAGGGAGATAGAAGATAAAAAGTTATGGAAGAGTTTTTTAACTCATTTGAAGAGATAGCGCAGATATTAGAATCTAAAAGAAGCGAGAACACAGTTTGCAACAGGCCAAGACAGGAGTCGACCGACCGCCCGGTCGATCGGCGTGCACAAGGTGCACAGGCACAGCTTAGTCGACTACTCAATCGACCGTAGCAAGGAGAACAGATGACCGGAACGGTCGACCGACTGGCACTCAGTGGTTTCTGTTGATCTCGGTCGATCGACTGATCGACTGAAGGACAGGGTCGATCGACCGGACCGGTCAACCTACAGGCGAATCTGTTCTCCTAGACGGATTCAAAATTCGTTTCTAATTTGGAGTCGAATCCAATTGTGATTTCCTAAAACTCTGGAACTCTCTGGCTCTAAATATAAGAGTAGAGCCCTCATGAATTGTATCCCTTGGGAAAACTTGTATTGATTGTTGAATCAATATAATCTCTATCCCTTGCCCCGAGAACGTAGGCAAATTATCGAACCTCGTTAAATATTGTATTTGCTTTCTCTCTTGTTTATTTGTTCTTATCTTTTTGACACTTCTCTGCTGCATCTCTCTTTCTGTTGATTGGAGGGTTCCTCAATTGGTTGTTGCCCTTCGCGTGCAACATGTGTTTCCTTGGGATTTTCATCCAACATCAGCTATCAAAGAGAACTCAACTCGTCAGTACCAAACACATCAACAAGAAGAGATGAGAGAATTCTTATCCCTAGGGGTGCAATCCTACTCATTTTTTTTAATAATTGGAGTCAAGGAATGAAGTGTAAGACAGTCAAAGCAACAAGAAAAAAATAACCAGAAACTGAGAGGTGCAAACAAATGCAAGGACCCAAATTGCAAGACTGAAAAGTAAATTTACATCAAAATACAAGCAGAGTATGAAAATCAAGTAATGTAAAAAATTGCAGGGAATTGAAAGTTTCGGTGAGGAAATAGCAAAAAGAAAGGGTGAACATTAAAATAAGGATAAATTATTAGTAATTGGCTGGGTTTCTTTCTTCTTCTTCTTCTGCCTTTTACTAGTTGATGGGTGCCCAACTAGCATTCTCATTTACCCCTTGTTTTGCATGGAAAAATCAGGTCATTCATGGTCACATGTCGCATGTTCTCTATCTCCAATGAGGAATTCACTCGTGTCTTCTGTCAACATTGTACTTTGCCACTTCCAATGATGGTAATCTCAATTAGAACTTTTGCAAGCTGATTTGGCTAGTTTGTCTTACATACCAATCTTGGTTGAATGTCTCACTTAGTTAACCTGGCTATTTTCTTCTATATTTCTCCAAGGTCCAACAATCCAAAGTGTCCCCTATTCATGCTCGGTAACAATATTTCGAACTTAAGTGCAAGCAGTAAGAAAGTATCTGAGCTAACTTAAACGCCAGCATATTGATCTTTGCCTGTTTATTCATCTAATTCATTAAAATGTTGCAACAGTGTCAAGTTTATTGTTAAGATTGCTCTATATATTTTTCACACAAACAGATAACCTGGACCTGAGTAGACTAGCTACCTAACATGGCACCAGCACACCACATTTCAATAAATGCTCAAGAAGTCAATTCTGGCTTCAGTTCATTCAAAAAAGTTTGGACTTTGACCGGTGTGGATAGTTTAGGTGTTTCAGTTTCGATTTCGGTTATGTGTGTACGTTGACAATCTACATGATTAACTTCTTCCTATAGGGAATATTATGTAAAAGTAGTTAAATTTAGCACCCATCAACAGAATGATAATTAAGAAGCAATGCAAGACTTTCTCTAAGGATCTGGTGAATCCCTTTCTCCAAGGCAACCTGCCTAAACAGAGGATCAACACCTAAAATTTTCCTCTAAACTATGAGGTCAAGCAACATTCAATTTTAGGATTTTACATGTATGAGAACAGCATTATTTTCCCTATGCAACCTGACACAAATATGGAACACAACACGTACAACACACATACTCAGATCTCGCACGAATACAGAATGACACGAGGAAACAACACGACATAGCATCACACCGCAAATCTTGAAAAAAAAAAAAAAAAATATGAATACAGCATGTAAGCAGAAGTTTATGTATGTGGATATGAATACAGCACGGGCACAAATATTGATGACACATTTATATTCCTTTGCCAAACCACCCATGAAAATAGATGCAAGACACCTAACCCAACAAAAACTCAATCGACCTTTCCACACAACTTTCCCTAATTTGAGCCTTGCTCCATGTTCGACCCCATTTTCTACTAGGACCAGGCTTAGATAATGAAAGTGTGATGCTTCTTACTTTGTTCCTTTTCCCCTTGCCATTTCCAGCTTTCTACATGCTAAAATAGTCATTTTTAGTTGAAATTAGCTTTGCCAAAGATGCAACTATTCTCTTGGTTAATAGCAAAATTAACAGTACAACAAAATCCAAACTAAGAAACTCAAAACACAGCATCTATATAAACACAGAAAAACTGATTTCTTGGTTTCTTCAAGTTTTATTTAACTTAAAACAGAACAAAGGCCCTAACTTTTTTTTTCAAAGCAAGAGTAAAAACCCTAGCTTAGTTGTGCAAAAGGGGGGGAAACCCTCACCATGCTTCGATGATGATGGCCTCCGACGAGCCATCAGCGGCTGCCGGAAGTGCCACGTCCTCGGCCTTCTTCTCCTCCTTCGCGACCTTCTGCCTCTTGGACGGCCGCTTCGCCGGAACCGGAGCCTGAGCCTGAGCCTGAGCCGGCAGCGGCACCACCCGCTTCCCCGCGGTGGCGCTTCTCGTCCTCCTCGGGGATGTGGTCACCGCCGGGGCGGCGGTACTCTTACCACTCTTCTTCTTCGGATCCATTCTTTCTCTCTCTCTCTCTCTCTTCTCTCTCTAGAAATGAAGTGAAGCGTCCAAAGTACGCTAAAATAGTATTATATGTGGCTCCTCTTCCCGCCATCGGCAATCTTGTCTCAGATGCGGTGCATTGCGGTGAGAATAAGTGACCTCACCCCGTGCAGTTGATACGAGCGACTAGACCTGTCAACGGGTCGGGTTCGGATCGGGTCCGGGTGGTACCAAACCCGACCCGATTACTATATAATGTACCATACCCGACCCGTTTACCCGCGGGTATAGAACCTAGGTTCCCATACCCGGACCCGTGGGTTCGCGGGTCTGGACCCGTTTACCTGGACCCGTGGGTTATGCTGTTTCCTATCTGTAAGTTATGAGAAGTCATGGCTATCACACAAAAATGTGTGACAGGTGGCATTTGGAGAAGACAATGCATACCTTAGTTATTCTTCCCCATTACTAATCCAGTTGGCAAACATTGATTAGCTGACATGAGCTATATATGGTGTTTCCTATCTATATAGTGTTCCCATTTACTAATTGGGTAAACGGGCATGGTCCATGTAAAATCATACCCGACCCATTTACTAATTGGGTAAACGGACAAACGGGTATTCGGGTTCGGGTCCAGAACTGAGTTTCCCATACCCGTCTAAACGGGTCGGGTCTGGGTTGACAGGCCTACGAGCGACACCGGAGTGAGAGTATGAGACTGAACAGAGAAATGGCGGTGAGAATAAGGGGAGGCGAACGTGATCATGTGGATTTCAAAATTATTAAATTTCATAAGAATGTCACTTCGTGGGGATGACGAGCCCGGGCGGGCGGGAAAAAAAATTGGGAAAGGCGTCGAAGAGCCGGCCGGTTACGTTTACAGGCCCGGCCCGCCTGAGTTGGGCCGGCACAATGATCCGTTTGAAATGTTAAGAGGGGACAGCTGTTACCTGCGTGATATTTTCATTGGAAGAGGTATTCAAGCGGGGAGCGATATTGCCACCCAAGAAACGAGAAGTGCAGCCCATAAATTCTTACAAGTTACGAGTGTGTCATTATTTTCTTTTTTTCACAATTTTACCTTTCGTCAAATATCTAAAATGTCATTCTTCTTTTTCCTTTCCTTCTTCTTCTTGCTTCCTCCGCCCCCTTCTTTTTCTCCGGCGACGCCAGCCTCCCCATCCCCGCGAAGCCAGCCTCCCCTTCCCCTCTCCGCCCTCCTGTAACACCCCAATTATCAAATCTTGATTTAATATTTTATTTCTTAGTAAAAAAGATTAAAGTGATTATCTGATGTGATAATCGAATTAAATCGGTGTAACAATGGATGTTTAGAAATTTCGTAGAAAAAAATTTTTGGGTATTTTATATATACATGCACATGTAGATGTATGTTATGTATATGTAACGTTTTGTGAATATAATCATCCTTTGTACGAATACATAGATATATATATAATAGTACTTTCAATATGCTGTTCATACAATTATGTGTAATAAAGTGGTGTATGAGTATATTATGTAAATACAAGAAAAATAAATCAAATACAAAGAAAATACCATAATAGCATATTTGGGCGACTTAGTGGAAAGGGGTGGGTGTGCATGAGATGGGCAGATGGATGGCTAAGATTTTATTCGGAATTAGTAGATACATGTGGCTTAATGAGAGAAAGGAAAAAGAATTGATAAAGGATAATAAAATAGAGATAGGGGGATTTGTGAAATAAGAAGGGATACGTTTTTTCCATCTCTCTTTCATTCCCAGGCCAAAAATAAGCCCCCTCTCTTTCATCATCCCCAATCTCTCAACCCTAAAAAATTCCCCTCTCAAAACCTCTCTCTCTCTGATCTGGTGGCCAGGCCCCTGGGGCCGCACACAGGGCGCGGTCAGAGCGCCGGCACACGCCCTGGCCGCCGGCGCGCGCAGGCTGCCGGTGACGGCCTGGTTGGTGGGGGACGGCCTGGTTGGTGGGGGCAACGGCTCCTCCAGCTCCCCACCCCACACCCTCTCCCCCTCTTGGTAAGTTCTAAAACCTTACCTTTTCTCTTTTGATTCCTCTTTCCAATTCACTTTCCTCTTTTGTTGGTGATGGCCGACATAGTACTGATGGCAAGGCGGAGGTGCAGCGGTTACGAAGAGGAGGAAACGATGATGAGGGAGTTATTCTATTTTTTTTTTCAGATTTTGATTTACTTGATCTGAACTTGCATCTCTATAAATCCTGATTAATTATTGGTAATTACTCTTAATTTTGTGAGTGAGAATCTCCTCCCCTAGCTCAATTCTGTTAAATTATTAGCATGAGTTTTTGTCTACCTCTAAAACATAGAATTTTGGGGTGTATGTCACGTATGTAAATTATGTATAATTGTGTGATTTGTATGATGACGGAGAAAGTGATATGGGTTGATAAAACACTATTTACCGTGTGTAAAGGTACCGAGATAGCAAGTTAGATGTTGATATTTTTTGTGTAAAAATCATTCCTTTGAGTGGGAAAAATAATAATATGTTTACGTGCCACCTTTTAAGTGTAACTTAGCAATAGTTGTAATTTATGAAAATACTAACGTAAGTTGGCTTCAATTTCATTAGAGTTGGTTTCAGTGTAACTAGGTGTCCTCATTTCGGGAAATCTCTCTACTTCTAGGGCAGGAACCATATTTGCAGTGTAATGAAACTTAGAGCCTTTCTATTATCCTCTGCAACTAGTTATTAGGGTGGTACATTGTGAGAAATCATGATTATTTCATAAACATGAAATTGCTAACATACATGCATATGATTCTTCAGTTTTGTGAAACCTTGTCATTTTGGGTATTGTTATGAACTAGATAGTTATTATGACTCTTAGAACATAAATAACTATTTTGTAGATTTCAGCCTCTCTTAAAATGTCTAAAATTATAAACACGGGTAGAAAACTTATTGAAAAAATCAATACGTATCTTACACTAAATTCTCCCATTTAGATTGGTATCCTTGGATAATAAATCAATTGCCCATATGACCCATGTATTCTTTATATTGAAATAACAGGAAATCGAGAAGTGTCACCGGAATATTCTTGTTCACATAATGAATAGATGGACCATAGAGAAGCCTTGTAATACCTTGTCCTACAACTTGATCACCCTTAGGATTACTTAGTTGATCATAGTGAATTTCGACCTGAGAAGAGGAATAATTACATGTCTAACAATGATTCCTTGCCTTAGGCCTTAATGGATTACAATTACCCAACTGAATCTCTTTACAATTATGACGAGTGAACTTCTGAATTTAAGAAATTTATTATGGGTATGATCATTGTAATATCCCTGATCTGAAATACTATATATTTTTTTAAGTATTTATTTTGTTTTAATGGTTATTTTATTTTATTTTTTATTTTTTATTTTTTATTGATTTAAAGTTATTATTATTATTAAATATACAAATGATTTTAATATAGCAGATGGTATTTTGGCCTTATATATTATTACCATTATTTCAACAATATTTTTAGTTACTTATTACGATTATTTCTATTATTATTCTTATTATTAATTGCTATTATTAGTAGTGGTTGTTATTATTATAAATATTATTGTTGTTGTTGTTATTATTATTAATATCATTAACGTTATTGTTATTTCATTACATATTATTATTTTCTTCTTTCTATTCCTAAATCTTTGTTCCTACCCATTAACCCATAACCCTTTATCTATACCTATTGTCTCAATCCGTACCCTATAACTCTTGATGATCCTATATCTATTACCCAAATCCAATCCAAGACCCATTACCCCAAATTAAAACCTTAACAAATCAAATTCAATCCTATTTCAAAACCATAATCTCAACAAATACTATATCAAATCCTATATCCCAACCTAATCATATATCTTATCAAATCCTAACAAATTAATCCTGTATAATCTTAAGCTTAACCTAATCTTAATCTCCTTTTTCCTCTCCATCTTCAACTCTCTTTCCCTGCACCCGTAACCGCTCACCCCCATGGCCTTTCCCAAGCCGAGAACCCCATCTCTGACGAGTCGCGACGGCCCCTCGTAGACCCGTGTGCGCGTCTCCTTCTCTGTCCAACCCGCGACTGCGACTCCATCACCCATCACCATTGGTGCGTCGCAGTCTTCACCACATCCACACCCAACCATATCGTCCAAGTAATCGAAATAACATGGATATTGATTGTTATAAAATAATAATGTAAATTGACAACTTACACTGGGATTGAAAAATTGATGAAGGAGACAGCGTCTGCATTTTGGATGGACCTAGGATACAGGTTGCACAGCCAAAATATGATTCCACTGCAGGGTTCCTGGGGATGACTGACATCACATATTGTTCATATTGTCATTGTTATTGACACATTGTTATTGTTATTGACTACCTAGCGGTAGGACTTGATTCAGTGTCATGTGATTGGGTCGTGATTCTGAGTATGCACGGAACCCATCTAAAGCATGGACAATGTCTCTTCTATTAATTTCAATAACTTAGGACGTTGATTGACACGTGTGGTAGGCGTAGTATGGGATGCGTCTACTGCATGTGGCAATTGGTGTTCGCTGACATAATAAATCATAATAAATTATTTATAGCATATTGTGACTGACTATAATCACCTGACTGTGCATATGTATACTATGATAGACATATGATCGTACACATGACCGGATTGTATACCAGACTAGTGACACATGCTAGGTTACACATCTTAACACTGGCTGTTCTTTTTGTCATGATACAAGTTATATATCGTTCATAATTTTATTCTTTATATTGATTATTCTGTTATCTTTTATTTCAGTTGTCATGTTTTTATCATTTACATTGTTATTATGCACGGGCACCTTTTCCTTTACACACACTCATTAGGTCGCTTTTGACGACCCTGCATTCGCACATCCAGGGTATTGGACATCTTCTTATATTGTTCAGGTGTTCGTGTGATCGTATGCTTCGCGAGGAGCTGGAGCCTTTCTCCTTTTGATTTCTGATATTCTTCCCTTTATACCTACTATTATTTTTGATTCATGTATATCACACTTAGCTTACACTCTATTCTTTATTTTATTTGAGATCACGTGTAGCCCTTATATGTATTATTGCAATGATCGTTGATTATTACGTATTAGATTTATAGCTTGTTCAGGTCACTTTAGGCTTAGCGTGTATATGTGGGGTATTTTCCTCGCGCATATACGTCGCCGACTCTCATCGTGACTTCGTTCCTACGTATTTTGGGAAGCGGGGCGTGACAGTCATTGCTCAGTGCACCTTGGAACTGGCATTTAGTTGTGATTCTTAATTCATAGTCGAGGGTTGGTGTAGCACCCCGTTCTCGGGATACGTACCCAGATACGTGTCTCAATTTTTTTTACTGTGTTGTTTCAATTTTCTTCCAGTATTTATTTTTGGGTTGTGATTGCTTATGTTATCTGGTATCGGATCTGGATTCCCAGTCTTAGAGTCAGCCCTGACCTGGACCGGGAACCCGATACTAGCGTACTGCCTGATTTATCCTTTTTGATAGTCCGATTTAACCGATTTCAGTTTCAAACAATGTTTTTCAATATTTTAGATTTTTTATAATTTTCTAAAATTTTTCAGAATTATTCTGCAAAATCTCAAAACCGGTGTCGATCGGCATCACTGACCGATTCTTAGATTTTTAATTTTCAAACAGAGCTGAATTTTTAGATGTGGCTTGCACATTACTTCTTAGAATCTCATTTTCTATCTAAATACATTTTCTGGGATTTTTTCAGAATTTATCAAAAATTAACCGATTCTGGTGTCGACCGGTATCGTTGAAAAATTTCAGCATTTTTTAATTGAAAACCAGATTGAATTTCGCGAATCCGATTTCACCAGGCATCTTAAATAATATTTTCTATTTTTGAGAATTTTTCGGAGCGTTTCTGAAACAGTCAAGTTTCGCTGTATTTAAATAATATTATTATTTTTCTTTCTTTTTTTTCCTGTTTTTCCTTCTCCACACCTCTACTTTATACGCCCAGGTTATCCTACTAATTTAATTATTTAATAATAGATTTATTTGCTAATTTTTCTTATTTTTCCTTTCTTTCTTTTTTCTTCTTTTCTTTTTCTTCTCCCTTGCTCCATGCCCTGTTCCCCATCCCCCTCCATTTCCTGCCAACGTGTGGCAGCAGCAGCAGTAGCACCAGCAGCTGCAGTTGTAGCCACCCCCTCGCTTCTCCCATACTCCCTCCGCTCTTTCTCCTTTTTATCTTTCCTTCTTTCTTCTTTTCTACCCGTTATTATCCCAACCAACACCCTCACGCACTCTCTCTCTCTCTCCCGCCCACCTCCACCACCACGGCCGCCGCACCACCGCCGTCCCCAGCCGGCGCCGCCGCCCCCCAACTCCCCACTCCCTTTCCCCACTTCCCTCTTCTCCAAACACTATCTCCTTTTCTCCAATTTCAACAAAACCCATCACTCCACCCTCCGCTACTTCTTCAAAATTCTCCATCAATCCCACCAATTCTTCCATTATCACCATCACACCACCATCTCCTCCTCCTCCTCTAACTCCCCGACACCACCATCAACCATCACAACCAACACCATCACCACCACCACCACCACCTTCAACATCAAACACCACCAACAACACCAAACCAAATCCCCAAACCCCCTCCTCCGGGGCCTAGCCGCGCCGCCCCCAGGCCGCCGGTGGTGGCCGCCCGCCTCCCGCCGGCCACCCCCCCATCTCCCCTCCTTTCTTCTTTTCTCCTTTCTTTTTTTCTTTCTTTCTTTCTTTTCTTCTTTCTTTCTTTTCCTTCTTTCCTATTCTACCCTCCTCTTTATTTCCCTTATTTACCCTCTCCCTCATTCCCTAATTACCCCCTTCATATCTCTCTCTCTTCAACAACTCTCTCTCTAACTAATCCTCTCTCTCTCCTCCCTTATTCTCTCTAATACATACATATATATATAATTATATTATATATATTTTATATAGATTGGTAGCATGCTCGCACGTGTTCACGGATTTCCCGGATTTTAACTCGGTATTGCGTTCCGATTTTAGGCGAGTACATTTCTTATGTTACTTCATGCATTGCTAATTCTATTTTATGGCTCGATATAAATTTAAGTGCTTTGATATCTCTAATTCATGTTTAGTAACTGCTACTCTAGTATTTATTGCATGATATATTGATATGTGGATGTCCTGTTACTACCGTTACATGCCTAATAACTGTTATCCTACTTTTTATACATGATGCATCGTTATGCGAGTTGATATATGATATACGAGTGATTTTCTAAAGTTAACATGTTTTATGAATACCTGTCGGCCGTTACTATAATTTGTTGAACTGGTATTATACTTGCACGGTATGCCTAGATACGCTCCCGCTTCGCTCGGTTTTGCATGGCTAACTAATAGATTAATTTATTGTTGTTATAGATATAGTTGTGAAGAGTTTGAAATATTTAACTATACTGTTCTCCTGTATCATGTTGCATGACCGGATGATTACTTGTCATATGATGTTGTAACTCTATATTCAACTCACCTGACACCAACGTGTTAATTATCTGACACTGACATGTCATTACTTGACGCCTGATATCTGACACCTGTACTTGACGTGTTATCACTTGACACTTGATACCTGACACCTGATATATGACACCTGACAATTAACATGCTATCACTTGATACCTGACATATGCTATCACCTGATACTGACACAGTTGACCTGATATTGTGATACCTAACTGGATACTATCATATTTGACACCTGTATTACAAGGCATATTCATGATTATCATTATTATACTGTTACCAGACATCTGGTACTCCTGAACTCCTGTATCCCATGTACTCATGTCCCTTGTACTGTTACTCTTGTTAATAGCACAGTCATACCGGCGTCCGACAGAGCATGCCTGGTGTTGGGATGACGAGGATGTATCCTACGATCGTGCTAGCGTCTGGCGGATCCTGAATGAAACTAAGTGCCACACGGAGCAAAGTGTCACGCCACACACGTGGTAGGAGCCACCTCTTGAATCTGTGGGGGCCACCTCTAGAATTCATTCCCCACACATAACAAATTGCCACATGGAGCAAAGTGCCACACCACACACGTGATGGGGGCCACCTCTTGAATATGTGGGGGGCCACCTCTTGAATATGTGGGGCTACCTCCTGAATCAACCCTCAGAACAAAGTGTCACATGGAGCAAAGTGCCACACCACACACGTGGTGGGGGCTGCCTCTTGAATCTGTGGGGCTACTTCCTCCCTCCTGCCTGTGCCGCTTGGTATTAGCGTGATAAGCATTCTCAGTGCATATTAACACACACATACCTATATAATAATAATGCATGGAGCATATGTTATTTGGTCTCTCTCCTATTCGAATAATGGTACCCGCATATCGGAGTTCGAGTGAGTTCTACTGGAAGTGCTGGCTCCAGCGTGAACTGTCGGTGTTGTGGGACGCCGGTGGGAATGGGACAATACTAACAAATGATACTGATAATTATTATTGGATAACTTAAATGCAACAGCTTTATATTCTTCAGTTATAGTGATAAATCATTTAATCAAGTGTTATACCCTGAATTGACACACTGCTTTATGACTTATGATTTCTGTGATTTCTAATTACTCTAGACACGCTCTAGTTCTGTTACTCTGAGAGCAACTCAAGTTGTATGAACTCAGATGTTGGTGAGATGAGATATGTGGTATATAGATGAGGGTTCCCTTGTTTGGATTCTCCTCTTGACGTATCAATCTCGTGAATCCATAATCTGAGCTTGTACAACTAGTTTTGTCCATACTTATATTTATCGCATGCTTAGAGTATTTATCGCTTGCTTAATGTATTTATTACATGTTTAGGTGTACCTATGCTCTCCACACCATTTTTTATTCATGTTTTCTAATTCAGATTTATTGATATACATGTAATTACTTGATTTTGGATTCACTGTCGTTCCTTAAATTCCTTCATGTTACTTAACTTTGCATGTAACTGCATGCTTGAACCACATCACTTGATTATTCACACGTGTGACTGCCTGAGCACACCAATTGGCTTTATCATATGTACTCGCGGGTTGCATCTGACAACCCTGAATTCTCATGTCCAGATCCTAGAGCCCCGACCATGGTGGTCTTGCTGTAACTGATCAGAGTGCACAACAGATCCTTCCGTGGTGATCGGAGTGCAACAGAAGCTTGGACATCGTCGTAACCCTTCCCTCCCAGCTCCTCTCCTAATTGGATCTCGAGACTCCTCTTGCTGTTCGTAAGCACCTCTCAGCTTTTTTTTTATGTATATCTCTTCGTATAATTTACTTTTGTATTTTCTGGTGATGTAATATTCCAGTAATATTGTATCACTCTCTGTGATAACCATGTACTTGTACTTTTTTGTTATAATGTATATTACCACTGTGCTTCAGCACTCTGATTCCTACCTGTACTGATGCTTAGCGTGTATACGTGAGGGTATCTCTGACCTGTGTATATACATCGCAGTGACATCTTCGTACCCGCGGGATTGGGCGTCACAGTTGGCATCTTATTGTGACTCTCATTATGAGTTCACATGGGACTTTAAATTAGGAACCTGTGATTATCGGACATGATAATCAGTTGCTCTTTCGATACTTGACAGATCTTATTTCAACTCTCGTATAGTATGATACATAATAGGATATGCTTCAATACGGAATGTAAAATATGTTATCTCTTACATAGAAATACTAAAAAGGCTACTCAAGAGTTATTGGTAGTGGCCATCAATAAACATCTTACTGTTCGTAATTTTCATGAAAATATAGAGAGTTAAATATTGAAAATTTTAACACTGCTATCTGGCACCCTAGTTCGTTGAAAATTATTGTGTTGGTGTGCCCATACCCCTTATGGAAATATATAATTACTCTATGGCACATGCAAGTGTGCATTTATGACGTATAGAGTCGATAGTGAGCCCTAATAATCGGATTACTCACATCAAATATAATTGGAAGCTAATTATCAACCAAATGAGAAATCCGAGCATAGCTTAGATTTGAGCTTTGGCAACGACTGAGCTTCTACATGGTTAACATGCACCTTTAATAATTAATACTTAATCCAATATCTGAATTGGATAGGGGATTGGTTACATCCAAAATCTAATTGATTCAATATTGAACGTAGAGTCGTTAACCCTCAGTAAACTTAATGAATTGATGTTGGAACTCGCAAAATAATTAAGTGTTAACTATTAACTATTTGGTAATTAGAAACTCAAGACGGTGTTGATGTTAATAGTTAACGAATGCATCGCCTATTGAAGTCTGAGTAGAGTAAGAAAATGATAATCATAGTATTCTCCCGTTAACCAAATGATGATGAACTAGTACCATGTAGCAACTAATTAATACATCAAGAACTTCCGAGCTTAACTCTCTAATGTCCTCGAAATTGATAATTTAATGCATCCGATGAATTGAGCAATCATATAGATTAAGAACTTAACCTGAAATTTTGAATAGAAACTGAATCTTAATAACTAAGGTAATGATAATCAAATTATAACCTGTCACTATATGTGATATTAGGCATTGCAATCCATCGTCGATAAGTGTGCACTAATGAGTGAAATAGAACTCATAACTCAATTAAGCATGAATAGTAAGTAAATTTAGAATTGATTATGAGTATAACTAATTGACTTCAATAACATAACAGATCTACAAGGTTCAAAGAACCGGTTGATTCTTGATAAGATGAGACCTCCTTGTGAAACTTGAGGATTTATAATGATTGTGTATTGAGCTTAAATTATAGAGTAATAAACTATGGTTGTATATAACAATTTTGATGAAACGAAATAAGGATATTGCTTTGGTGTAAACAATTATTGGACGAAAGGTTGCGTGGTTGTTACTATTAATATTTTGGGTGCACAATGGTTATCGTGTATGAATGCTACTTAAGTATCGATGTTATTTAAGTGTGAAACGTTGGTATAAACACACACACACACACACATATACACACCTCTAATTGAGTACGCAGTTACTAATAACGTGAATGAGAACTCGATCTATATGAATAAGATAAGTAGATAACTATACTGTTAACTTGTAACCCATATATGAATACATAACCAGTGAACCATATGCATCTTCTTGATAATAGAATTACTAAACTGAAAGGCGAACCGTAGTATTTAATTGATACTCATATCATTGATGCGTTGGTCGTTATTTGCATGTAAGTGTAAATTTATGTTTGTTGCATTCATGCACATTAACACATATCTATACATATAACGGAATGGGCCGGCGAAAACCGTTGGGAGGGGGAAGACAGTATTATTGTTATTCTACATATCTATATATATAAAGGAAGGGGTCGGGTGGGATCCGATGGGAGGGGAAAGTGATTGGGAATTTACAAGGTATATGATGTATTTGTACAAGAATCAGGTATTTAAGAGATGGTTTAGAGTTTAGAATTCACCTTTGATCTTGTTTACTTTGAATATGTAAGAATTATACCTTGTTTCAATCTTTCGTTATAGCAAGTAGCTAAAACGAGTCGTACCACGAGGAGAGCAAGCGTAGAAGCTTTCACGATACTAGTGAGACAAGAAACAATACTCTTCTTTGTTAATCACACAAGAGAAAACAATATACAAGAAGTTGTGGATTGGTGGTGGTGCATTGTGAAAAAGAAGTGCAATGAATGAAGTGTGATGAAGTAAAGAAAAGAAAAGAATACTAGAATGAAATGTGTGAACTCTCTTGATTAGAAAGATGCATGGCTAGCATTACTCAACCTCCTTGCTAACATACTACCTCTTTTGTTGATTGCAATATTGTCTCATCAAGAATCATAGACAATTGAAAAGTACTTGCATGTTTCAAGTGTGGTATTCTTTCTTTGAAGACTTAGTGTTCCTTTTAGTTAGTTGGCTAGAAGTCTCTTCTTGAATATTAGGTTCTCTTACTAGGTGTGCAATGAGGAAATATAGGCTTGGTACTCATTTAATGCAAAGGTTAGAAGAATCAAACTCTTTAGGACTTCAAAGCTTAACTACAAAGTTAGCTTGAAGTGCTTTAGTTGTTCTTGCTACTCAAATGACACAATCAATGGTAATCCATCCTTTTGATCCAATCAAATGATCTTTATAAGAGATACACAATTCATCTAGAGATCTTACAAGCAATCACCAAAGGATACAACATACTCCATTAGAATTTACAAGAAACTTGAAATCATGCAAGAATTAAAGAATACAATCAACTAGAGCTAGTAGTAGCTAGGTGAGATTAGCTAGCCATGCATTCAAGAAACTAGCCCTCCATTACACTAACAAGAAAGCTATAATTCTCCATGAAATCAAAGATCTAAACAACTCAACTAGAATTAAACTAGATTTAGAAATTGAATGCAAGAATTAAAAGCATAAGAAGAGAAAGCATACTCAATTCTAGTAAAAAGAAGATGAGAGCTCCATTGAATCTTTGCTTCAAGGTTGTCACAAGTCTTGATTACAATCTCTCAAGTGAAGAACTCTCTCTCAATTTAGCTAGAGATCAAGGAGGAAGGAGAGAAGAACTAGAATCCTAAAACAAAAATTACAACTAATCCAAAATTTTCCCTCTCTCTTCACTGGAGCTCGCACAGATCTCTGATCAGGTATTTATAGGCAAAGTTGAGAATCTCATCAGATCTTAACCGTTGGCACGAAATCCGAGGCCCAACGGCCCTCGGATTGCCGCGGATTGCCGCCAGATTGCCGCCAGATCTGGGCCGTTGGCTCGGATCTTTCTGGTGGGATCTGGTGGTTAAGTTGTTGGCCACGTGGACTGGTTGGATCTTGCAGTTGGCGCTCAGATCTTGGTGAGATCTAATTTGATTCTTTGGCTAATTTTTAATTAACCCCCTTAATTATCACTAATTAAGGTGGTTAATTACTTTTCCTCTTTAAAGTGGAGATCTGCAAAATTAGAGAAAACATGGGTTAAAAATCATATTTAATATACAATATGCAAGGTATAAAGGCGGTATAAAATGCAAATATATGGTATAATCACACCCCCATACCTAGCTTTTGCTCGTCCTCGAGCAAAAATAAAAGAAAAAGAAAGAAAAAAATCCTAACTAATTATTACACCACTTTCGTAGGTGACACGATTGCACTGAGCACGTGCAACAAGCCGTTAAACCTCTAGGTTACCCTAGAGGAGGAGTGTTGTCTCCTGAGGGTTTTCAGCGGATTACACCCACAAAATCCAAAAAGAAAAATAAAAGGGGTTAGTGAAATTTTTGATCCATGCTTTAAAGATTTTAATTTGACCTATAGGTTTCAGGTTACTCAAAACTTTTCATTCCTCTTATAAGTATCTAATTAGAGTATTGTTTTCATTTTAGGTTAAGATTTTCGGGAAAAGATAAAAAACCTGATTCTGCATCAATCTTAGGATATTTACATCTATAAATATGAAGGATCTCTCTCAGACTAAGTTCATTTATTTACTTATATGTATAATTTTTTTTTTTTTTTATATATATGTGTATATACAATGTTTATTTATTTACATTCCCTTATCATCCTTAGTTTCCTAGTCTACCCATGTAGCGAGCCTCTTACCGATGACTCCCAGACCAGACGGTCTTAGGGCACCAGATGAGAATACATCCCTCGGGTTCGAAGACTCGAGTAAACTAGGTCACTTAGGAATCTAAGGACTTAACCACTTTTAGGCGTGATCGGTAATGCTTCCTGAGGCACGACTAACCAGCTTAATCAGTGGCTAAGTATTTATTCTCACTTTTAGGCGTGACCAGCAATGCTTCATGAGGCACGGCCAACCAGCTTAATCGGTGATTTTTTTTCTTTTTTTTTTTTTTTTTTTTATTTATCTTATTTATATACACACATTTTTTTTTTTTATTATATATATATGCAAATAAAGTCACTAAGTCTTTGATTATTCCTTCAATATGTTCAATGTTCATATCTAAAGAAAGAATTGAAATCAAGTAATTTTTCTAATCCTTTATTACTTAACCTAAAAATCTAACAAAACTCTTCTTTTCAACTTATAATTAGAAATCCTAGTTAAGAGCTTCCTTAATCCCTAAATTTCAAATTAGATTCTTTAAACATGGATCAAAAAATTTCTTCTTTTTCTTTTTATTTTTTTTCTAAAAGAAAAGTAAAATCTAAAAATAAAGTGGAAAAATCTAAAAAGAAAGATAAAATCTAAAAGGAAAACTTTAAAAGAAAGTAAAAATCCTAAAAATAAAAGAAAAAGCCTAAAAAGAAAGAAAAATCCTATGTTAGTATATCTACCCCCCCATACCTATCTCATGCATTGTCCTCAATGTATGCAAGATGAAATAATGCATGAAATAGGTAAAGGTAACAAGTCACTCCCTCGTCCTCTTTGGACCCGCAGTGGTACTGGGTCCAGCAGATTGTGTCCTCCTCAGCCTAGCCTCGATCCCATCCAAACGAGAGGATATCCTAGATGATTCCTCCTCCACTTTCTTCCTGAGCCTAACTTGTCCCCGAAAAATCTTCTTCATGCCTCTCCAAATAGTAGACATGAAGGCTGTGTGTTCCTCTGGGGGCTCTTGTTGCCAGAATTGGGGCTCATCTTCCACCTCTAAACTTTCCTCGGAAGAGGACTCCACAGGTATATTCTCAGGCATGACATTGGGTGTCCAGAGTGCCTGTAAGCAGCTATTGTACGCACTTGTGGGTCTCTCTGTGGTAATCGTCACTCGGGTAAATGTCGAGAAAATAGCGTTAGACATGAAATGTCGACACAGACGGGTAATTAATACAGAATGAGAAAATTTAGCACCCCGAGTGCGAGAGGAGTGTTCAATAATAGCATGGAAGATAGTTCGGTTTAAACAGACCGTGTGGTGCTGTGTCATCAGATCATGAATAATCTGAAGCACAGGCCTGTTAAAGGTTGAAGTGTGATCGAGCCCAAGAATATTTCGTTGGATCCAACGTCCAACGCAGGGAATGTTCTTGAATGTAGACTGGGCTTTGAGCCCCCTATCCTGGACAGTACAGCGTGCACCCATGATGGTTAAATAATCAATTAAAGGCAAGGGTTCGCTAGTTTGTGGAACAATGGGGGCTTGAGTGATTTGTTCAAGTAGTGGAAGGGTGACCCAGATGTCACCGAATGGCATTCGAGAGACAAACTGGTATGGATCATGACTCACAGAAGCATAATCAATAGAATTGTAAAATGTGTTCACTAGATCCGGACAATAAAAGGCTTCGTGCTCGTGATGATCAAATACCAAATTGTACCAATTCCATGCGCGGATTCGATCCACGAAAATATGCCCATATCCCCCATTGTCATTAAAAATTGCAGAAAAATCCCTTTCAACATACAAATTTGGTGCCATAATTGCTAAAGACAATGAAGTAAAGGATTGGAAATAAGAAATTTCAAACCACCCCCGGAAATCTTGGGGGGAAACCCAACAGAGTAGCACAGAAGGCACAGAGATGGTCTCGGGAAAACTCTCTCAGGATCTACCACCAGTAGCAGAAGTTAGCCGGAATGGAGCTTTCCGGCGCGCCTGATCTGACAGAAATGCCGCGTACGGGCGGCAGGGCGCGGCAAAGTGGAGGATTTTTGGGATCAAATTTTTGGAGGAAGTTGGGTTTGGGAAGAAGCTCTCAGATCTGAAAGGGTTTGCTCGGGTGAGGAAGGATGAAATGAGGAGGAGATGTTTAAATAGGGTAGGTAAAAAGTGGGATGTACAAAATTACCCCTAGGTCAAATCTTGAATTACAACCCTTGGTCAAAACTTTTGAATATGAAAGGAATCCTAGGGAGGAAAGAGAATCCTAGGGTTTGAAATTCTTTTCATGTACAAAAATCCCAAAAAAAAAATTTTTATTTACAAAAAATGCAAAAGAAAAAAATATTTACAAAAGAGGTCCCCAAATGATTTTCATAAAAAATGTATGGGAAAATATACAAATGGAAAGGTCACAAATAAATTGGGTCGGAAAGACCCAACTCGTGAACGTCGTGTGACAATGACTCTGTGGTGAAAAATGGCTTTAAGCGTTGTCCGTTTACAGTGAATTTATTGCCATTGGATGGATCAAGAATCTCGACTGCTCCGTGAGAAAAGACAGTCTGCACAATAAAAGGTCCTGACCACCTGGTACGTAGCTTACCAGGGAAAAGGTGGAGTCGAGAATTGTATAACAGAACCTGTTGACCGACAGCAAAAATCTTTCTATGAATGGCTTTGTCGTGAAACAGCTTGGTCCTGTGCTTTGTAATCCGAGCATTATCGTATACCTCGTTTCGTAGCTCCTCCAGCTCAGATAATTGCAGCTTCCTGAGAACACCGGCTTTGTCCAAGTCAAGATTCAGTTGCTTTAAAGCCCATAGTGCACGGTGTTCTAACTCAACGGGCAAGTGACATGCTTTTCCAAATATAACTCGGTACGGAGACATACCGAGGACAGTCTTGTAAGCGGTCCTGTATGCCCATAAGGCATCAGTCAGTTTGACGGACCAATCCTTACGATTCTGTCCTACGGTCTTCTCCAGAATGAGTTTTATCTGTCTGTTAGTGACCTCAACTTGCCCATTGGTCTGAGGATGATAAGCCGTGGACAATTTATGAGTGATAGAATATTTCCGCATCAAGGCTTCAAAAGCCCTATTGCAGAAATGACTTCCATTGTCGCTCAGTATCGCACGGGGGGCTCCGAAGCGTGAAATGATGTACTCTCTTAAAAATTTAATGACAACTTGATTGTCATTAGTCCTTGTAGGAATCGCTTCAGCCCACTTAGAAACATAATCTACGGCTACCAAGATGTACTGGTTTCCGTAGGACAGAGGAAAGGGTCCCATAAAATCGATGCCCCAGAGGTCGAAAATTTCGACTTCCAAGATGGGTGTGAGGGGCATCATGTTCCTTTGTGTAATCCGACCCGTCATCTGACATCTATCACAAAGCTTGCAAAAGGTAAAGGCATCCTTAAAGAGAGTGGGCCAGTAGAATCCACTCTGGAGCACTTTTTCCGCAGTTTTTCGTGGACCAAAGTGTCCACCGCAAGCTAACTTGTGACAGAATGTCAAGACACTCTGATGTTCATCCTCCGGAAGGCATCTTCGAATAATTTGGTCAGGACAGTACTTGAATAGATAAGGTTCATCCCAGAAGAAGAACCGCATTTGGCTCAGAAAACGGTGTTTGTCTTGTCCTGACCAATGGGAAGGAATTTGCCTGGTAGCAAGGTAATTTACAATATCAGCATACCAAGGCTCTCCACTTAGCACAAAGATGTGCTCGTCAGGAAAGTTCTCGTTAATCGGTACTTTCTCATGGGGTGCGTTCGGTATTCTTGACAAATGATCTGCAACCACGTTCTCAACGCCCTTTTTATCCTTTATCTCCAAGTCAAACTCTTGCAAAAGAAGGATCCATCTTATCAATCTTGCCTTTGCGTCCTTCTTTTGCATTAAGTACCTCAGGGCGGAGTGGTCAGTAAAAATGATGGTCCTGGATCCTAGCAGATATTGTCGGAACTTCTCTAACGCAAAAACGACTGCCAAAAATTCTTTTTCAGTGGTCGTGTAATTCAGTTGGGCATCGTTAAGCGTTCTGCTAGCATAGTATATTACGTGCTGCCTGTTTTCAATACGCTGTCCTAAAACAGCGCCTATCGCAAAGTCAGAGGCATCGCACATAATTTCAAATGGCTTGGTCCAGTCCGGTGCAGATATTATCGGCGCAGAGACTAGTCTATCCTTTAGCTCATTCCATGACTTTCGACATTCTTCATCAAAGATATAGGGTACATCTTTTCCTAAGAGATTTGTCAAGGGTCTCGCAATATTGCTAAACCCCTGAATGAACCTCCTATAGAAGCCAGCGTGCCCTAGAAAAGATCTAATGTCCTTCAAACATTGTGGTTCAGTGAGCTTGGTGATAACTTCCACCTTAGACTTGTCTACCTCGATTCCGACGCTCGATATCTTGTGCCCCAATACAATTCCGTGCTTAACCATGAAGTGACACTTTTCCCAGTTAAGTGTCAAATTCTTTTCCGTGCATCGTTGTAAAACCATCTTCAGGTGGTACAAGCACTGCTCAAATGTATCCCCATATATTGAGAAATCATCCATAAAAATCTCTAAAAATTTCTCCACCATGTCCGAGAACAAGCTCAACATGCAACGTTGAAACGTTGCTGGAGCATTGCAAAGACCGAAGGGCATCCTACGGTATGCAAAAGTTCCGAAGGGACAGGTGAAGGTCGTTTTTTCTTGGTCCTCGGGCGCAATAGGGATCTGATTATATCCTGAATATCCATCCAGGAAACAATAATACTCATGCCCCGCCAATCTCTCTAACATCTGATCAATGAACGGAAGTGGGAAGTGGTCTTTACGTGTGGCGCTATTCAATTTCCTATAATCAATACAAACTCGAATCTTCGTTGGAAGACGCGTTTGTATCAATTCCTTGTTCTCATTTTCCACAACTGTAAAGCCAGCTTTCTTAGGCACAGCGTGGACCGGACTCACCCATTGACTATCAGAGATGGGATAGATAATCCCATTGTCTAAGAGTTTCAGAATCTCCGATCTAACAGCTTCTTGCATTATTGGGTTAAGTCGACGCTGTGGATCTCTTTTCGGCTTGGCATCTTCCGTTAAGTGAATCTGATGTTGGACAATCGTAGGACTAATTCCCTTAATATCAGCCATCGTCCAGCCAATGGCTTCTTTATTCTCCCTTAGCACAGTCAATAAGTCCTCTTCTTGTTGTTCCGTAAGATTGGATGCAATGATAACCGGAAAGGATTCTTTATTATCCAAATACTTGTACTTGAGATGACCAGGAAGAACCTTAAGCTCGGCAGAAGGGACAGGATCTATAACAGGTTGCTCATGGTGCAAGGGAAGAATAGAAGTGGAATTAGTACTCTTTTCAGCATTTGTTCCAACAATCTGATCAAGAGTTAGATCATCAGCTTCTAACTCGAATTCCTCTTCAGATTCGTACTCCATCTCCTCCACGTGTTCGCTTGTCAATCCTTCTATCAAGTTGACATCAAATGAGTCACTCTCCACATCCCTTGGCTGCTTCCCCAGATGGAAGACATTCACCTCCTTCGTCATATCTCCGAACGTCAGCCGCATCGATCCATTTCGGCAATTAATGATCGCATTCGCTGTGGCTAAAAAGGGACGTCCTAGAATGACTGGAGTTTGCGCTCTGTGATTATGTACGGGTTGTGTTTCTAGAACAACAAAATCAACGGGGTAGATGAATTCCCCCACCCGTATTAATACATCCGTAATTTCCCCTTTGGGAATCTTAACAGAGCGATCAGCCAGTTGAATAGTCATTTGGGTTGGACGAAGATTGCCTAACCCAAGCTGTTGGTACACAGAAAAGGGAAGAAGATTGATGCTAGCTCCCAAGTCTAGCAAAGCCCTATTGACTGTGGTCTGCCCTATGATACAAGAGATGGTAGGGCTCCCTGGATCCTTGTACTTCACAGGGATTGGACCATTAAGCAATTCACTCAGGTTTGAAGCCAAAAAGACTTTCTTAGGGACATTTGCCTTCCTTTTCTTAGTACACATCTCTTTCAAAAACTTGGCATAGGATGGTACTTGCTGAATAGCATCCAAGAGAGGGACATTGATTTGCACTTGATTAAATATCTCTCTGATCTTCTCCATATGAGCATTATTCTTATGATTTGTAAGCCTATTCGGGAATGGGGCAATAGGCTTATAAGTCTGCTCATCAACTTTCTCCTTTCCTTTTGGCTGAGACGTGGATGGTTGTGAACTTGATGAAGGAATATTTTGCAAAGGTTGAACTGGAACAGAAGTTGATGGATTCGACACAGATTTTGGAACAAATTTTGGAGACTGATTTGAGACTTTGTTGTCTACATGTTTTCCAGACCTAAGGATGTGAATGGCTTGACATTGGCTCTGACTAGGTCCTAGGTCTTCAACTTCATGCAGAGGAAAATGAGCTCTGGGATTAGGCACAGGTTGGCTAGGCAGCATTCCTTTTTGCCTTTCAGTCAAGGAATTAGCCAACTGTCCTATTTGGATTTGCAGTTTATTCATGTCCTGCTGCTGATTGTTCATCATTGCAGCTTGTGTTTTGGACAAAGTCTCAATCATTTTCTCCAATTCTGAAATTTTTCTATCTGAAGGATTGGGTGGTGGATGCTGTTGTTGTTGTTGATATTGGGGTTGAAAATTGGCTTGATATGGCACAGAATTTTGGAATGGTTGGAATCTGGGTGGACTCTGATATGAATTGAAATTTGGTGGGTTTTGATGGTAAGTGGGTGGATGTGCCTGAGCAGGGTATTGCTGATGTGGAAATGGTTGTCTCGACTGCTCAGGTCCAGACTGACTCCATGAGAAATTAGGATGGTTACGCCATCCTGGATTGTAGGTCTTGGAATAAGGATTGTATGGAGGTCTGGTATATGCGGCATTCATACTCTCCTGAAAATTTTGAGAGTAATACACAGGACACTCTTCCAACACATGATTCAGATCATGGCAAAAAGTACAACCCGGGTGAATTATAGGTGCAGAGCTAGCCATATGTGGTGGGCTACCTACTGATGAAGGGTTGACTTGACTAACGACAGAATTTTCCCTTGATTCCAGCAATTCAATCCTCTTCATCAACTGAGTGATCTTAGCTTCAGCAGCTATTGAGGATCCTATAGAATGTAAACCAGATCTGGAAGTTGTTGGTGTGGGTTTCTCAGAGCAGGATTCCCACTGGATAGTTTTCTCCGCTAAAGCCTCAAAAAGGTCCCAGCCCTGGTCTTCATCTTTCTTAAGAAAGTCTCCTTGACACATAGTTTCAAGGAGAGTCTTGGTTTGATAATCCAGCCCATCATAGATAATCTGGCATTGACGCCATTTCTCTATACCATGATGGGGACACAGGGCAACTAAGTCCTTAAAGCGCTCAAAATACTTCCAGAATGGCTCATTGGGCTCTTGTTTGAATTGCATGATGTTTTTGCGCATGAGGGCTGTCTTATGGATGGGATAAAATTTTTTAAGAAAAACCTTGACAAAGTCATCCCAAGAAGAGATTGAGCTGACAGGAAGACTGTACAGCCACTTCTTCGCAATATCCTTTAGTGCAAATGGGACAAATCTAAGTCTCACAGCATCCTCACTTAACTGGGAAATCCTCATCATGAGGCATACTTCTTCAAACTCTCGTATGAAGATGTAAGCATCCTCAGATTCTAACCCGTGAAATCGTGGTAGAGTGTTTATAAACTGTGGTTTCAACTCAAAATTATTGTCATTCGTGTTTGGGAGGAGAATGCAGGATGGAATGGATGTGCGGATCGGATAGAACTTGTCCTGCAGCGACACGTTATTCGTCATAGTTGTGTTGAGTGATGTTGTGTGAGGCAGTGTAGAAGTTCTCACAAGCCTAGAAGAAATTGGTTCTCGATACCACTCACGCATGTAAATACACAACCAACGTGCACCTTTCAAACAGTCGGAAAATGAAAAATAACAATCAAGAAAAAAGAAAAACAATCAATCCTAGCTTCTAGGTTTTCTGCCCTAGACGACTCCTAACAATAGATCGTCCACAGGAGGTTCGGTGCAGACACTGACTATAAGCAAATCGGCCAGGGAAGGGTAAAGTTGGTGGGAGGTTTTCCGTCCGGAGACGTTCCTTAATTAAGTAACCACCTTCCTTCGGGCTTTCGGCCCTTAACCCCTTTCCTAGACACCGATTACACGGAAGTCACTTTCCAACACTTTTCCCCCTTAGGAAAATCTCCTAGATGAGTCCGGATGTCCCTAGGGGCCAACGTCTAGCAATTTTAATTAGAAGCTTAGGATAGTGAACACGTGGGGATTATGGTTTGTGGGCTAAGGAAGGGGTGATAAAATCCCCACCTTATCTTTGTTATGGGATTTGCCCTTATCGTTGATTCGTGCAAGTGTACGATATAAGCAACCAAAATTCACTCAAAGCAGATTTAAATCATACAACGAGTGAGTCCTAGTCTATATGCTATGCTTCACGTACCTTGTCCCACGCGCTCTTCAACAGTAAATTGAAAGAAATTGAAAGACACGTGCCTATAATGCAAGATGTCTAAACAATTTTTATCAACAATTACAACCAATCTTTTACTGTTGATTAACAAGTATCAGGTGAAGAATACAAGATTTCAGGTATGTAGGCAGCAGTTTTTAGCAAAGCAGCAGGCCCTGCAGAAAACTGGTTAGTAGTGAACTCCTCTGTGCCGCGTTTTCCTGGCTTTTGCCGTGGAAACGCGGCACTTTGGAGGGATCCTGGTCTCTGCTTTCGAGAGCAGAGGCCCAGGTCCACTTATATGATTCTGCTGTGCAAAGTTTTCTGAATCTTCAACCTGTACCTGCAACAGAGAAGATATATTGTTTAGTTTCTCACTTGTAAAAATACCGTTGCTCTCCCCGGCAACGGCGCCAAAAATTTGATTGGGAATTTACAAGGTATATGATGTATTTGTACAAGAATCAGGTATTTAAGAGATGGTTTAGAGTTTAGAATTCACCTTTGATCTTGTTTACTTTGAATATGTAAGAATTATACCTTGTTTCAATCTTTCGTTATAGCAAGTAGCTAAAACGAGTCGTACCACGAGGAGAGCAAGCGTAGAAGCTTTCACGATACTAGTGAGACAAGAAACAATACTCTTCTTTGTTAATCACACAAGAGAAAACAATATACAAGAAGTTGTGGATTGGTGGTGGTGCATTGTGAAAAAGAAGTGCAATGAATGAAGTGTGATGAAGTAAAGAAAAGAAAAGAATACTAGAATGAAATGTGTGAACTCTCTTGATTAGAAAGATGCATGGCTAGCATTACTCAACCTCCTTGCTAACATACTACCTCTTTTGTTGATTGCAATATTGTCTCATCAAGAATCATAGACAATTGAAAAGTACTTGCATGTTTCAAGTGTGGTATTCTTTCTTTGAAGACTTAGTGTTCCTTTTAGTTAGTTGGCTAGAAGTCTCTTCTTGAATATTAGGTTCTCTTACTAGGTGTGCAATGAGGAAATATAGGCTTGGTACTCATTTAATGCAAAGGTTAGAAGAATCAAACTCTTTAGGACTTCAAAGCTTAACTACAAAGTTAGCTTGAAGTGCTTTAGTTGTTCTTGCTACTCAAATGACACAATCAATGGTAATCCATCCTTTTGATCCAATCAAATGATCTTTATAAGAGATACACAATTCATCTAGAGATCTTACAAGCAATCACCAAAGGATACAACATACTCCATTAGAATTTACAAGAAACTTGAAATCATGCAAGAATTAAAGAATACAATCAACTAGAGCTAGTAGTAGCTAGGTGAGATTAGCTAGCCATGCATTCAAGAAACTAGCCCTCCATTACACTAACAAGAAAGCTATAATTCTCCATGAAATCAAAGATCTAAACAACTCAACTAGAATTAAACTAGATTTAGAAATTGAATGCAAGAATTAAAAGCATAAGAAGAGAAAGCATACTCAATTCTAGTAAAAAGAAGATGAGAGCTCCATTGAATCTTTGCTTCAAGGTTGTCACAAGTCTTGATTACAATCTCTCAAGTGAAGAACTCTCTCTCAATTTAGCTAGAGATCAAGGAGGAAGGAGAGAAGAACTAGAATCCTAAAACAAAAATTACAACTAATCCAAAATTTTCCCTCTCTCTTCACTGGAGCTCGCACAGATCTCTGATCAGGTATTTATAGGCAAAGTTGAGAATCTCATCAGATCTTAACCGTTGGCACGAAATCCGAGGCCCAACGGCCCTCGGATTGCCGCGGATTGCCGCCAGATCTGGGCCGTTGGCTCGGATCTTTCTGGTGGGATCTGGTGGTTAAGTTGTTGGCCACGTGGACTGGTTGGATCTTGCAGTTGGCGCTCAGATCTTGGTGAGATCTAATTTGATTCTTTGGCTAATTTTTAATTAACCCCCTTAATTATCACTAATTAAGGTGGTTAATTACTTTTCCTCTTTAAAGTGGAGATCTGCAAAATTAGAGAAAACATGGGTTAAAAATCATATTTAATATACAATATGCAAGGTATAAAGGCGGTATAAAATGCAAATATATGGTATAATCAGAAAGATAGAGAATTTTCACACTTTTATTGTGGATTGCATATGCATATGAATAATGTATAAGGTGTATCTCATTAACATTTGCATGCGGATAATGAGAAGGGAGGTGTGATATTGTCACATGTGAGGTGTGATATGATTATATGATATACAAGTATGTTTTGTGATGCATGTATATCTCGGATGCATAAACTATGTATATGACTTAGTTATTATGATTGGTGTATCACCGTGCGTGGAATGCAAGATACGCGAACAATGCATGTTGCGTATGCATAAAGTGAATTCAGTAATAAGCTAAATAACTAAACAAATTTGTTCGATAAAATCTATTACAAGTAGAATGAAAACTTAAGAAAATGTTCGGGCATCCATGACCAAAAGAATCAGGCCATTTCGAAAGATTATGGAGATAATTGTCCTGATTGTTATATTACTATATGTTGTCGATTTCTGCTTCCCTTGTTCATTAAGATTTGTCATATTACTTGAGAAATCATGTTCATTATCGATTATATTTATTATTCCTTGATTTCTTTCTAACTATGCTCACTGAGCTGTCGAGCTCACCCCCTTTCAGTTTCATGTTTTCACGTCGAGGCGAGGCGGAGGCCCAGTTCATCTATAGTGTTGTATTGAGAATTTTTATAACCCCCGATTTTAGATATACATGTTTCGGTATGAGTATTCGAAACAACATACAAAGTTGATTTAACCTTTCTGATAGTCAGATTGAGCCAGTTTTAGTTCTAGATTTATTTTTAGTATTTTAGATTTTTCAGAATTTTCTGAAAATTTTCTGGATTATTTTGGAAAATATCTGAATTCGGTGCTGACTGATACTGATAATCGACTCTAAGATTTTTAATTCACAAACGGGGTCGAATTTTAAGAATCTGCTTTTAAATTATTTTTAAAAATCATATACTCAACTTTAGCATATTTTTGGGGATTTTTTTCCTGAATTTATCAAAAATCGGGTCAAACCGATGTCGACGGGTATCAGTGAAATATTTTGAGATTTTTAATTGCAACCCAGACAAAATTTCATGAATCCGATTTCACAGTGGTCCTTTAGGTAATATTTTCTATTTTATAAAATTTTTGGGAATCATTTTGAACTAGTCAAATTTGGACCCAATTAAATAATATTAAATTAAATTATATAAAATTGATTTCTCCTCCACTTTCTGTTCCTTCCTCTGCAAGCAAGAAGCACCGACCTCGTTTCCACCGACCTCCACTGCCTTTTTCTCTCCCTCTTCTATAATTTTCTCTTAATTTATCTCACTTCCTCAATCTCTCCCAGACTCTAATTACCTTTCTTTCTAATTTCTCCCCTATTTTCTCTTCTCTCCACCCAAAAATTACCCAAGCAAGTCCTGAGCTCCGGCGAACCCTATGGCAACCCTCGATTGTCCAACTCCTGCCACCACTCTCCTCCACTCTCTCATTCTCCAATTTTCCCAACTCTTTTCTCAATTTAATCATTCCACGACTTCAACCACCACCAATTCCACCTTTTCTTCCCAAAATCACCACCATCAATCCACCACCTTCATCACCTCCATCTACTCCACCAAACATCATCTTTCCACCAATTCATGCACCACAATCACCACCTTCAATTTCACCCACCACCACATCAACTCATCGTCATCATCCTCATCACCATCACACCCTTTCCTTTCCTCCTCCACCTGAACCCATGGTCGCCACGCTGCTACTCAGGTGATCACCAGCCACCACTGGCCGGCCACGCCACCACCGGCCAGCCAGCCATCCCAACTCTCACCTCCATATGTCTTCATTTCTCCTCTTTCTTTCTTTCTTTCTTTTATATCTTTCTTCCCTCCTCCTTACTTTCTCTTTTCTTTTCCTATTTTGTGAAACTCTCTCTATTAAACCCAATGACCCGTTAAACCCGATACCAGTTAACCCAATAGCCCATAACTTTAGTCAAATGGGTTCGGGTTGTGAGTCTGAACCCGACCTGTTAGCAACCCAAACCCAATCCAAAACTAATAAAGGTAAAATTACAAGAAACCCACTGATAATTTAGAGTATTTGCATTTTATCCTATTATTTCATATTTAACCCATTTTTATATTGATTTTAGTGTTCGGGCGATATCCGGAGCATTCGGAGTCTGATCTGGACAATTCTAGAGTCATTATGATCATAGAAAGACGAGCGATGTTTCCATTGTAGCCACGTGAGTGTTTTCTTTTATAGGTTATATTTATCATGTTTAGTGAAATTGATCGATTGATTTATTTAATAAATCGTGATTATTGGTAAATCATTATAAATATTACTCAATAAGGCATAATAATCGATAAGTCACTGTAATTAGAATATGCTTGATAGTTATTTGAATCTAATTGTTACATAATACTTTTATTTTGTTTCTTGATTTAAAAAAATACGGATGGATTAGTATATATTGGTAATAAATGATTATTGGATTAATGATAAATATATTATAAAATGCTAAATTAATAAATATTAACATGGCTGTGATTATGAACTTCACTTGTGATATCGATCATAATAATAACAACAACAACAAATATTGATTATATAATATATATATATATATATATATATATATATATATATATATATATATTACATGTTCTTATTGCATCTATCACACCGGACACTGTCATGCCATGTACCGCTATCACAGTTACACAGGTATTGTTACTTGAACACGGATATACAAATACTCTATTATATTATTCATTGTCACTGCTATATGGATACTAGACAATGTTATTTCTCGTGCTAGCATTTTTGTTACACTCTAGTCTTCTAGAAACTATTAGTTCATATGGACACTTGTTACACAGAACATTGTTAGTTTATATACTTGTATCACCAACTACGTGGATACCGTATCCTTGTATTTCATATACTTGTATCATCATTACACGGGTACTCTACGCACTGCACATATTTGTCACATGGATACACTTGTATACAAGTTATGATTGTTTCAGTATTCCAGTCGCATGTATCATTGCCCCTGATATTTGTATTCTTGTATTGCTATTACATGACTATCTAATATAGTATAGTATTGTTCCTTTTTTAATACCGATATCGATGTTACAAACATTGTTGCTGAGACATACCGATAATTGATCCAAGATGTGCGGAACTAAGTGTCACGCGGAATATTGTACCACATGTTATCATATCATCTTGTTATCTTGGTGTCTTGTACATGAATCCGTGGGGGGCACCTCTAGAGTCTCACATCTCTTGTTTCCCGTTTCCTGTTATCTTATTTAATGATATTAATATTGTTCATGTCCAGTTATCTTGTTACATGTATCATGCACTATTTTTATTCCCAATACACTGCATAAATTAAATATAATAAATATAACATAGGGACGGGGAGAATTGACAGTTGACTAGATCTTTCCGGGTGGATATACTGTATCTATATTTATCCCACTGCAGGGGATAGTAGTGTTGATTACCAATTGTATATAGCTCCATAAGCACTCATTTTCTGTTTCATGCTCCCCTCTTGATGGAGGGCCCTGGTCTCAGCAACTAGAGGATTATTTAAGGTCATGATCACGGGTATGCACGGGATACACTCACTCAATAAGAGCTTGTAACACCCCGTTCCTGGAATACGTACTTAGATATGTATTCTGATTTTTCTATCATATTTTTTTGATTTATTTTTATATTTGTTTTTGTTTTATGATCATTAATGCGATTGTTTTGTATTAGATTCGGATTCGTGGACTCGGAGTCAGCCCTAGTCTGAACTGGGGGGCCTGATCCTAGTGTATTATTCGATTTGGCCTTTCTGCTAGTCCGATTTGATCGATTTCAGTATCAAATATCATTTTCTAATATTTTAATTTTTCATGATTTTCTGAAATTTTTCAGAATTTTTCTGCAAAATCTCCAAAACCGGTGTCGGTCGGCGTCGCTGACTGATTCCCAGTTTTTTAGTTTTTAAATAGAGTTGAATTTTTAGAAATGACTTTCATATTATCTCTTAAAATCTTATTTTCTAACTAAAAGCATTTTTTTAGATTTTTTAGAATTTATCGAAAATCCACTGGTTTTGGTGTTGACCGGTACCGCTGGAAGATTCTAAGATTTTTAATTTAAAATTTACATTGAATTTCTCAAATTTGATTTCACCGAGCATCTTAAAATAATATTTACTATTTTTTAAAATTTTTCGGAGCGATTCTGAAACAGTCAAATTTTTACCCTATTTTAATAATACTATTCTTTCCTTCTCTTTCTCCATTTCTTTTTCCTTTCCTACCTAAAAGTCAACCCTGACATAGCCATCCCCCATCACATCACCTGCCAAGTCACATCCCCTTATCACATAAAATCCTCTTTTAAATAAATTATCCCCCTTTCTTTTCAAATCAATCCCTTTTTCTTTTCCTTTTTCTTCTTCTTCTTCTTTTTCTTTTTCTTTTTTCTTTTTCCCTGGAGCCTGACGCCACCCCTTCCTCCGGCGCCCCCGGGGGGGCTGACCGCCGCCGCCGTGCCGGCGGCGGCTGGGCGCGGCCAGGGGGCCTCCTGGCCCCCTGTGCGCGTGCGTGGAGGGGGCTGCGCCTCCCCCCTCTCTCTTTTTCCCTCTCTCTCTTTCCCCCTCTCCTATCTATTGGCCACGCCGCCGGCCAGGTCCGCCGCCGCCGGCCACTGGCCGGTGAGGAGGCCAGTCTCTCTCTCCTTTCTCTCTCTCTCAGCTCTCTCTCTCCCCCCTATTTCTCCTCTCCCTCTCCCTCTCCTTTCCCCCTCTCTTTTGGGGTGGCCGGCGCCACCCCTGCCTGCGCCGGCCACGACAGCCGGCGCAGCCCTCCTGCACCTCCTTGGCCGTAGCCAGGGGGCAGCAGGACAGCCCAGGCCGCTGGCGTGAGCAAGGGGGCGGCAGCCCCCCAATCCTCTCCCTCTCTCCTCTCATCTCTCTCTCTATCTCCCTCTCTCTCTCCCCCCTCCTCTCATCTCTCTCTCCTCTCCTCTCTCTATCCTGGTTCCTCTTTCCCTTTCTCTACTCTCTCCCTCTCCTATTCTCACTCTCTCTAAAACCCCTCTCTAGACTCTCTCTCTAAAATCTCTCTTTCTCTCTCTAGACTTTCTCTCTAGAAATCACTCTCTAGACTTTCTCTCTCTACCTTCTCTCTCTAGAAACCCCTCTGTCTCTCTCTAGACTCTCTCTAGAAATAGCTTTCTCTCTCTCCTTTCTTATTCTCTCAAAATATATTTTTATATATTATTATATTATTATATATATTTATTGGGATTGTTGGCTTGATCGTGGTGTTCGTAAATTTCCCGGATATTACTTGGTATTGCGTTCCGGTATTGAGGCGAGTACAGTTTCTTTTGAACATGCATCTAATTTTATCATTATGCGAGTACATTTTCTGTATTGCTATATGTTTTGCTATTATCGTTATATGCCTAGTAATTGCCGCTGTAACTTTTACTACATGATATCTGACACATGTATTTGTCATGCTATACTTAACACTTGATAAATGACACCGGTACTTGCCATGCTTATTTGACACATGATACCCGACATCGGTACTTGTCATGCTACACTTATTATATGATATCTGACACCGGTATTTGTCATGCTATACTTAACACTTGATAAATGACACCGGTACTTATCATGCTATATTTGACATATGATACTTGACACCGATATTTGCCATGCTATATTTAACACATGATACCCTATACGGTACTTGCCATGCTATATTTGACCTATGATATCCGACACCGGTACTTATCATGCTATATTTGACATATGATACTTGATACCGGTATTTACCTTGCTATATTTAACACATGATACCCGATACCGGTACTTGCCAAGCTATATTTGACCTATGATATCCGACACCGGTACTTACCATGCTATATTTGACATATGATACTTGACTCCGGTATTTGCCATGCTATATTTAACACATGATACCTGATACCGGTACTTGTCATGCTATACTTGACACATGATATATAACACCGGTACTTGAGATGTTATACTTGACACCTGACACTTGTATTACCTGTCATATGCATGATTACTATATTATTACCAGACATCTGGTGCTCCTGTATCTCCTGTACTCCTGTATCTCCTGTACTCATGCTCTTGTTAATAGCACAGTCATTCCAGCTTCCGGCAGAGCATGCCTGGTGTCGGGATGACGAGGATGTATCCCACAATCGTGCTAGTGTCTGGCTGTTCCTGAATGGAACTAAGTGCCACACGGAGTAAAGTGCCACATCGCACACGTGGTGGGGGCCACCTCTTGAATCCGTGGGGGCCACCTCTAGAATCCATTCCCCACACAGAGCAAAGTGCCACACAGAGTAAAGTGTCACGCCACACACGTGATGGGGGCCACCTCTGGAATCGGTGGGGGCCACCTCTTGAATCTGTGGGGCTACCTCCTGTACCAACCCTCAGAGCAAAGTGCCATATGGAGCAAAGTGCCATACCACACACGTGGTGGGGGCCACCTCTTGAATCTGAGGGGCTATTTTATCCCTCCTGCCTGTATCGCCTGGTGTTAGTGTGATAAGCATCTTCATTGTTATTAACACACACACACATACATGTACAATGATAACTCCTGGAGCATGTGTTATTTAGTCTCTCCCCTATTCGAATAATGGTACCCGCGTATTGGAGTTCAGATGAGTTCTACTGGAAGTGCGGGCTCCAACGTGAACTGTCGGTGTTGTGGGACGCCGGTGGGAAAGGGACGAGAATAACATAAGAACATAAGAAACAGTAATAATATTAGGAACGTGTGATATTGGGTCTCTCCTTTATTCGGGTCCTGGTACTCACATATCAGACCCGGGTAAGTTCTACAGAGTGTGGACTCTAGTATGGACTATCAGTGATGTGAGGCGCTGGTAGGGAGGCGATTGAAATATCAAATGGTACTGATTATTATTATTGGATAATTAAAATGCAACACCTTTATATTCTCCAGTTATAGTGTTATGCTCTGAGTTGACACCCTATTTCATAACACATAACCTCTGTGATACCATGGTAACTCCAGACACACTCTAGTTCTGTTACCCTGAGGGCAACTCAAGTTGTATGAACTCAGATGATGGTGACATCGGATATATGGTATATAGATAAGGGTGGCGCAGCGGGAGCGTGGATTGACAGTTGCCCATCCGGACTCTCCTTTTTCCAGCCTCTCCTTGATCAGCTCGCGAGATTCTCATCTTGCTACTCGTGAGTACTTTCCCGTATTTCATAGTGTACATCCTGCTTTTGTGCTTCTTAGTGATAATATATTCTTGAGATATTATATCATGCCTTGTGAGAACCGTGTACTGGTGTTCTTATTGCTGGATCGTATATTACCACTGTGCTTCCGTACTCTGATTCTTACCTGTACTGATGCTTAGCGTATATACGTAAGGGTATTTCCGACCTGCATATATACGTCGCAGTAACGTCTCTGTACCCGCGGGATCGGGGCGTCACAGAGCTCCTTGACCGTTGGGTTAAAAATTAACATAATGAAGCAGTATAAACAATAGTGACATTGGGAACGCTTGTTATTTGGTCACTCTCTCGTTCGAATAATGGTACACGTATATCATGCTCGGATAGGTTTGGATGGAGTGCGGGCTCCGGTATGAACTGCCAGTAACATGAGACACTGGAAAAGATTGATTAAAATATCAGACGATACTGATTGTTATTATTGTATAAATAACATGACTTGTCTGATACATGCATGTCACTGTTTTGTTGTACTTGCTATCATTTTTGATATTCTATCCATTATCATGCCACCTGTATACCTTATTACACTTCCTGATACTTGTCGCACTTAATGGGCTGTTTGGTTGCAAGGAAGTGGGCAGAAGTAAGGAAATAGGGAAGAATAATCGCTCACTTTCCTATCTATCCAAACACCGAAAAATGAAAATAAGAAAATTTCTTTTCCTTTTCTCTTTTCTTTTTTACACAATCATTTCCTCACTTCCAGAGTGCTACAGTTAATTTTTTGGTCATGTAAATCTCATTTGTAATAAGTTGTACCACAAAACAGTTAATTTTTTGATCATGTAAATCTCACTTGCATTCTAATTACGGTTTATTTTTATTTTTCTTAATTAATTTTTATTTTAATATTATTTTACGGTCAATTTTGTGGTCAACTTTTCTACTTTCACTTTCCCATTACCATCCAAACACCGGAAAAGACAAAACATTTTTCAAACCACACTTCCCAACAACATCCAAACGCCGGAAAACTTACTAACCAATTCCCAAGTTCCAAAAGAAATTATTACCACTTCCTCAATTCCTCACTTCCTCACTTCCACCCTTAACCAAACAGGCCCAATGTGGTTACACATTATTCACATACACGTATACTCTGCATTTCATATATTCTGTTTCGTGTATACATTTTACTTATGCACACTGATGTAATTGGAACATGGAATACTGTATCATGTCACGGATATTGAGAATAATATATAAATGGTATGATTCAATTGATTATAGAGACATAATTTCTTAAAGTGACTTTCATATTATTATTGGTTGCACAACCAGACATATAAGCTGATAGTAGTTATATAAAACAAGATACTATTGTGGTAATGACCCGATTATAACATGCTAGGTATTGATAATGTTAAAATATGACACTTGTATATTTCACCCGAATATTATTATTATCATAATGTATCACTGGTATTTAAACATGTATTATATATTATTATCGTGATTGTATTATTATAATATATATCACTACTTCCTTCATTTTATCACTCACAGGTCGCTTTCTGACGACCCTGGATTCGCGTGCCAAGTAGGAGATATGCGATATCGTAGTATCAGATATTTCATTGGATACACATAGGAGACTCATCATTGATACTATTCATAGATATTTTTATTATTTATTCTATTTTCTTATTTATTCATGTCTCCATATCTATTATGATCCCTGACCATTCTTTGCAGGTATTCTTGTACTTATTTATGCTAGAACTATTGTGTACACCATGTTATTTCCTGCACTGGGGCTTAGCGTACGTAAGTGAGGGTATTTTCGCCCTGCGTATGTACGTCGTCATAGCGTCCCCTTAATCACGGGATCGGGGCGCTACAATTTCTTTAACAACAATAAGCGTTGATGTTGTGTTTTGGCTTTAAATTGTCAAGACTCTTGTTGTATTTGTTCATATCTTTTCAAGGCGTACTTGTAGCATGTAATATATTTGAGTAATGGATTTGTATTATGATAGGTTAGATTTTGACGACTATGGCTATCTTGAGTTGGAGTTATTGTAACGCCCCGATCCCGCAGGTACGGGGACGTTATGGCGACGTACATACGCGAGGTGAAAACAACCTCACGCGTACGTTAAGCCTCAGTACATGGAATCACCTCCATAGACATAATGGTTCCAGCAGGAAATAAGTACAAGAATACCTGCAGAAAGGAGTTAGTGATCATGACAGATATAAAAATAGGGATAAATGAGATAACAGAAATAAATTACCGAGATACCTATAAAGAGTCTTGATGAGGAATCTCCTATGTGATCCAAGGCACTATCTGATAATACGGTAGCTCGGACCTCCAACCTGGGCATGCAAACCCAGGGTCGTCAGAAAGCGACCTAGTGAGTGGTAAAATGAAGGAGGCAGTAATAGATACAATAATAATACAAGTACGATACATATATATAATACATGATGTTATGGTAGTGATACCATATCATAAGTATATAATAAGCAGCAGAGTATATAACCATGTAAGCAGTAGAAATCTATAAACAGGTCATCTTTTAATACCATCACTACCTAACCGGTTATCATCAGGTCATGTCTCTAATCGTATCCAGTGTATATAATATAAAATGTTATCTAGTGGTGACGTGATAGAAGTGAACATGCTAGTGGCGACGTGATAGACGTGTACAGGCAGATGGGCCTATGCAGTGTAATCACTATACGGTGTGGTGTATATACAGTAGTGATATCTGCTATACAGAAAGCATAATATATGCAATGCAGAACATGCGTCGTATGCCATGCAATGCAGAACATGCGTCGTATGCCATCACAGACAGTATAACATATGCCAGGTAAAGTAACAAGTATACAGGTAACATGATATCGGATACAGTAGCATGAACAATAACAAGATAGCATACATGTACCAGGCATGTCATGTGATTTATACAATAGGAGCAATCATTACCACCTGATATTTTAATCAATCTCTTCCAGTGTCTCATACCACTGGCAGTTCATACTAGAGCCCGCACTCCAGTCGAACCCATCCGGACATGGCCTACGGGTACCATTATCCAAACGAGAGAGTGACCAAATAACAAGTGTTCCTGACGTCACTATTGAGTATACTGTTTTATTATGTTAATTGGAAACCCATGGTCGAGGAGTTCTTATCGGGTAAGTGTATCCCGTGCATACCCGGGATCACGGCCTTTATCAAACCCCTGGCTGCTAAGACCAGAGCCTTCCGCTAAGAGGGGAACAATAATCAAGTAACGAGAGCTCATGGAGCAATTGGTAGGTAGCACTACCATCCCCTGCAGTGGGAGAACAATATGGATCCAGTACATCACCGTATAAGATCTAATCAATCGTCGAGTCTCCCCCATACCCCAGTTAACTTTATGATCTAATACGTCAAGTATACAATGTAACAAGAACAACTACTGTACATGATACGGGAACATGATAACTGGACCAGAGCTCTGTTGATAGCATAAAACAATATAACGAGAAACGGGAACAATATAACAGGAAGAATATAACGGGAAACGGGAACAATATAACGGGAACAATAGATGTGGGATTCCACACATCGCATATCAACAGCTCTCATGTCCAGTATCGGGAATATCCGTATCAATAACAGGAAACAATCATATAACATGACTACGGTACCATGGAACAATAATACATGTAGTATGAACGGGAATCCATATGACAAGAATAAAGAAACCATACATGCATGTGTAACAGTGATATACTGAGAATCCATATAACGATGATAACAACCAAGAATATGACATGCGGTAGTCCGTGCATTGGTATATCTGTGTACTAATGAAACATCTATGTGTAGCAATAATCCGTGTAATATCTCTGTGATAGTACATGTAATAACAGTGATCAGTGTATCATATAATACCATGTCCAGTGTACGTGTAATGATGATCCCGGTGCATGCAATACCGGTGTCCTGCAGTCATATCTCGTGATAGTGTAGTGTGATCTGATACAGTGGCTCAGTATCTATGTGACGATAGTTATCTAACTGTGATACAAGACATGAATATGAAATAATAGTGTCCAAACATATGGTGAACTAGTGGTTCGAGTGTCAGTGGCTGTGCAGGTCTGATGACCGTGTCCGAGTTGTCTCTGCCTATCTGCATTCTAAATCAGGAAATACCTAACAATATTCTAGGTTATTCATATTATAATGCATGTCTAATCATTACCAGTTAATAATTAATAGTTACCGTATTTTATCCATAATCATGATTTGTCACAGAAAGCAATCAATTCATATCCCTAAACATGATAAATGATAATTTATAAAATAAAAACACTCACAAACTAGCCATAGGAAGGTAGCTCTCTTTCCCACGATCGCAACGGATCCAAAATCGTCCAAATCGGAACCCGGATGCCTCCGATATTGCCTGAATACTAAATCATAACAAACAGGGTTAAATATGTAATAAAAATATTTAAATGCAAATAAGAAATATTAGCAGGGGGTTTTCTGAAAAGTTACCTTTATTGGGTTTTGGAGCGGGTTGGGCTCATAATGCGTCGGCTTTGGATCCAATACCCAAACCCAATGACTTAAGTGGAAGTGGGTTAGTGGGTTAATGGGTAGGGCTTATTGGGCAACGGGTTTCCAATCAACCAATAGAATTATAGTGGGTTCGGGTGTGAACCAGAACCCAACAACATACTCACATACTCACACACACACACACACAACAGCGCGTGCGCGCGCACACAACACACACACACAACAGCACACACACTTACACTCACACACACACTCTCACTCACACAGAGCAGCAGCAGCAGCAGAGGCGCTGCTGCTGCTGGGCGCACCATGGCCGGCCAGCACCGCTGGCCGGCGGCAGCACGCGCCATGGCCGGCCAGCTCCGCTGGCCGGCGGCGACGCCTCGCCGGAAAAGAGAGGGAAAAAGAGATGGGGAGAGAGAGAGAGCGGAGAGAGAAAATCGAATCATAATCCAATAGAGAAGACGAATAAGAAGAGGAGCCAGAAAGAAAGAAACAGAGATGGCAAGCAAGAACCCATATGCCAAAATAATGTCACAACCTCGTGGAATTCAACCTGCACCTATCCCATTTGAAATTGGAAAACCCCAAAACAGATAAAGGGAAATTGCAGACAACCTCCTTCAAACATTTATGTGGGGGAGAGAGAGAGAGAGAGAGAGAGAGAGAGAGAGAGAGTGATATATTAGGGAATTAAATTGAGTTAGAGGGAGATTAAGGGAGTGGTTAATTGAAGTCGGTTGGAGTGAGGCGGTGGGGGAACTCTCCAGAGAAAGGAAGAAGAGAAGGGAAAAGAAGGGAAAAGAAAAAGGAATAAAAAAATAATATTTTAATAGTATAATATTAGCCCAAAATTTGACCAGCTCTGATCAGTGCCCAAAAAGTATAGAAAATAGATAATATTACGCTGAGACGTAATATAAAAACGGTTTGTAGAAAGTCAATCCGGGTTGCAAATTAAAAATCCCGGAAGCTGTCCCGATACCGGGCGACACCAGTTTGGCCGGATTTTTGATAAATTCAGAAAAATTTCCAAAAATATCTTAACGTAGATAATACGATTCTAAGGCACATGGTGGAAGCGGATCCTCAAAATATAACTCCGTTGTGAAATAAAAATCGTAGAGCCGGTTATCGGTATCGGTCAACACTGACTACGGAAATTTTCCAAAATAATCCAGAAAAATTTCAGAAAATCCTGAAAAATCTCAAATATTAAAAAATGATTTTAAAACTGAAATCAGCTCAATCGGACTACCACGGAGGTCAAATCAATTTTGTATGTCGTATCGCGTACTGATACGGTGATACGTACACCAGGGAGCAGGGGGTTACAGTTATAGTTGGATCTGTGCTATACTGTAGGTTCTGAGAGGGGTACTCTCGAGTATATATAATCACTGGGTTGTAATTTTTTTCATAGACAATGTCAATTTGAAATATCATTATGATTGCGTGGATGATTTCTAAGTTCAGTAATGTGTTTGGATTAAGCTGATGATAGTTTGTGATTATATTGTATACCAGGTCAGATCAATATATAAAAAAGAAGTGCTGCCGAAATTTTTAAGAATTTGAGATGATTATGATGATTTATCGGTTTATAAGAACGTTTACGTAAATTGAAAATTTAAAAATCTGGGACCGTTACACCTCCCCTCCCCCTGCCCCCTTTCCCCAATTGTTTGTCCGGAGTCCGGCCGAACAGTTGGGGGGGAGTGGGAAGGTGGAAGCCGGGCAGAGCGGGGAGGGGGAGGGAGGGGTTCGCCGGAGGAAGAGGGGGAGCGCCCCGGAGGAAGAGGGGGAGGAGGAAGAGGGTTTGCTGGAGGAGGGGCTTAGCTAGGTCGCCAGAGAAGGAGGGGGTTCCCTTTTGGGGGGGGACCGGGGGGGAGGGGGTTCGTCGGTTAAGTGGTCGCTGACATGAGAGGGAGACGAGAAGAAGAAGAAGAGATTTTTGATTTTTTTTTAATGCCTTTATCAAATTTTGGGGTACCATCCTCGTTCTTAGGGGTGGCAATATCCGCTCTCATTCAAGCGTCACCAATTTGGGGGTTGTTTGGTTTCAAGGAAGTGGGCGGAAGTAAAAAAATGTAAAAGTGTCATTTCCCACTTTTCTATCTATTCAAACATCAGAAAAGAAAAATGATAAAACTCATTTCCTTTTCTCTTTTACACAACCATTTCCTCACTTCTATGGTGCTACAGTTAATTTCTTGGCTGTGTAAATCTCATTTATAATAAGTTATACCTCAAAACAGCTAATTTTGTGATCACGTAAATCTCACTTGCATTCTAATTACAGTGCAATTTTTATTTTCTTAATTAATTTTTATTTTAATATTATTTTGCGATAAACTTTGTGGTTAACTTTTTCACTTGCACTTTCACTTTCACATTACCATACAAACGCTAAAAAAGACATAATATTTATTTAAATCACACTTCCCGATAACATTTAAAAATCGAAAAACTTACTAATCAATTCTTAAGCTCCAAAGAAACTATTATTACTCTATCACTTTCATTTTCATTCCCTAACCAAACAGGCCCTCAGAATCTTTTACTAGTTTAATGGAGGGCCGTTATTTTGTTGTATTTTACCCCGGTTTGACTGGGCCTCATCACGGATCCCATCGGCATGACAGAGGCCCATAAAGAGGACAAGTCGACATCACCCGAAATGAAGAAGGGAGTGGAGAAAATATCCAGTGAAAAACATTTAACAAAAACTTAAATATTGAATGCTGGATTCTAATAAACATATCTAAAAATAAAAATAATAAAAAGAGAAAACTAAAATTGATGACAAGTGGCCGTCTGTTTTTTTTTTTTTTGAAAGAAATAGTTTCATCTTCATCATTACATAAACATTCATAAATATCTGAAACAAATTGGACCATACACTGGCTTCCAAACTTAAGGGACTAGTAGGCCATGCATCTCTGTCAAATCACATGACAGCCAGCACACAAAAGGCCCTTTTTTCTGCAACCCTGAGCCATTCAATCAATTGTTCATTCAATCTATTTAGACATTTCAAAGTAGACATCTTAGGCCAACCACAATTCTACACCCCCCAAAAAGGAAGAAATCTCAACAACTCACGGACTAAAAGTGTTGACAGCAAATGCAATACTAAATCCAGTTGCTGCAAAAACTTGCTCATCTGATCTCCTCTCTTCTCACAATGCCAGAATCTGTACTGGTTTGTCCACCAAATTGATGCTGCTGACTCTCTTTCCCAATCCACGGCCTGCCATTTTCCCAAGAGAGTCCATGGCAGACGACAACCCTTTGAAGCTGCTGCTCCCTTCACTGAAGTTGCGAGATCTCCTCGCCTTTCTCAGCCTTGAGATGCTGTCCTTGTCGCCGTCCTCATTGGCCCTGGACTTGGCTACCACCAACAGAGCTATGTTGCTTCGGCAGAAGGGGCAGGCTGGGGCAGTCGCGCACAAGGTCGTGGAATTGGGCTTGTTGTGGCAGCAGAGGGCCAGAGTGCATCGAGCACACATTTGGTGCCCGCAGTCCTGGACCTCGATGGTGCAAACTTGATCGAAGCATATGCAACAGAGCTTAGAGTTGCCATCCTGCAGATTAATTATCCGTATGAATCAAATAGGAACATACCACGCTGTGTGTGTTCAGAGAATCTCATTTCAGGATCAGACAACGTTGATTACCAAAAAAGCTATCAGGTTGCCCTCACTTTTATGACACTGTTAGCAGCATCAAACAATCTAATCATCTTTAGTGATGAATAAATTAACCCACATATTTAGGCCTCATATGACTAGATCACGAAATTATTTTGAAGAATTATAATCTGTATGTTGAACCAGAATCAATGAACTCTTCATATTTTTCTAAATAAGACAATGGATACATAACATATATGAAATATGGATACCAAGACAAGCGAGAGGAATGGTCTACCTCAGAGATATCATCAGCATCACTTCCATCATCTGAATGCATGGGAGATGGCAAGGAATATGGAGTCCCCTTCAAGATCTTCTTCTCTCTTTCCTTGTTAGCGTCCATTAGGGCGGTCTCCAACAGAGCCTTTGCCTCTGGATTAAGCTCACGGATAAACTTCAATGGAGAAGGCCAGACAAAGGGTGCGGCAGATGATGGGTTGAGCAGAGCAGCACAAGCCCCGTGTTTCCGCTTCAGTGCAACATCATACGGTGTTCTCCTGTAAGCATCTAACAAATTAATTCTGCAAACTGAGACATAATCACTCCATTCTACTAGTACAACAATCAAATTGGACAATTCAAAGATTTCCATAATACAATCCAATTTAGTTCATGACATAATAATACCAAAATTCTGATTAACGAAAGTAGGGGTGTTGTCTGACTGAAATCACATAAATGACCATAAAATGCTGAAGATCATAGGAAGTGTGATGAAATAATGCAATCCAAAATCGCTAACATAACATGATACCTCAAAGATCCCATATGTAAATCATTTATAAGGATCCAAACCAAGCTAGTCGGGACTTGACAGTCGAAAGCATACCCAGATGAATCGGTTTGAAGCCGATCAGCTCCCCGTGCGAGCAGTTCCCGAACGCAATCCAGACACCCCCCACGAGCTGCCAGATGGAGAGGAGTGCTCCCTGGACAACTGCAGTGAAAAACTGGAACTCTCAAATCTCATCTCAACAATCACCATCTCCAAGCCAAAACACTACAATCAAATTGAACAGTCACAAAATTACCAGTATCTCTCAGTTGAAGCACGAAGAAGTGCTCCATTGTCCAAAAGAATATGTACAGCCTCAGGCCTCCTCTGCCTTGCCGCGAGGTGTAATGGCGTCGCCCCCTTGGCATCTCTGACATTTACAAAACGGGCGAACCCCCTAGAATCTCAATAACAAGTAAAAACATGGGCAAGATCAGCAACAATCCAACTCGAATAATAGGGAAACAGCCATCCAAGTGAAAATCACAGACACCCACCATGAATCAGCAACAGAGGTAGATTGAGCAGCTGTTAAAATTGCATGCAAGCAATCTGAATGGCCATAATATGCAGCATAGTGCAGACAAGTTCTCCCACGCAACGAATCAAACATCAGAATCTAGGCAAACACAATGGAAATCAGATTGCTGCTCATTAAAAGTGACTAAAAAAATTCAAAACTTTGAAATTTTTGGGACAAATTTATCACACATTTGCGCCGGATTGAAGGAGCTTTTGAACACAAGCAATCTTCCCATGCATTGCAGCCAGCATCAGAGGGGTCTTCGCAAAAACAGTAGAAAACACACAAATCAAATGAAACAAATTACTAAAAATCAAGTCTTTTCTGGCATTTCCTCAGATAAATAGCAACGTGCAAGCTAAAAAAAAAGCCACTAAAATGACTTCTATACTGAAAAATAATCAAAATTTTCACTTTTTGCAGGTGCGGTACCTGTTTGTGCCGATTCAAGAGATCAAGGTGAACAGATCGGTCCAGTATCATAGAGAGTACCTGAAATCAAACCCCAAAAAAAAAAAAAATCCTTCAAAATCCATAAAAATTTTAAATTTCAAATTTAAAATAGAGGAAGCAGTGAGTTAGCTCACTTCAACTTGACCGTTAGCAGCAGCGATGTGAAGCGCAGAGAGGCGATCGAAGACGGTGGATCTCTCGAGCAGCGATGGTTCCCACCTCAGGGCTGACCCCACCGTCTCCGGGTCACCGGCCTGGACGGCCCTGAAGAAGGCGTGCCGCCGGCGGTCCGATCCGGCGCAGCTCGGGCCCTGGCCCATCTCGCGCCCGGCCCGAACCCAGCACAGATCCCGAGCAGCGCACGGTAGCTGTGGCAGCCGGGCTCTTATCGTGGGTTGCGCCCCCGCCGCGGGTGAGAGGAGGAGAATGGAGTGAGAAAAAGGAAAAGGCGGACACGGTTTTTTTTAGTATCTTTGAATTTTAAAATGAAATTTATGTGTTAATAATTTATTAAATTAAATACGTATTATCTTGGTCTCCCATTGGGCAATTTAGTGAATTCAGTCAACTCAAACGGTGAGCTTACCTCCTCCCAAGTCTTCGCTTTTTTAATTGGTAATAATCTGGTACAATAAGAGTTTGTGAAAAATTATTTGTGAACTCAGGACGAAAATTTAGCGTCTGTTTGGTTGTCGTAACTGGCCGTAATTCAGTCAACTCAAACGGTGAGCTTACCTCCTCCCAAGTCTTCGCTTTTTTAATTGGTAATAATCTGGTACAATAAGAGTTTGTGGAAAATTATTTGTGAACTCAAGACGAAAATTTAGGGTCTGTTTGGTTGTCGTAACTGGCCATAATTCGTAGTTGTAATTGGTAAAGTCTTTTACAATTGTAAATGAGTTACATGTATGTAAATTTTACGGTGTTTGGTTGGTAATATAAAATTGTAAAGTGAGAAAGTGTATTGTACTTTACGGTGTTTGGTTGTCATAATGTATAAGTCGTAAGTGAAAAAGTTGACCACAAAATTAACTATTTGGTGATTTTAAAAGTTTTAATATAGCAAATAAATATTAAAAAAGTTAAATATTAAAATTTTTTAATATTAATATAAAAAAATATTACAAATTTGTATGACCACAAAATTAACTGTAACTGGGCTGTAAGTGAGTGGAAACTGGGTTGCAAGTGAGTGTTAGTTGAGTTACGTAAGTCTTTACGAATTACGGTCCAAACAAACGTCGTAGTTGTAACTGGGTAGTAAGTCATTTACGAATTACGGAGTTTAACGCGAAACAAACGGCCCCTTAGTGAAGTTTAAGGCATCTCCGATGCAACCGTTTATTTGTTTTTGGAGGGTTACTTGAAAATATACCTGAATATTTCCTAAATATATAGAGGGCTGTACTAATACAGCCCTTTATTTTAATCATTTTTTTAAATATTAGTTTAGATGTTAATAAATTATTTAAGAGCAAATTGTTATTTAACAAAAATTATACTATTAAAATCGTCTCTTCGAAGCCTTTTAAGTGAGACTAATTGAATATTTTTTTAGTTAATTTTAAATTAGTTTATTTTTAATATGATATAATAATATTAAAATTTAGTAAACAAATACATGGGGATGTAATTTTTTCAAGTTTGGTTCAATTTTAATATATTTTCAATATTTGATAATGAGAAATTTGAAATCAATATTAAATGTAACGCCCCGGTCCGGCGGGTACGGAGACGTTACTGCAACGTATATACGCAGGTCAGAAATACCCTCACGTATATATGCTAAGCATCAGTACAGGCAAGAATCAGAGTACTGAAGCACGTGGTGCATTATACATTCCAACCAATGAGTACAATTACAAAGTTATCACCAGATGTGACACAATATTACAATAATATTACATCACCAATATGGCGCAATAGCGAGAATACAAAGGATGGTACAAGTATGAATAGTACAAATGGAGGCTCAGAGTCACAACAGGAAAACTCTAGAGCCGAGCATGGGGCTTGGAAGGATGGGGCTCTGGACGGTCTGCTGGAGATCCACGCTACCCTGCGCCACTCTGATCAGCAACTGGGAGAATCTACACGCTCCAAGCTCCAAGACCTTGACATGAGGATCTAGAGGAGTCAGAATCCCGGCGAGTGGTGATGCGAAAGCCAGATGGCGAGCATAGGCAAGCACACGTGTATCGATAAATCTGAATCATAAACATGCATTGAAAACCGTGTCGTGGGCACAAGCATACAGGAGTAAGTAGATATACAGCATATGATATCAAGTAGGGAAGACTCATTGTATGATCAGATAAGAGGAGGAGACAGGTGGGATAGAACACAAGTTGAAAGGCAGGATATGAACAGGTATAGTATAATAATCATAAAACCGAAAATCCGAAGTAAAATCCGATACAAGCTAACATGGCAAGGCATACTATAGATTCATAGCTGGCATCTTTTATCATTATTATTACTTGTCTTACCCTGATGTCTAGATATGTGAACTAGCGTCCCAGAGCACATATATTCACATCTGAGTAAGACAAGGTTGTTATTGAAAATCAACGGGAGTATCAACGAACAATGTTTACAGTGGGTCCCGTACATACCCGGGACCACGGCCCAGGATTGTTCCGTTGCTTGGTGGACGTAACCTGCAGCAAGGCGATCAGGAGGGTCTTATAGAATGCCCTTTATCAAGATGGTACCAAGAAGGAGGGAGCCAGCACTCCCCTCGGTCGTCTGGAGGCCCACAGGTCAGACCGGAAGTTTTAGTTGCACAACATGCCTAGTACCACTGTAAACACGAACATATATTGATAGCCGCAAGTTTCCCCCGACCCGATGCAAGTTGTTCCTTTTTATGATTCATTATGTAATTGTCAATTTACGGGAATAGCAGGTGCAAGACCTGATCAGGAAATTCAGGAGTACATGAGTACTATAGATTCAGGTCACTGTATATATAATACAGGATAACAAGTACAATATTCCCGTAAATGTGATAATCACAGGTCAAGTATTAATATTTCAAGAGGCAAGTGATAAGTCATGTCATAATAAGATGTAAGTGCCAAAGAGCAAGTCGGGTGTCAGGTGATGACACATCAGTTGTCAAGTGATACAGACAGGTGTCAGGTCTTAGCATGTCAAGTGTTATAAGAAAATAGTACGATCTACAAGACTGGTACAAATACCAGAAAACTATGCAATTTCAGGTAAAAAGTATAAGCAAGATAGAAGAATCAATAAACTGGTAGACAAGTAATTCAGTAGGCAAGCAAACATCCATGCGGAGCTAAGCGGAGCTGGAGCGAAACTAATGTACAACACTAAATGTATCACGCTCGGCGAGGTTACCGCTCGCAGCGTATCTAGACATACGTGTCGCAGTAAGCGTAGGAACGCCATACTACCGCTCACGGATAAGCCATGCTCACGGGGTAACTACGCTAGAATGGAGCAAGCAGTAAAGTGTTGATGCTAGGTCCGCCTACCAGGCGTAGCATAGAGAAAGTGCGAGGACTTTAAACCTCAAAGGTTGTACCTAGAGGTTAGGGAACCTGCAGAGAAGGTGTTAGTTCCAGATACAAATACATAAGATAATCAAGTCGATCCGACGAAGCAGGAAAACCAAGAGGAAAGTGAGAACACTCGCCTAAATCCTTGAAAAACATGATGAAATCCCTGATCTCTGGAATCCAGAAAATCAACGCGTCAACGCGTTAAAGAGAAAGTGATAGAGAGAGGAGAACATCAAGAGAGAGAAAGAGAATGAGAGAAAGAGAGAGGAGAGAGAAAATGAGAGCTAGAGAGAGAAGTACATGGAGAGAGAGTGTACAGGGAGAGAGAGTATGTACAGGGGGACGCGAGTTTGAGAGTGAGACGCGGGGGTCGCAGACGCGGGAGTCGCGTCGCGTAGATGCCACAAACGCGAGGTTCGAGACCCGCGTTCAAGTTATAACACGAGAAGAACGCGGACGCGGACGTGGGTTCCGCGTCGCGTTAACACGAGAAGAACACAGACGCGGGCATGGGCTCCGCGTTGCGTCGATATAAGAACGCGAAGACCGCGTTATACAAATGTCAAGAACGCGAAGATTTGCGTTAAGGAATTGCTTGGACGCGGGGTGAACTCCGCGTTTAGCAATTAACAGAGAGAAAGAGAGAGACAGGGAGATGAGAAAATGAGAGACGCATGGATGGGGGAGAGAGGGACGCAGGTTTGAAAAAAGGGAAAAACGCAAGGATGAGGAAAAAAACAGAGAATGAAAGAAAAAGGAAAGGAAAAAGAAAAGAAAGAAAGAAAGAAGGAAGGAAAGAAGGAAAGAATGAGAAGGGTAAGGGAGGATGGCCGGCCGGGCCTCGCCGGCAGCGACCGGAGATGGCCGGAAGTGGCCGAAGATGGCCGGCCAAAAAACCCCAAGCCCAAGCCAAAGAGGGTGCAAGTGTAGTTCATTTGGAAAATTTGGAGTTTCGGAAATGGAGTTTCGGAGAGCGAAGCAATAGCTCGTTGGAAAGAGTACGACGAGGAGAGGAAGATGGCGTGGTTCGTGGTGGCCAAGGTGGTGTAGGTGGTGGTGGAAATGGTGGTGAAGCTATGGAGGTTAATGGGTTTCTTGGTGGAAAAGAGGAAGAAGAAGATGATGGAGATGGTGTTGTAGTTGTTGGGATGCTGGAGGAGATGGAGGAGAAAAAGGTGGAGGAGTTGGTGGAGATGGTGGGTGGAATGGTGGAGAATGGTTGCCGGCCAAGGCATGGCCTATGGCTGTGTTTTGCTGCCATGCTCTCTGTTGGCTGTAAACGGAGAAGGAAGAAGGAAAAAGTGAAAGAGAGGGAAGAAGAAAAAGGGGGGTATATATATAAGGGGATTGTTTAGATTATAATATTGCCATTGGAATGCCTTATATATAATGAGACTTGCGTCTCCAGTCACCCAAACTTGCGTCTAGGCCAAAGAGAGCCAAACGCGGAAATTAAAGCCGCGTCTAGCAGAAAACGCGAAAGTCGCGTTAGACAGAAAAGACAAGAAAGTATGGTTGATAAGATTCAGAATTGATCTTGCAGGACAAGCATTAAATGCAGTATGGAGAGCATCCCTACATTAAATGTTGAACCCAGGTTGGTAAAACTCACGTCTAATGAGGAAAGAAAAAAATAGAAAAAGAGAAAAGTAAAATATCTGGATAAAGTTCCGGTATCTGGGAAAACACCGAAAACTCCGGAAAAGTCCAAAAAATTAAGTAGTTTGGAAAGCTTCCCAAAAATTCTCAAAAATAATAAATATTATTTAAAGATTTTTGGTGAAATCTATTTTTAGAAATTCAATCCCATTTTTAAAATAAAAATCCTGAAGTCAACAGTCATACCGGTGTATACCGGGTCGGCCGGATTTTGATAAAATTTGAAAAATCTCAGAAAATGCCAGAAAGGAGAGAAAATTTAATTCTAAGAAGGAATATGAAAGCGGAATCCAGAAAATTAATTCCAATTGTAAACTAAAATTCCTGAAATCAAACAGTGATACTGGCCGACACCAAATCCAGGGGAATTTCGATAAATTTAGAAAATTCTCAGAAAAAGTATTTAGATAGAAAATGTGATTTTAAGAAGTTACAGGAAAACAGTTTTTAGAATTTCAACTCCGTTTGTAAATTAAAAATCCGAGAATCGAGCAGCGGTATTGGTCGATCCCGTTTTTGAAGATTTTCAATTTAATTCAGGAAAAATCCAGAAAATCATAGAAAATCTAAAATATTAGAAAATGATGTTTGAAATTAAAATCGGTCAAATCAGAATACCAGAAAGTTCAAATCAAGCAACACTTTAGGATCGGTCCCCCGGTTCAGATTAGGGCTGACTCCGAATTTACGAATCCGAATCCAAGGCAAAACGATCATATAAATATCTCATAATACAAAACAAATATAGGAAGTAAATCAAAAAATACGATCGAAAAATATGAATACGCAACTAAGTACGTATTCCGGGAGCGGGGTGTTACATTCCATCCACCTTACAAAAAATTGCGTCCTCGCAATTTCGTTAAGGGGTAAAATGAACACAAAAAAGATAGGAATGAGGATTATGCCAATCAAGATATGAATAACTGTGAGCTGTTCTCCCTAATCGACTGAACAGTAAACTCAGGACTGAGACATCTCTGCCCTTCTGTCGTATATATACATCCTCTGACGGTGCCGTAATAATACTGATCTGATGTCTGCTTATAAAGGAACATTGTCAGAACTTCAAAAGACTAACCCATTCTGAATAATATAAAGTGAGCTGACTTGGTGAGATAATCAATAATATTTCAATCAGATTGTGAACCAAAGCTGATGAAATCCATAGAAATCCGTAGTACTGAAATCCATAATATAATACAAAACCCTGCATGGCATTATGTTGTCCTTCCGCAGTAGAATCACTGATATGCCACATACATACTAATTCCCCGAGAATAAACCAGAATACCCAAGATAAAAAAAATTCTGATAATACTGAGTATAAATCAAGAAGGCCAATAATTAAGAATTTCTGCGTACTGGGCGTTGCTAGCTCTGAAAGACATAGCCAAGAATATAGAATAACTGTAAAGAATTCTGAATACTGACTTCTGAATGATAACCCGACTGCATATGAACATGTTGAAGATATCTGAGCCCTGCAAGATTGGTCGAATGGATCATTGATAAGGATCATGGTGATAGCTCAGACACAGCGATAAAATCATGTTCAGCGGATCCATGAAAGCACGCTAGGCGAAAGAAATCCGAGGAACGGGCTAGAGTGCTAAGCACTGAGGGGACTAGCCACGGACGAAGCCAAGCCTAGATGAGGCTATCGTGTAGCACAGCTCAGGTGTTAAGCATTAGGGTGCAGCAAAGCTAACGCTCTGTGAGGCTCGCATATGGCTAAGCTCACGCGGCGAAGCCAGCGCGTAACACAACGCTAAATGCTAAGCACCAGGGTGTAGCGAAGTCCACACCCGGTTAGGTTCACGGGTGACTAGAACACGACCCTCGCTTGGCGAGGCTAGCAGGGCTTATGGTGTACCTAATCAATAAGGATCGCCAGGAGTTGGTAGCTCTGAGAACACGATCAAGAAATCATAATAATCGAAACGAGTCTCGAATGCTGTCTTCTGAATAATAACCTGGCTGCAGATCAGTTCTGAGATTACTCGAGTTCCATGAACATAGTCGAAGAAATCAAGATCGCTATTGGAGCAATTGAAATGAAAAATACCATAACTCTGTCTGCCAGAAGTCCTGACTCTGGGATACTGTTATATACTGACACTCCTCAAGTAATGATACAGTCTATCTGATTATATAAGCGATGACTACTCCACTTGATGTACTAGTCCCTCGTGATGTATCCATAAATACAAGAATAGAATGCGAAGCCGAAGATCTATCCAATATAAGACAATGTGATATACCAGAGTCAAGGAATGCCAGAACATAATGAGAACAAACCACATCTGCCCTGTCGTTACTTCTCTTGTCTACGCATATCTTGAATCACCTAGAGGGGGGGTGAATCGGTGATGGCTATATGAAATATGGCAATAATGCGGAATTAAAAATCTACTTAACAATATGCTCAAATTAAAATGCTTGCAAGATAAAAGACAATAAATAGTGCAAGTAATAAAGAGAGTTTGAGTTTAGAGAAATTTGAGCAAACGCAAACACGAGGATATGTTTCGAGGTTCGAGCTACGCTCTACGTCCACGCCTTCACACTTGAAGGATTTCCACTATTGTTGATCCCACTGGATCTCCAATACAAGGACACACTTGTCCTTTCTCTCATGATGCCACAACACCACTTAGAGCATACTAGCTCGCTTGAGGCCGATGCCTCTACAACTTCGCTCAAGAAGAAAATTGATCACACTTGATCAGAAAAAGCTCACTTAGCACAATCCTATAACCAATATGTAGAGATAGTACTTGGGATTGTGAAGTGCAAAAAGACTAGAGTGAAATAGAGGGATTTGCTTCAAGTAGGTGTTTGGAAATTTTAGCTTTGATCAAAATCTTTTCTAAAATGAAAGGCTTTTGAAAAATTATAAATCTTGTAAAAATTGATTGTCAAATTGTTGTCTTATCATGTTGAAATGACCCACTATTTATAGTGGATTAAAAAACCAACTACACAGCTAGAGAAATTCATTGGGGTGAGATCCCAACAAAATCTGTCAGAAAATTGAGCTGTTGGAGTCTGTCAGACTTTCTGACAACTACCGGTAGACCGGGACGGCCGACCGCCAACGGTCATATTTCTGACCATTGGGGAAAAACGGTCGGCCGACTCGGTCAACCGAAATAAACAGAGAGTACTGACAAGTGTCCGGTCGACCCGAGCGGCCGGCCGACGTGCACACATGCACAGCCGTGCACGTCGGTCGACTCGGTCGGTCGACCGGACTCTGTCAGATCTGTTTAACAGAGTCTGTAGAAAACTGGGAAAGGAAATTTAGGTTTGATCTTTTTGGTTTGAGGATATTGTAAATAAGGTGCTAGACCTAATAAACCTGAGGGTATGATTATAGATCAATACTCAACCATGTTAGATCATTTTATTAAAAATCCTTTTTGATAAAACTTTTTTTATAAAACTGGTTTTCCAAAACATGGTATTTCTAAAACTAAGTTAGAAATTCTGAAATAAAAATTCTTTTGAAGCCATGAAGCAAAACTAAGTGTGTGTGAGTGACAATCCCAAATAATCTACCTCTAACATCTAGGTTTGACAAAATATCTAAAAAAGAAAAGTAAATTACAAATCTTGATCTTTTCTTCATTGTTTTGATCCCGAAGCTTTTCTACCGTGCTTGGCTTGGGAATGCAAATCTTTAGCGGCGTCCAAACTTGTGAGTCTTGATGTGGAGCCGACAAATCAATTTGTATTAAACCTGAAATTCTTTTAAACAAGATTGTTAAACACATAACTAAATATGGTTTGTTATCATCAAAATATCGGGCTAATGGCCTTTGGGCCAACAGAGTTGACATAAAGATTACGAAAATCAGAATAGCAAAAATAGAAGAGATAGGAATCATGAAATAGGGAGGTCGACACGGACGGACTAAGATTGGTGATGATAGTGCAATGAGAAAGATATGATATAGAGAATTTACTAACTCCCGAACATGCTAAGAATGGGACAATGGTCACGGTCAGTACTTTCAGGGTTCCTTTTTCAGATATTGAGCATCCTTTTCTGTTCTCACTCCATCAGTATTGTAACACCCCGCTCCCAGAATACGTACTTAGTTGCGTATTCAGATTTTCGATCGTATTTTTTCAATTTACTTCCTATATTTGTTTTGTATTATGAATTCTTTATATGATCGTTTTGTCTTGGATCCGGATTCACGGACTCGGAGTCAGCCCTAGTCTGAACCGAGGACCCGATTCTAGGGTATTACTCGATTTGGTCTTTCTGATATTTAGATTTGACCGATTTTAGTTTTAAACATCGTTTTCCAATATTTTAGATTTTTATGATTTTCTAGAATTTTCCTGAATTAAATTGAAAATCTTCAAAACCGGTGTGGACCAGTGCCACTGACCGATTCTCAGATTTTTAATTTATAAACGAATTAGAATTACTAGAAGTGTCTTTTTACATTATTTCTTAAAATTACATTTCCTATCTAAATACTTTTTCTGAGGATTTTCTGAATTTATGAAAACCCGGCCGACCCGGTGTAGACCGGTGTCAACGTTTGACTTCAGGATTTTATCTTGAAAATGAGATTGAATTTCTGAAAACTGATTTCACTAAAAATTTTATATAATATTTATTATTTTGAGAATTTTGGAAAGCTTTCCGAGTTACTTTATTTTTCGGGCTTTTTTAAGTTTTCGGTGTTTTCCCAGATACCGGAATTTTATCCAGATATTTTACTCTTCTCTTTTTCTCTCTCCTCGCTAGACGCGAGTTCCACCTAACTCGGATTCAATCTTTAGTGCAGTGATTCTCTCCATACTGCATTTAATGCATTTCAGATCAACTCCAATCAAGTCAAATCTGACCTTTGTCCTTTTGTTAAACGCAGTATTCGCGTTTTCCCAAACGCGAGTTTCATCCTCGCGTCTGGGCAATTGCCAGACGCGAGGCTTTGTTGGATGGGGACGCAGCCCATTTCCTTTGGTTGAAACGCAAGTTTCACTTTATATGATGGGATTGGCTACATTATTATAATATTTCCCCCATTATATATACACCCCCCTCTTTACATTCTTCTCTCTCTCCTTCACATTTCTTTCCTTCTCCATTTCCAGCAAGCTTGCAGGCCACGAATATGGCAGCCATGGGCTTGCCTTGGCGGCCATTTCTCCTTCATTTTCCCTCCATTTTCACCACCATAACACCATCTTTTCCACCTTCTTCTTCCTCATTTCTCTACCATGAACCCATTTCCACCACCACCTTCTCCACCATCTCCTCCACCATATACTCCACCTTGGCCACAACGACCATGCCATCTTCCTCTCCTCGTCGTGCTCTTTCCGACGAGCTATTGCTTCGCTCTCCGAAACTCCTTTTGCAAAACTCTAATTTTTCATTTTCAACTACACTTGCACTCCACCATTGATTTGGGCTTGGAGCTTTGGCCACCTCTTCCGGCCATCTCTGACCATCTTCGACCATCAACTTGACCGACCCCCTTCCATTCTTCTTTCTTTCCTTTGCTCTCCTTCTTTCTTTTCTTCCCTTCATTCATTCTCTTCCCTCTCTTTTCTTTCCTTCTTTTTCTTCCTTTCTTAAAATTCCAAACCTGCGTCCCTCTTCCTATTTTTCGCGTCTGTTATTTCCCGCGTCTGCTATTTCCCGCGTCTGCCATTTCCCGCGTCTGCCATTTTCCCGCGTCTGCTATTTTCCGCGTCTGCTATTTTCTGCGTCTGCCATTTCCCGCGCCTGCTATTCCCGCGTTTGCGACCCCTGCATCTCACTCTCAAACCCGCGTCTCCCTGTACTCACTCTCTCTCCATGCACTTCTCTCTCTAGTTCTCTCTTTCTCTCTCCTCTCTCTCATTCTCTCTCTCCCTCTTGATTTCCTCCTCTCTCTATCACTTTCTCTCTAAAGCCTTGACGCGTTGATTTCCTAGATTCCGGTGATCGGAAATTTCACTATATTTTCGAGACTTAGGCGAGTGTTCTCGCCTCCATTCGATTTTCCCCGCTTCGTCGGGTCGACTCATATTGGCATTATGTATCACTTAACATGTTACTACTTGATGCATGTTCCTGCTATAACATGACCTGTCACCTGTCTAATATCACCTTCAAGGCATACAACACATGACACCTGATATGCTGCTACTTGACACTTGTTCCTTGTTATGACATGACTTATTACCTGTCACCTGCCTGATCACTTGTCATTGGCATGTTGAGACCTTATACCTGTTATGATTACCTCTCTACTCATGATTATCACATTACGGGAATGTAGTACTTGATCTCTTATTATGTACTCCAGTTATGCTTGTTATGAACTCCTTTATGCTGTTATGTACTCATGTTAAGACCAGTTATGATCCTACTCATTCCCGTAATCCGATAATTATGTTAATAAGCCATAAAGAGGATAACTTGCATGGGGAATGGGAGGAAGTGATGGATGCCGGTATGATGCCTTGCTTACAGTAATGGAATACAAAACTGACGATTCGTGTTAGGGGAATTTCAGGCCCCCAGAAGATGCGTGTTAGGGGGATTTAAGGCCCCCAATGGCTGTGTCCCGGGCGGACGGGAACTACTATAAGTATGAGATATCAGTTCTTCATCAGCTTTCAATAACCAACCTCGACTTACTTATATATGGATGTATGTGTGTTGAGATGTACACCAGGACACATACCTAGATATATGGGTCGGACGAGTAATAATAAGAATATGCCAAGATAATAAATTGTTATGTTGCTCTACAACTTGGATATACCACTTGTCTCGCCACAATTGCTTTCATCAGGTTTTTACTTCGGATTTTCGGTTTTATGATTATTATATTATACATGTTCATGTCCTGCCTTTCCACTTATATTCAATTCCACCAGTCTCCTGCTCTTGTTGTATTATACCATGTGCTTATCTATGTTCGCCACTTGGCTTTCGCATCACCACTCGCCTGGGGAGTTCTATCTGACTCCCCTGAATCCTCATGTCCAGGTCATGGAGCTTGGAGCGTGTGAATTCCCCCAGTTGTTGATCAGAGTGGCGCAGCGGTAGCATGGATCTCCAGCAGACCGTTCAGAACCCCATCCTTCCAGGCCCCCTTGTGCGGCTCTAGAGTTTTCCTGTTATGACTCTGAGCCTGTCTTTGTACTGTTCATACATGTACATATCTTTGTAATCTCGCAATTGCGCATATCGGTGATGTAATATTCATGTAATATTGGATCACCTCTGGTGATAACTTTGTAATTGTACTCATGTGTTGGAATGTATAATGCACCACTTGCTTCCGTACTCTGATTCTTGCCTGTACTGATGCTTAGCGTATATACGTGAGGGTATTTCTGACCTGCGTATATACGTTGCAGTAACGTCTCCGTACCCGCGGGATCGGGGCGTTACAAGTATCATGTCTTCCTCTTCAGTCAGATTATATGTTTGCCTCCTTCTACCATGTGCCCTAGCTCTTGGTCTCTTTTGTGTATGACTGCATGCTGGATGCTGGGGATGAAGCGAGGTTATTCTGCTAGTAGGTCCTGGATTCCTTCCCAATGGTGATACTGGATGAGTTGATCTGATCGGTGCGATGTTGTCTGTCTCCTTGAACAGACAGTTACTTTTCAACTAATCTCCGGACCCGTATGCGACATAATTCATAACCTTTCTGGCAGTTGTGTTGTAGGTGCGTGGCTTCAGACAATACCCACATGTCATATGTTGAGGGCAAGGTTAGAGGGATGGCTTAGCCAGTGGGGCATCCAGAGGCCTGTCTGAGTCTTCAACTTCCATCAAATGAGAGGGTCTCTTTGCCAACTTCATCTGCATCTCATCCTGATCTTCTCCGGGTCCATTCTACTTCCCAGAAGATGACAAAAAACTTGAGGATACTTCTTGGGCTGCTTGGGAATAAGAGACATCTGATCCTCATCTTCATTTCTCACTAAAATATTACTTGCTCGGTTCTCCTTGTCAGCCACCATGTAAGATATCAACCGACTATGCCTTAGGAATTTTACAGTGTACTTATTTACATTTCAATCTTCTTATTGCAATTTGATAAATCGTTCTTTCATTTCTTTCTGAGCTATTACAGAGAAGAATTTTCTCATAGAAATCCTTCGAGAACTGGTCCCAAGTGATGAGCTTTTCTAGTCTCGCTATTTCTACCAACCACCATGTCTTAGCTACATCTTTCAACTGAATCTTGGTCATTTCCACTTAGTCCTCGTCAGGGATTCGAGTTGCCTTCAGAAGATCCGTCATGTTTACCAGCCACTGCTATGCATCCAGGGCTCCTCCATGCTTGAAAAGATTGTCGGCTGTAATTTCTTGAAATCCAACATGTTGCCTAGCTTCTGTTCCCGGAGTGTAACCAATGATTGTGTAACCAATGATTCTTGGTATGGGACCTTCGTCTGTTCTTATTAGTTTTTCATCCTATTTTGCAGAAATTATCTCAAATCAACACTTCCTCCATTAGGGCCACTCTAAGAAGACTGGTACAAATACCAGAAAACCATGCAATTTCAGGTAAAAAGTATAAGCAAGATAGAAGAATCAATAAACTGGTAGACAAGTAATTCAGTAGGCAAGCAAACATCCATGCGAAGCTAAGCAGAGCTAAGCGGAGCTGGAGCGAAACTAATGTACAACACTAAATGTATCACGCTCGGCGAGGTTACCGCTCGCAGCGTAGCTAGACATACGTGTCGCAGTAAGCGTAGGAACGCTATACTACCGCTCACGGATAAGCCACGCTCACGGGGTAACTACGCTAGAATGGAGCAAGCAGTAAAGTGTTGACGCTAGGTCCGCCTACCAGGCGTAGCATAGAGAAAGTGCAAGGACTTTAAACCTCAAAGGTTGTACCTAGAGGTTAGGGTACCTGCAGAGAAGGTGTCAGCTCCAGATACAAATACATAAGATAATCAAGTCGATCCGACGAAGCAGGAAAGCCAAGAGGAAAACGAGAACACTCGCCTAAATCCTTGGAAAACATGATGAAATCCCTGATCTCTGGAATCCAGAAAATCAACGCGTCAACGCGTTAAAGAGAAAGTGATAGAGAGAGGAGAACATCAAGAGAGAGAAAGATAATGAGAGAGAGAGGAGAGAGAAAATGAGAGCTAGAGAGAGAAGTACATGGAGAGAGAGAGAGTGTACAGGGAGAGAGAGTATGCACAGGGGGACGCGAGATAATCAATAATACTTCAATCAGACTGTGAACCAAAGCTGATGAAATCCATAGAAATTCGTAGTGCTGAAATCCATAATATAATACAAAACCCTGCATGGCATAATGTTGTCCTTCTGCAGTAGAATCACTGATGTGCCACATACATACTAATTCCCCGAGAATAAACCAGAATACCCAAGATAAAGAAAATTCTGATAATACTGAGTATAAATCAAGAAGGCCAATAATTAAGAATTTCTGCGTACTGGGCGTTGCTAGCTCTGAAAGACGTAGCCAAGAATATAGAATAATTGTGAAGAATTCTGAATACTAACTTCTGAATGATAACCCGACTGCAGATGAAACATGTTGAAGATATCTGAGCCCTGCAGGATTGGTCGAATGGATCATTGACAAGGATCATGGTGATAGCTCAGACACAGCGATAACCATGTTCAGCGGATCCATGAAAGCACGCTAGGCGAAAGAAATCCGAGGAACGGGCTAGAGTGCTAAGCACTGAGGGGACTAGCCACGGACGAAGCCAAGCCTAGATGAGGCCATCGCGTAGCACAGCTCAGGGGTTAAGCATTAGGGTGCAGCAAAGCTAACGCTCTGTGAGGCTCGCATATGGTTAAGCTCACGCGGCGAAGCCAGCGCGTAACACAACGCTAAATGCTAAGCACCAGGGTGTAGCGAAGTCCACACCCGGTTAGGTTCACGGGTGACTAGAACACGACCCTCGCTTGGCGAGGCTAGCAGGGCCTATGGTCTACCTAATCAATAAGGATCGCCAGGAGTTGGTAGCTCTGAGAACACGATTAAGAAATCATAATAATCGAAACGAGTCTCGAATGCTGTCTTCTGAATAATAACCTGGCTGCAGATCAGTTCTGAGAATACCCGAGTTCCATGAACATAGTCGAAGAAATCATGATCGCTATTGGAGTAATTGAAATGAAAAATACCATAACTCTGTCTGCCAGAAGTCCTGACTCTGGGATACTGTTATATACTGACACTCCTTGTAATACCCCGTTCCCGGAATACGTACTTAGTTGCGTATTCAGATTTTCGATCGTATTTTTTCGACTTGTTTCCTGTATTTATGCTGTTTTATGAATTCCTTATGTGATTGTTTCGCCTTGGATTTGGATCGGTGAACTCGGAGTCAGCCTTGGTCTGAGCCGGGGACTCGATCTCAAGAGTTTTACTTGTTTTAGACATTCTGGTTATCCGATTCGATCGATTTCAGTTTTAAACATTGTTTTCCAATATTTTGGATTTTCTATGATTTTCTGGAATTTTCTGTGATTAAGTTGAAAATCTTCAAAACCGGTGTCGGCCAGTGCCGCTGACCGATTCCTGGATTTTTAATTCTCAAATTGTTTGGAATTTCATGATGGTCCTTTAGACTTTATCTTTTAGAATTGCAATTCCTACTTATATTCTTTTCTGAGAATTTTATGATTTTATGGAAATTCAAACGGAGTCGGTAGGTAGCTGATTCCAGGATTTTTAGTTTCAAAACTATAAAGTATTTCTTCAAACGGATTTCACTATTGGCCTTTATATATTATTCTTGATTTTTGGTAAAATTTCCAGGTCATTCCGAGATACTTGAATTTCGGGCATTTTTCCAATTATCGCATATTCCAATTTCCACCTTGTCATGCCACCTCATTTCCCACTCACCCTCTCACCTAACCCCACTCACTCTCTCTCCTTCCCATGACCGGCCAAGTGGCCACTCTAGGGACACCTCACCTCCCTTTTTGCAAGAAAGCCCCTTGCATCTATCCTATTTGCATCTCCTTTGCAAAATCCCCATCATATATATTCCTTTCAATTGCAATTAAATCCTTTTCTTCCTCTTTCACTTCATCAAGAGAGAAACCCTCTCCAAAATTCCCTCATCTCCTCCACAAACCCTAGCACCAAGAAACCCTAATCTCTTCTCCTCCATCTCCTCCTCCAACCACAAGAGTTCATCTAGGGCATCAAGGGCATCACCTCCACCTCCAAGGCAACTCCAAGTTCAACCTCCTCCACCTCAAGCTTCAACAACCACTCATGGATTGGAGCCACCATCTTCTTCTTGGATCAAGCTCCAATTGAACCCATCCTAGTGAGTATCTTTACTCACCAAGACCTAGTTAACTCCTTATATACTTGTGATGGGAATTCTTGAACACTTGCACCTTAAAAATCCCATTTTTAGGTTATCAAACTAAAGATCCAACCTTTCCATGTAGATATCTCTACTCACCAAGGCTAGTCCGTCCCTTGTGTACTTGTGTTAGTAAATCAGGTCCCTAATGTCATAAAAACCCCATTTTTGCCATCAAGAACAACCTCCAAGTTCTGTTCTGTAAACTGCTCCCCGACCAGTATTAGTCGACTTGACCTAGAACCTAGTCGACTAGAACACTTAGCTGAAACCTAGTTTTCTGGAAAACACAGTATTAGTCGACTTACCCCAATATTAGTCGACTGATCAACTCTCTGGAAATCCCTATTAGTCGACTCCTGAATTCACCTAGTCGACTAACCCTCCTTGGACCAGAAACCAACTCTCGGCCCAGTCGACTTAAGCCTATTTTATTAGTCGACTTGAACACCTTAGTCGACTAGCCATTTTACCTTAGTCGACTAATGTTTCCTGGAACAGTGACCCCAATTCTCTTTATCCCAGACTTAGTCGACTTGCGTACCTGTTAGTCGACTTGAAACCTATATTAGTCGACTAGTCCCTTGACCCTAGTCGACTAATTCTGACTATATGTCTTAAATGATTTCCCTCCTAAAATTGGATCTTGTCGTTGGTTTATGCGTTATGCATTATGGTTTCTTGTACTTCATGACTGGTACTATAGGACTTATTACTTGTTGGATCTTACCTCATATTACTTCACGATTTGTCAAGTAACATTATCAACCACTTGTCAACTTTATGTTCTCTTTTAACACATGTATATCAACTAACCATGCCACTACCTTGCCAGACCCTATAGTTATGTCATGATTGACCCGGCCCATTCTACATTTATTGTTATGTTTTATTGCTTGCTAGACATCACCACTTTGTCATGCTATCCCTTAAACCAAGCATGATACACTTGACTTTATGATTATCTTAATTGCGGGAACCCTGCCTTGTTTTATGGAACTAAGTGCCACATGGAACAAAGTGCCACGCCACACGGTGGGGGCCACCTCTTGAAACCCATGGGGGTCACCTCTAGAATCCACTCCCTCAGAACAAAGTGCCACATGGAACAAAGTGCCACACCACACGGTGGGGGCCACCTCTTGAAACCCATGGGGGCCACCTCTTGAATCTGAAGGGCTAATACTGTCATGTTCACTTTTTCCCGTAAACTGATAATCCTTAATAAGCTACAACTTGTATGGGGTATGGGTGGAAGTGATGGATGCCGGAATGATACCTTGCTTATAGTGATGGATATGATATATGCGGCGGAAAGTTGTAGTGGGACTTAGGGCCCACACGATTACCTATAGGGGGACTTTGGGCCTCCAAACCGGTCCCAGGTGGTGGGAACCGTTGGGCCACTAAACTGGTCCCCGGTGTATGAGTGCCACTATAAGAGGTGATATCAGTTCTCCATCTACCTCCGTTAACAAACCTCGAATAGCTTATATATGGATGTATGTGAGTTGGGATCGATACCGAAACACATACCTAGATATATGGGTTAGGCGAGTAATAATAATAATAGATGTCAGTTGTGTTCTCTGTTATAATTACCGTTATGTGTACCAGCTATGATTCCTGTCTTAGTTCCTGTTATGACTATTATTTACTTGTCGTGATTCCAGTGATGATTCCGGTTATTGGATTATGTCTTTCTCATTATGATTCATGTCTTCTTGTTTTGTATTCTCGTTATGATTATAGTATGATTTGCAACTCTGATTCTACATGCTTGGATTACTGTGGCATGAGATAGAGGTATATAGATGAGGGTTTCCTTGTTTGGATTATTCCTTCGATGTACTAGTCTCATGGGACCGTGACCTAAGTATATACAATCACTTTTGCTTGTAATCAGCTACTTGTATTTTCCGCCTTATGATTATGTTATATCCGTCCTTACATACTATACTTGTGTTCTAACCCCTATTCATGTCTCTTAGCCACTTGGCTGTAGCTCATTTATTGTTATATGTCTTGATTCCTTGGATTTGCACATTCAGATTCCGGAGCTTGGATCGAAGTGGAGTTGTCCACCGTAGATCGAGCCCTCCGTAGCGAGCAGGCATCTTAGCTCTAGTTCTTGCACCTGACTCCTTTTGACTCACGGGATCTTCATCCTACTCGTGAGCCCTTTTGTGTTCTTCTTGTATATGTTACTTTTGGACTTGTTATGATAAAAGACATATGTAATATGTAATGTTTATCATATACTGTGATGACTTTGTATTGTTACCTTATGTTGGCATATATGTGTGTATACCATGCTTTGCGTTGCACTCTGATCCTTTCTTGTTGTACTTTATGCTTAGCGTATATGCGTGGGGGCACTTCCTGACCTACGTATATACGTCGCAGTGACGTCCCCGTATCTGTGAAATCGGGGCGTTACAGGTTGGTATCAGAGCTTAGGCTCTTACCTCTATAGTACAAACAAGTAGCAAATTCTAGTAATTTGCGGATGCCAACATCAATGTACAAAGTTATCTAGTCCTTCTTGATTCTACGTTTAGTCCTCCTTGATTTCTTCTTTCATATCCTGAAATCCTTCCATTCCATTTTCCAGCTCCTTCCAGTCTATCCATACCTAGTATCGATGGAGAGGAGATCGGGTCGCAGCAACTCCGGATCAGCATCGAATGGAGCAGCGGGAGAGAATGTGGATATATTGAGGGTTATCCAGATGATGATGGAGAACCAGCAGCAGCAGACCGAGCTTCTCCGGCAAGAGATAGCAGCACCTAAGGAACAGAGGCCGGGGAACATATCAGACTTCAGGAAGCTGCAGCCAGCCATATTTACAGGAGGAGAGAAACCCTTGGATGCTGAGCAATGGCTGACGGACACATCAGACTTGTTGAATGCAGCCCGTGTCCCAAAGGAGAACCAAGTTGAGGTTGCCAAGATTCAACTGAAGGATATAGCCAGGACTTGGTGGCTAGCAGAGGAGGCCAGATTGGAGAAGCCTGTCACTTGGGACACCTTCTCCAAGAGTTTTTACAGCAGATTCTTCCCTGTCACAGCCCAGAAGGACATGGAAGAGCAATTCATCAGACTTCGGCAAGGGAACAAGTCCGTGGATGAGTATGCCGCGGAATTTCTGAGACTCAGCCGCTTTGCTCCGTATATGGTGACAGATGAGGAGAAGCGAGCAAGCAGGTTTCAGCAGGGTCTTCAGATGGACATTCAGATGTTCCTAATGCCCCATCATCTGAAGACATATGCGGAGGTTCTCACCAGCGCTCGAGAGGTGGAGCGTGGGTTTGAGAAGAAACAGGCAAACCAGACGAAGAACCAGGCCAAGAAGAGGCCTTTTGAGTTGATGGATGAGGAGGATGCAGATAGGGCAACCCATGGCCCGATGATGAAGAGACCATCCCAAACTCCTCTTCCCCAGATCACATGCAATTTCTGCCACAGGCCCGGACACTATAAGAGAGATTGTCGAGCGGCCAAGGGATTATGTTTAGTATGTGGGTCAGGGAGACATATGCTAAGGGATTGCCCACACAGGAAGTTTGGACATGTGGCACCAGTCAGACCGGCTCTTCCAGCTCCAGCACGTCCAGCTCCAGCACTTCCAGCGCCGCCACTGAGGAGGAACCCTGAACCTGTTGATCGAAGAGTTCCACTTCCACCCCAACGGTATGATCATCAGTATAGGGGAATGAGACCGAGAGCAGATCAGAGGAGAGGACAAGTCCACATCATGGCAGCAGAGGCCTCAGATGATGCAGCAGAGTGGGAAGACCAGTATCCAGACCAGGAGCCCTGAGGACGTCATGGTAACCACTACCCTATTTCTTGCATTTGAGTTGGTTATCCTTCTTAATATTTTTCCATTGTCATTCTATCATTGTTCATTCTGGTCCTTCCTGTATTCATCCTATCCCCTGTTTTGGTTTTATGAAGCCTTTATTCGTGCCCTTGTCCCTTTGTGTTCAATTTATCCCCTTGACGAAATTGCGAGGACGCAATTTTGTAAGGTGGGTGGATTGTAATACCCCGTTCCCGGAATACGTACTTAGTTGCGTATTCAGATTTTCGATCGTATTTTTTCGACTTGTTTCCTGTATTTATGCTGTTTTATGAATTCCTTATGTGATTGTTTCGCCTTGGATTTGGATCGGTGAACTCGGAGTCAGCCTTGGTCTGAGCCGGGGACTCGATCTCAAGAGTTTTACTTGTTTTAGACATTCTGGTTATCCGATTCGATCGATTTCAGTTTTAAACATCATTTTCCAATATTTTGGATTTTCTATGATTTTCTGGAATTTTCTGTGATTAAGTTGAAAATCTTCAAAACCGGTGTCGGCCAGTGCCGCTGACCGATTCCTGGATTTTTAATTCTCAAATTGTTTGGAATTTCATGATGGTCCTTTAGACTTTATCTTTTAGAATTGCAATTCCTACTTATATTCTTTTTCTGAGAATTTTATGATTTTATGGAAATTCAAACGGAGTCGGTAGGTAGCTGATTCCAGGATTTTTAGTTTCAAAACTATAAAGTATTTCTTCAAACGGATTTCACTATTGGCCTTTATATATTATTCTTGATTTTTGGTAAAATTTCCAGGTCATTCCGAGATACTTGAATTTCGGGCATTTTTCCAATTATCGCATATTCCAATTTCCACCTTGTCATGCCACCTCATTTCCCACTCACCCTCTCACCTAACCCCACTCACTCTCTCTCCTTCCCATGACCGGCCAAGTGGCCACTCTAGGGACACCTCACCTCCCTTTTTGCAAGAAAGCCCCTTGCATCTATCCTATTTGCATCTCCTTTGCAAAATCCCCATCATATATATTCCTTTCAATTGCAATTAAATCCTTTTCTTCCTCTTTCACTTCATCAAGAGAGAAACCCTCTCCAAAATTCCCTCATCTCCTCCACAAACCCTAGCACCAAGAAACCCTAATCTCTTCTCCTCCATCTCCTCCTCCAACCACAAGAGTTCATCTAGGGCATCAAGGGCATCACCTCCAACCTCCAAGGCAACTCCAAGTTCAACCTCCTCCACCTCAAGCTTCAACAACCACTCATGGATTGGAGCCACCATCTTCTTCTTGGATCAAGCTCCAATTGAACCCATCCTAGTGAGTATCTTTACTCACCAAGACCTAGTTAACTCCTTATATACTTGTGATGGGAATTCTTGAACACTTGCACCTTAAAAATCCCATTTTTAGGTTATCAAACTAAAGATCCAACCTTTCCATGTAGATATCTCTACTCACCAAGGCTAGTCCGTCCCTTGTGTACTTGTGTTAGTAAATCAGGTCCCCTAATGTCATAAAAACCCCATTTTTGCCATCAAGAACAACCTCCAAGTTCTGTTCTGTAAACTGCTCCCCGACCAGTATTAGTCGACTTGACCTAGAACCTAGTCGACTAGAACACTTAGCTGAAACCTAGTTTTCTGGAAAACACAGTATTAGTCGACTTACCCCAATATTAGTCGACTGATCAACTCTCTGGAAATCCCTATTAGTCGACTCCTGAATTCACCTAGTCGACTAACCCTCCTTGGACCAGAAACCAACTCTCGGCCCAGTCGACTTAAGCCTATTTTATTAGTCGACTTGAACACCTTAGTCGACTAGCCATTTTACCTTAGTCGACTAATGTTTCCTGGAACAGTGACCCCAATTCTCTTTATCCCAGACTTAGTCGACTTGCGTACCTGTTAGTCGACTTGAAACCTATATTAGTCGACTAGTCCCTTGACCCTAGTCGACTAATTCTGACTATATGTCTTAAATGATTTCCCTCCTAAAATTGGATCTTGTCGTTGGTTTATGCGTTATGCATTATGGTTTCTTGTACTTCATGACTGGTACTATAGGACTTATTACTTGTTGGATCTTACCTCATATTACTTCACGATTTGTCAAGTAACATTATCAACCACTTGTCAACTTTATGTTCTCTTTTAACACATGTATATCAACTAACCATGCCACTACCTTGCCAGACCCTATAGTTATGTCATGATTGACCCGGCCCATTCTACATTTATTGTTATGTTTTATTGCTTGCTAGACATCACCACTTTGTCATGCTATCCCTTAAACCAAGCATGATACACTTGACTTTATGATTATCTTAATTGCGGGAACCCTGCCTTGTTTTATGGAACTAAGTGCCACATGGAACAAAGTGCCACGCCACACGGTGGGGGCCACCTCTTGAAACCCATGGGGGTCACCTCTAGAATCCACTCCCTCAGAACAAAGTGCCACATGGAACAAAGTGCCACACCACACGGTGGGGGCCACCTCTTGAAACCCATGGGGGCCACCTCTTGAATCTGAAGGGCTAATACTGTCATGTTCACTTTTTCCCGTAAACTGATAATCCTTAATAAGCTACAACTTTATGGGGTATGGGTGGAAGTGATGGATGCCGGAATGATACCTTGCTTATAGTGATGGATATGATATATGCGGCGGAAAGTTGTAGTGGGACTTAGGGCCCACACGATTACCTATAGGGGGACTTTGGGCCTCCAAACCGGTCCCAGGTGGTGGGAACCGTTGGGCCACTAAACTGGTCCCCGGTGTATGAGTGCCACTATAAGAGGTGATATCAGTTCTCCATCTACCTCCGTTAACAAACCTCGAATAGCTTATATATGGATGTATGTGAGTTGGGATCGATACCGAAACACATACCTAGATATATGGGTTAGGCGAGTAATAATAATAATAGATGTCAGTTGTGTTCTCTGTTATAATTACCGTTATGTGTACCAGCTATGATTCCTGTCTTAGTTCCTGTTATGACTATTATTTACTTGTCGTGATTCCAGTGATGATTCCGGTTATTGGATTATGTCTTTCTCATTATGATTCATGTCTTCTTGTTTTGTATTCTCGTTATGATTATAGTATGATTTGCAACTCTGATTCTACATGCTTGGATTACTGTGGCATGAGATAGAGGTATATAGATGAGGGTTTCCTTGTTTGGATTATTCCTTCGATGTACTAGTCTCATGGGACCGTGACCTAAGTATATACAATCACTTTTGCTTGTAATCAGCTACTTGTATTTTCCGCCTTATGATTATGTTATATCCGTCCTTACATACTATAATTGTGTTCTAACCCCTATTCATGTCTCTTAGCCACTTGGCTGTAGCTCATTTATTGTTATATGTCTTGATTCCTTGGATTTGCACATTCAGATTCCGGAGCTTGGATCGAAGTGGAGTTGTCCACCGTAGATCGAGCCCTCCGTAGCGAGCAGGCATCTTAGCTCCAGTTCTTGCACCTGACTCCTTTTGACTCACGGGATCTTCATCCTACTCGTGAGCCCTTTGTGTTCTTCTTGTATATGTTACTTTTGGACTTGTTATGATAAAAGACATATGTAATATGTAATGTTTATCATATACTGTGATGACTTTGTATTGTACCCTTATGTTGGCATATATGTGTGTATACCATGCTTTGCGTTGCACTCTGATCCTTTCTTGTTGTACTTTATGCTTAGCGTATATGCGTGGGGGCACTTCCTGACCTACGTATATACGTCGCAGTGACGTCCCC
>JAVJIF010030838.1:0-114603 GCA_038442645.1 Agave tequilana | reverse complement strand
TGTAATACCCCGTTCCCGGAATACGTACTTAGTTGCGTATTCAGATTTTTGATCGTATTTTTTCGATTTGTTTCCTGTATTTATTCTGTATTATGAATTCCTTATATGATTTTTTGCCTTGAATTTGGATCGGTGAACTCGGAGTCAGCCTTTGTCTGAGCCGGGGACTCGATCTCAAGAGTTTTACTTGTTTTAGACATTCTGGTTATCCGATTCGATCGATTTCATTTTAAACATCGTTTCCAATATTTTGGATTTTCTATGATTTTCTGGAATTTTCTGTGATTAAGTTGAAAATCTTCAAAACCGGTGTCGGCCAGTGCCGCTGACCGATTCCTGGATTTTTAATTCTCAATTGTTTGGAATTTCATGATGGTCCTTTAGACTTTATCTTTTAGAATTGCAATTCCTACTTATATTCTTTTTCTGAGAATTTTATGATTTTATGGAAATTCAAACGGAGTCGTAGGTAGCTGATTCCAGGATTTTTAGTTTCAAACTATAAAGTATTTCTTCAAACGGATTTCACTATTGGCCTTTATATATTATTCTTGATTTTTGGTAAAATTTCCAGATCATTCCGAGATACTTGAATTTCGGGCATTTTTCCAATTATCGCATATTCCAATTTCCACCTTGTCATGCCACCTCATTTCCCACTCACCCTCTCACCTCTCACCTAACCCCACTCACTCTCTCTCCTTCCCATGGCCGGCCAAGTGGCCACTCTAGGGACACCTCACCTCCCTTTTTGCAAGAAAGCCCCTTGCATCTATCCTATTTGCATCTCCTTTGCAAAATCCCCATCATATATATTCCTTTCAATTGCAATTAATCCTTTTCTTCCTTTTTCACTTCATCAAGAGAGAAACCCTCTCCAAAATTCCCTCATCTCCTCCACAAACCCTAGCACCAAGAAACCCTAATCTCTTCCCCTCCATCTCCTCCTCCAACCACAAGAGTTCATCTAGGGCATCAAGGGCATCACCTCCAACCTCCAAGGCAACTCCAAGTTCAACCTCCTCCACCTCAAGCTTCAACAACCACTCATGGATTGAAGCCACCATCTTCTTCTTGGATCAAGCTCCAATTGAACCCATCCTAGTGAGTATCTTTACTCACCAAGACCTAGTTAACTCCTTATATACTTGTGATGGGAATTCTTGAACACTTGCACCTTAAAAAAATCCCATTTTTAGGTTATCAAACTAAAGATCCAACCTTTCCATGTAGATATCTCTACTCACCAAGGCTAGTCCGTCCCTTGTGTACTTGTGTTAGTAAATCAGGTCCCCTAATGTCATAAAACCCCATTTTTGCCATCAAGAACAACCTCCAAGTTCTGTTCTGTAAACTGCTCCCCGACCAGTATTAGTCGACTTGACCTAGAACCTATCGCGAACTAGAACACTTAGCTGAAACCTAGTTTTTTCTGGAACACAGTATTAGTCGACTTACCCCAAATATTAGTCGACTGATCAACCCTCTGGAAATCCCTATTAGTCGACTCCTGAATTCACCTAGTCGACTAACCCTCCTTGGACCAGAAACCAACTCTCGGCCCAGTCGACTTAAGCCTATTTTATTAGTCGACTTGAACACCTTAGTCGACTAGCCTTTTACCTTAGTCGACTAATGTTTCCTGGAACAGTGACCCCAATTCTCTTTATCCCAGACTTAGTCGACTTGCGTACCTGTTAGTCGACTTGAAACCTATATTAGTCGACTAGTCCCTTGACCCTAGTCGACTAATTCTGACTATATGTCTTAAATGATTTCCCTCCTAAAATTGGATCTTGTCGTTGGTTTATGTGTTATGCATTATGGTTTCTTGTACTTCATGACTGGTACTATAGGACTTATTACTTGTTGGATCTTACCTCATATTACTTCACAACTTGTCAAGTAACATTATCACCACTTGTCAACTTTATGTTCTCTTTTAACACATGTATATCAACTAACCATGCCACTACCTTGCCAGACCCTATAGTTATGTCATGATTGACCCGGCCCATTCTACATTTATTGTTATGTTTTATTGCTTGCTAGACATCACCACTTTGTCATGCTATCCCTTAAACCAAGCATGATGCACTTGACTTTATGATTATCTTAATTGGCGGGAACCCTGCCTTGTTTTATGGAACTAAGTGCCACATGGAACAAAGTGCCACGCCACACGGTGGGGGCCACCTCTTGAAACCCATGGGGGTCACCTCTAGAATCCACTCCCTCAGAACAAGTGCCACATGGAACAAAGTGCCACACCACACGGTGGGGCCACCTCTTGAAACCCATGGGGGCCACCTCTTGAATCTGAAGGCTAATACTGTCATGTTCACTTTTTCCCGTAAACTGATAATCCTGAATAAGCTACAACTTGTATGGGGTATGGGTGGAAGTGATGGATGCCGGAATGATACCTTGCTTATAGTGATGGATATGATATATGCGGCGGAAAGTTGTAGTGGGACTTAGGGCCCACACGATTACCTATAGGGGGACTTTGGGCCTCCAAACCGTCCCAGGTGGTGGGAACCGTTGGGCCACTAAACTGGTCCCCGGTGTATGAGTGCCACTATAAGAGGTGATATCAGTTTCTCCATCTACTTCCGTTAACAAACCTCGAATAGCTTATATATGGATGTATGTGAGTTGGGATCGATACCGAAACACATACCTAGATATATGGGTTAGGCGAGTAATAATAATAATAGATGTCAGTTGTGTTCTCTCTGTTATAATTACCGTTATGTGTACCAGCTATGATTCCTGTCTTAGTTCCTGTTATGACTATTATTTACTTGTCGTGATTCCAGTGATGATTCCGGTTATTGGATTATGTCTTTCTCATTATGATTCATGTCTTCTTGTTTTGTATTCTCGTTATGATTATAGTATGATTTGCAACTCTGATTCTACATGCTTGGATTACTGTGGCATGAGATAGAGGTATATAGATGAGGTTTCCTTGTTTGGATTATTCCTTCGATGTACTAGTCTCATGGGACCGTGACCTAAGTATATACAATCACTTTTGCTTGTAATCAGCTTTACTCGTATTTTCCGCCTTATGATTATGTTATATCCGTCCTTACATACTATACTTGTGTTCTAACCCCTATTCATGTCTCTTAGCCACTTGGCGGTAGCTCATTTATTGTTATGTCTTGATTCCTTGGATTTGCACATTCAGATTCCGGAGCTTGGATCGAAGTGGAGTTGTCCACCGTAGATCGAGCCCTCCGTAGCGAGCAGGCATCTTAGCTCCAGTTCTTGCACCTGACTCCTTTTGACTCACGGATCTTCATCCTACTCGTGAGCCCTTTTGTGTTCTTCTTGTATATGTTACTTTTGGACTTGTTATGATAAAAGACATATGTAATATGTAAGTTTATCATATACTGTGATGACTTTGTATTGTACCTTTATGTTGGCATATATGTGTGTTATACCATGCTTTGCGTTGCACTCTGATCCTTTCTTGTTGTACTTTATGCTTAGCGTATATGCGTGGGGGCACTTCCTGACCTACGTATATACGTCGCAGTGATGTCCCCGTATCTGTGAAATCGGGGCGTTACAGGTTGGTATCAGAGCTTAGGCTCTTACCTCTATAGTACAAACAAGTAGCAAATTCTAGTAATTTGCGGATGCCAACATCAATGTACAAAGTTATCTAGTCCTTCTTGATTCTACGTTTAGTCCTCCTTGATTTCTTCTTTCATATCCTGAAATCCTTCCATTCCATTTTCCAGCTCCTTCCAGTCTATCCATACCTAGTATCGATGGAGAGGAGATCGGGTCGCAGCAACTCCGGATCAGCATCGAATGGAGCAGCAGGAGAGAATTTGGATATATTGAGGGTTATCCAGATGATGATGGAGACCAGCAGCAGCAGACCGAGCTTCTCCGGCAAGAGATAGCAGCACCTAAGGAACAGAGGCCGGGGAACATATCAGACTTCAGGAAGCTGCAGCCAGCCATATTTACAGGAGGAGAGAAACCCTTGGATGCTGAGCAATGGCCGGACACATCAGACTTGTTGAATGCAGCCCGTGTCCCAAAGGAGAACCAGTTGAGGTTGCCAAGATTCAACTGAAGGATATAGCCAGGACTTGGTGGCTAGCAGAGGAGGCCAGATTGGAGAAGCCTGTCACTTGGGACACCTTCTCCAAGAGTTTTTACAGCAGATTCTTCCCTGTCACAGCCCAGAAGGACATGGAAGAGCAATTCATCAGACTTCGGCAAGGGAACAAGTCCGTGGATGAGTATGCCGCGGAATTTCTGAGACTCAGCCGCTTTGCTCCGTATATGGTGACAGATGAGGAGAAGCGAGCAAGCAGGTTTCAGCAGGGTCTTCAGATGGACATTCAGATGTTCCTAATGCCCCATCATCTGAAGACATATGCGGAGGTTCTCACCAGCGCTCGAGAGGTGGAGCGTGGGTTTGAGAAGAAACAGGCAAACCAGACGAAGAACCAGGCCAGGAAGAGGCCTTTTGAGTTGATGGATGAGGAGGATGCAGATAGGGCAACCCATGGCCCGATGATGAAGAGACCATCCCAAACTCCTCTTCCCCAGATCACATGCAATTTCTGCCACAGGCCCGGACACTATAAGAGAGATTGTCGAGCGGCCAAGGGATTATGTTTAGTATGTGGGTCAGGAGACATATGCTAAGGGATTGCCCACACAGGAAGTTTGGACATGTGGCACCAGTCAGACCGGCTCTTCCAGCTCCAGCACGTCCAGCTCCAGCACTTCCAGCGCCGCCACTGAGGAGGAACCCTGAACCTGTTGATCGAAGAGTTCCACTTCCACCCCAACGGTATGATCATCAGTATAGGGGAATGAGACCGAGAGCAGATCAGAGGAGAGGACAAGTTCACATCATGGCAGCAGAGGTCTCAGATGATGCAGCAGAGTGGGAGACCAGTATCCAGACCAGGAGCCCTGAGGACGTCATGGTAACCACTACCCTATTTCTTGCATTTGAGTTGGTTATCCTTCTTAATATTTTTCCATTGTCATTCTATCATTGTTCATTCTGGTCCTTCCTGTATTCATCCTATCCCCTGTTTTGGTTTTATGAAGCTTTATTCGTGCCCTTGTCCCCTTTGTGTTCAATTTATCCCTTAACGAAATTGCGAGGACGCAATTTTTGTAAGGTGGGTGGATTGTAATACCCCGTTCCCGGAATACGTACTTAGTTGCGTATTCAGATTTTCGATCGTATTTTTTCGATTTGTTTCCTGTATTTATTCTGTATTATGAATTCCTTATATGTTGTTTTGCCTTGAATTTGGATCGGTGAACTCGGAGTCAGCCTTTGTCTGAGCCGGGGACTCGATCTCAAGAGTTTTACTTGTTTTAGACATTCTGGTTATCCGATTCGATCGATTTCAGTTTTAAACATCGTTTTCCAATATTTTTGGATTTTCTATGATTTTCTGGAATTTTCTGTGATTAAGTTGAAAATCTTCAAAACCGTGTCGGCCAGTGCCGCTGACCAATTCCTGGATTTTTAATTCTCAAATTGTTTGGAATTTCATGATGGTCCTTTAGACTTTATCTTTTAGAATTGCAATTCCTACTTATATTCTTTTTCTGAGAATTTATGATTTTATGGAAATTCAAACGGAGTCGGTAGGTAGCTGATTCCAGGATTTTTAGTTTCAAAACTATAAAGTATTTCTTCAAACGGATTTCACTATTGGCCTTTATATATTATTCTTGATTTTTGGTAAATTTCCAGATCATTCCGAGATACTTGAATTTCGGGCATTTTTCCAATTATCGCATATTCCAATTTCCACCTTGTCATGCCACCTCATTTCCCACTCACCCTCTCACCTAACCCCACTCACTCTCTCTCCTTCCCATGGCCGGCAAAGTGGCCACTCTAGGGACACCTCACCTCCCTTTTTGCAAGAAAGCCCCTTGCATCTATCCTATTTGCATCTCCTTTGCAAAATCCCCATCATATATATTCCTTTCAATTGCAATTAAATCCTTTTCTTCCTTTTTCACTTCATCAAGAGAGAAACCCTCTCCAAAATTCCCTCATCTCCTCCACAAACCCTAGCACCAAGAAACCCTAATCTCTTCCCCTCCATCTCCTCCTCCAACCACAAGAGTTCATCTAGGGCATCAAGGGCATCACCTCCAACCTCCAAGGCAACTCCAAGTTCAACCTCCTCCACCTCAAGCTTCAACAACCACTCATGGATTGAAGCCACCATCTTCTTCTTGGATCAAGCTCCAATTGAACCCATCCTAGTGAGTATCTTTACTCACCAAGACCTAGTTAACTCCTTATATACTTGTGATGGGAATTCTTGAACACTTGCACCTTAAAAAAAATCCCATTTTTAGGTTATCAAACTAAAGATCCACCTTTCCATGTAGATATCTCTACTCACCAAGGCTAGTCCGTCCCTTGTGTACTTGTGTTAGTAAATCAGGTCCCCTAATGTCATAAAAACCCCATTTTTGCCATCAAGAACAACCTCCAAGTTCTGTTCTGTAAACTGCTCCCCGACCAGTATTAGTCGACTTGACCTAGAACCTAGTCGACTAGAACACTTAGCTGAAACTAGTTTTTCTGGAAAACACAGTATTAGTCGACTTACCCCAAATATTAGTCGACTGATCAACCCTCTGGAAATCCCTATTAGTCGACTCCTGAATTCACCTAGTCGACTAACCCTCCTTGGACCAGAACCAACTCTCGGCCCAGTCGACTGCCTATTTTAATTAGCCTATTTACGACTTGAACACCTTAGTCGACTAGCCATTTTACCTTAGTCGACTAATGTTTCCTGGAACAGTGACCCCAATTCTCTTTATCCCAGACTTAGTCGACTTGCGTACCTGTTAGTCGACTTGAAACCTATATTAGTCGACTAGTCCCTTGACCCTAGTCGACTAATTCTGACTATATGTCTTAAATGATTTCCCTCCTAAAATTGGATCTTGTCGTTGGTTTATGTGTTATGCATTATGGTTTCTTGTACTTCATGACTGGTACTATAGGACTTATTACTTGTTGGATCTTACCTCATATTACTTCACAACTTGTCAAGCAACATTATCAACCACTTGTCAACTTTATGTTCTCTTTTAACACATGTATATCAACTAACCATGCCACTACCTTGCCAGACCCTATAGTTATGTCATGATTGACCCGGCCCATTCTACATTTATTGTTATGTTTTATTGCTTGCTAGACATCACCACTTTGTCATGCTATCCCTTAAACCAAGCATGATGCACTTGACTTTATGATTATCTTAATTGCGGGAACCCTGCCTTGTTTTATGGAACTAAGTGCCACATGGAACAAAGTGCCACGCCACACGGTGGGGGCCACCTCTTGAAACCCATGGGGGTCACCTCTAGAATCCACTCCCTCAGAACAAAGTGCCACATGGAACAAAGTGCCACACCACACGGTGGGGGCCACCTCTTGAAACCCATGGGGGCCACCTCTTGAATCTGAAGGGCTAATACTGTCATGTTCACTTTTTCCCGTAAACTGATAATCCTTAATAAGCTACAACTTGTATGGGGTATGGGTGGAAGTGATGGATGCCGAATGATACCTTGCTTATAGTGATGGATATGATATATGCGGCGGAAAGTTGTAGTGGGACTTAGGGCCCACACGATTACCTATAGGGGGACTTTGGGCCTCCAAACCGGTCCCAGGTGGTGGGAACCGTTGGGCCACTAAACTGGTCCCCGTGTATGAGTGCCACTATAAGAGGTGATATCAGTTCTCCATCTACTTCCGTTAACAAACCTCGAATAGCTTATATATGGATGTATGTGAGTTGGGATCGATACCGAAACACATACCTAGATATATGGGTTAGGCGAGTAATAATAATAATAGATGTCAGTTGTGTTCTCTGTTATAATTACCGTTATGTGTACCAGCTATGATTCCTGTCTTAGTTTCCTGTTATGACTATTATTTACTTGTCGTGATTCCAGTGATGATTCCGGTTATTGGATTATGTCTTTCTCATTATGATTCATGTCTTCTTGTTTTGTATTCTCGTTATGATTATAGTATGATTTGCAACTCTGATTCTACATGCTTGGATTACTGTGGCATGAGATAGAGGTATATAGATGAGGGTTTCCTTGTTTGGATTATTCCTTCGATGTACTAGTCTCATGGGACCGTGACCTAAGTATATACAATCACTTTTGCTTGTAATCAGCTTTACTCGTATTTTCCCGCCTTATGATTATGTTATATCCGTCCTTACATACTATACTTGTGTTCTAACCCCTATTCATGTCTCTTAGCCACTTGGCGGTAGCTCATTTATTGTTATATGTCTTGATTCCTTGGATTTGCACATTCAGATTCCGGAGCTTGGATCGAAGTGGAGTTGTCCACCGTAGATCGAGCCCTCCGTAGCGAGCAGGCATCTTAGCTCCAGTTCTTGCACCTGACTCCTTTTGACTCACGGGATCTTCATCCTACTCGTGAGCCCTTTTGTGTTCTTCTTGTATATGTTACTTTTGGACTTGTTATGATAAAAGACATATGTAATATGTAATGTTTATCATATACTGTGATGACTTTGTATTGTACCTTTATGTTGGCATATATGTGTGTATACCATGCTTTGCGTTGCACTCTGATCCTTTCTTGTTGTACTTTATGCTTAGCGTATATGCGTGGGGGCACTTCCTGACCTACGTATATACGTCGCAGTGACGTCCCCGTATCTGTGAAATCGGGGCGTTACACTTACCGTCTTCACATAACTGTCATGGTCTTATCGGGCCTTCCCGCCACACACTGTCATGGTCTTACCGGCCTTCCCGCCACACACTGTCATGGTCTTCCTTCCATCAGTCATGGTTGACATCTGTACGCGCCGGAAAAGAGGGAAAGAGGAAATGCTGTAAAAATTTTTCTTGAATCAGATGAAAAAGATTACAACAAAAACAACTTTTTCTTCCAGTTACAAGGAGGGAGGATGTTGAGTCTTGAATCCTCCCTTTGTTTAATGCTGGGTTCTTCGTGTGGCGGTGGAGAGTGAATCTTCTTCTCCGTTGACGGATGACCGTCGGGATCGTCAGGGGTCTTCTCTTCGGCTGGTAGAAAGAGTAGCACAACTCTTGTCTACCAAAACTCTCAAAGAGAAGGTAGGCAAAGAGTAGCTTGTACGCAGCAAGCTTGACGAAGAGCTGAGCTCTCTCCTTTTCTCTGCTGTCTGGTCGTCTGATTGCCGATCTCTCTATCTCTCGATCGTCGATCCTTGGTCCCCTCTCTCCTCTATGATTGCCGACCCCATAGCAAACGAGGCTATTTATAGAGGTCCTAGGGGGTGAACGTGCCCCTTAAAAATGCTCCACGATGAGGAGCTGACATCCCCCGCTATGTGGGCGGTGACTGGCCCCATAACCAGGGCGGTTATAACTGAGACGCGGGTTTCAGCCCACGCGCCTTGAGGTTGAGGCGCGGGTGTTGAACCCACGCACCTTGAGGTTGAGGCGCGGGTGTTGAACCCACACGCTTGAGGTTAAGACGCGGATGTTGAGCCCACGCGCCTTGATGCTGAGACGCGGGTGTTGAGCCCACGCGCCTTGATGCTGAGACGCGGGTGTTGAGCCCACGCGCCTTGATGCTGAGACGCGGGTGTCTAGCCCACGCGCCTTGATGCTGAGACGCGGGTGTCTAGTCCACGCGCCTTGATGCTGAGACGCGGGTGTCTAGCCCACGAGTCTAGAACTTGAGACTCTGCTTTTTAATGGCTTGTCTTCTAGTGATTTTTAGACAGCCTACCGAACCCCCTCCAAAGTTTTCGATATTCCGCAGTTAACTGGGACGGATTTCGAAATACTTTGGACTCTAGCTGATTTCACCTTCATGACTGGACTGTTAGTGCTCCGGGTTTGATCTTATCTGGAGTTGGTCTTCGTGAGTGTACTGTTGAACTCTTTGAGGCCACCAGAGTTGATCATGTTGAGTGTCTAGATACACAGTCTAAACCTCAACATCTCCCGATTGCTTTAGTCTGTCATGGGGGTGCTTTAAGCCAGGAGTGGTTGGTCATCTGCTTGTGCCAGTGTACTGTTGAACTGATTTGCAGAAGCAGAAGGCCGAACGCTGGTCCTTTTTGAAAAGCAGAGATGGGACCGCTTTAAAAGACGCGACTGATCTTTCATAAAGCAGACGCAATGTTCAGCCGGGCTGGAAAGACGCGAACTTCTTTAGAGAGACGCGACTTTTTTGAATGCATTTATGGCGGTGATGACGGGGCATGTCCATCGAAGAGGCGCGTCCGTTGGGTGCGAATCTGTGCCATGTCATGATTGCGCTGCCAGTTGGCGGGATTTCACCTTTTGGCGCGCGGATTTCCCGGTTCATTAAATGATCTGTTCCACGTGTCAAGCAATGACTCGCTGCAGAGTCATGGCGCATGATCTTCGCGGATCATCAAAATGATTTCTTCCACTCGTCCAACGATGACTCGCTGCAGAACTTATCGAGCCACACGCCGCGCATCTTCGTAAATCCTTGTGCCTATAAATAGCAACAGTTGGAGAGAGATCTCTTCTTCTCCGAACGCATTTGCTTAGGTTTTAGAAAAGGGAGTGTTTTTCCTTCTCTGCTCATCTCCATTACTGAATCTTTGAACTAACGATGGCACCCAAGACCAAGCCAACCGCCTCCTTTTCAAGAGCGACCGTCGCCGAGGCCTCAAGGGGTGGCTCCTCTGCGCGGGAAGCCCTTTTCCCAGGTATAACGCCGTTCAAGCTTGAACTTCACCATTAATGGGAGCTCATGGAACCCATTAACAGAACCGTCAACACATAAAACATACCGTGTTTGATTTTCAGACGCGGTCTCAGACGCGGTCTTTGAGTTGATAACCAAGGCGCGGGTTTTAATGACCCGTGCCAGTGAGTCCTGCATTTTGGATTCTTCACTTAGAACATTTCTAATTGTGAAGAGTTCGGACGCGGACTTGAAGATCTTTCATCAGGTGCAGGTTTTTATGAATCTGGCGCCTGAGTCCAAGTACTTAGAGAATTTTTATAAGTCTTGGTTTGCAAAATGCGGACTTGATCCTGGCGTTCTGTGATATCAGGTGCTGGTTTTTTATGAATCTGGCGCCTGAGCCCAAGTACTTAGAGAATTTTCATAAGTCTTGTTTTTGCAAAACGCGGACTTGATCCGCTGGTCTTACGCCTGGATGCGGATTTGCAGGTCTGGACGCGGATTTGATAATTCCTGCGTCCAGTATTTCCTCTGCGTCTGGACGCAGATTCGCAGGTCTGGACGTGACTTGATAATTCCTGCGTCCAGTATCTCTTCTGCGTCTGGACTATAGACACTTAGCATTTTTTCTGATAAAGTGTCTGATTAAGCGTCCTTTTCTTTTGCAGTGCCACACCCTTCTGCCCCACTCGCCAAGAAGCGCCACTTTGGACATGTAGGTGGTGCTGACCGTGATCTGGCCTTTGTGCTACGAAGGACAGTACCTGTGACTGCTGACAAGTCGCAGGAGCGCCAGAAAAGGCTCTCCAATGTTGATATGACAACCCTTCGGGTGCTTATGACCGATGCAGCATTCACAACGGATGATCGCGTCAAGCTGGAGAAGCCTGCCTTCTTCTTCGGAGATCGTGTCGGTGATGGCGGCTATTCCATGTATAATGGGAATTATAGATGGCTCCGTCAGATGGGGGATAGAAGATTCTTTCTTCCAGAAATGGAGAGGATGTTCCCGCTGTCTTACCTCCAGCACATGTCCGTCCCTCGGAAGATGAAATGGGACGTTTCCCGATACGTCCCTGAGATTACCCTTGGTGACTTGGGCTCCCAGGGGTATACCATCATGATAGTCATGATAGGGCGGTTCTTGGCCTGTTCCTCGGGTCGCGCAAGTCTGATCTCCCAGTTGGGGAGATACCAAAACTCGGCACTACCTTCCTCAACGCGTTTATCAACCGGAGGTGATTTTCCGGTTGAGTTCCGTGTGCCCGGGTGGGTTCATTCCACCGAGAAGTATTGGTGGCGCAGGATGGTGAGCTTCGTCCTTACCGATCTTGGAGATCTGCTAGAGCATGTGGGACTGTACCCAGCAGTCAGGGCCGTACACTATGGTATCTCGCCGAGTCCTCAGAACTTCTTCGGGGTCCTGGAGCGTTACAATCCTTTGACGGGGACATTCTTTACCCCGATCGGAGAGATGGGCCTTGCACTGCACGAGTTGCATGAGGTCTCGGGGCTGGCAACATGGGATTCTCCCTATGAGGAATATATCCCAACCATTGAGGAGCTCAACCTTATGAAGGAAGGGTCTCCTCAAATGTACGAGACTTATTGGGAAGTGCTATGTCACTTCCATATTTATGGCCAGATAACCACTTGGAGGTCAGGAGGAATCAAGCAACTGTCTTGGGCCAGCTACTTATTCAACAATGTCAATAAGAAAGACCATCCAATAACTCGACTGGCTCCCAGCTCCGACCAGAAAATCGAAGACAGGATCGACCAGGCTTCTGAAGGCTTCTATACCACGGATTCGAATGAGGACGGTTTCGAACCTGATATGGTCTTCGAAAGCTTTCACCATCAAGCCCGGGCCCCTATCTCCGATCGAGCATTGTTGGCGGGCTTCTTAATGCTGTGGCTGAAGCGTTGTGTGGTGCCCACGCGCTGCCACATGAAGTCATTATTGCCGACGTGGTGTACCCGGCGGTGCTCCTGGCCTATGGCAGTCCATAGCCCTTCTTCCGGCCGTGGCGGCTGGCATTCAGAGCGGTTGCGGGCGTTAACCCACAACTTCTGTGAGCCAGGGAAGGCCGTCAACTCCCATGGTCAACCGATCCTTGATTCAGAGGGGAATCCGACGGTGAAGCGCCCCAACCCTCGGATCGAGCTGCCTTATACGTACCTCATGGCTTGGTACGTGATGCACTGCCCTTCCCTGATGACGCTGGTGCCTTGGAGTGAGGGTTTCACCCCTTTGTACAGCGGTTGGAGGGTTCGGACTGGCGTAATACTTATATGTATTTCGTTCGGAAGTGCATTTCAGATGCTTCGAACTACCAGCTCAATCACTGCTTCCCCGAGATCCCTGGTGCATCTTTTGGGGATCTATTTGTTGATTCTGCGGGCCCAGATGACTATATGAGGTTGTCCTCGGGGGTCTTCTGGTGATTGATCAACATTCGGCCCGGATATATGCTTTTCCGGCAAGGGACTTCATGCACAATCGAGCCGTACATGCCGAACCGTTTCGCCCGACAGTTCGGCTACGATCAACTCTACGTCGGCAATCCCAATGCTCGACTCGCCTTCGAAGGGAACTTGTTCGAAGGTGCTCGGCTTGGTACTACAGTGTGGCCGGAGGGACGGAAGCAACTTTCCGTCTACCTACCGAGGGGTCAAAGTGCCGTATGAGCTTCAGCTTCTGCTCCTGGTATTTCCAAGTCAACCAAACACCTAACTTTGTTCCGGAGTATTCATGCATTGAGAGTATCAATGCAAATCTCGAAGCAAGGTCGGAGTCCGGTAAACGCTCGCGAGGCGTCGAGCAGTACCTGAAGGCTCTGAAGGAGGTCGGAGAAGGTCAAGGGAGGAGCCCGAGCAACAAGGGCGGAGCCGCGACCAACAAGGGCGGAGCCGCGACCAACAAGGGCTCGACAGGCGGTGAGCAAGCGTCGTCAAGGCTCTACTTCCACTGCTGAGCCTGCCCCAAGAAGGTTCAGAGAGACTTGACGGCCGAAGTTTCTCGATCCGCGGACATCCCTTCTGGTGTTGGGAGCCGAGGGAGGAAGAGATGGACAAGGAAGACACTCCCTTAGTCCATGCCCGCAGGTTACACCGCAGGAGCCTCAGGATTGCAGAGGAAGGGGAGCTTGCTGATAGACCCACCGCCACTGACGAGACGAGCAGCTCGAGGTTGATATAATGAGCGGAGTCGATGTTGAGATTCCGGGGTCTCAGCTCAGCCCGAGTCTTCCTCAGCTCATAGGGGGATGAGGCACAACAGCCTGGGTCTCCTTCTGTCTTCATCTCCAGTCCTCGGACGGTTGACCCCAGTCCTACCACTGGGGTGTTTAGAGGCAAGGCTCCGGCTACCGAGGCCTCTCATGTTGAACCGTCGTCTTCCTTATCCGCAGAGGAAAGCGATTTTGAGGATGAGGTCGACTATGGTGACGAACCCGCTCCTCCTGATCCAAGCAAATTCTCACACATCTCGGAGGAGGAAATACATGGGTGCGAGCCGTTGACGGTATCACCACTGCGGTAGTTCTTGCTGAAGGTACTCTTTTCACCTTCTGACCTTTTTCCCTTTTCATTTTAAGAGGAGGCTTTAACATTCTCCTTTTATGCTGCAGGATTGGCTGAGGGTACCGAGGCTGCAACCTCCTCGCAAATCGAGGAGATGATGCAAGAGTTGACCCAGCCAGAAGGAGTTGGACTCCAGCTGCCGAGGCAACTACCGAAATCGGGGAGGCTTCTACTCTGCAGGAAGAGGAGGCCACTACTGAAGTCAGGGAGACTTCTCCTCTGTAGGTTTCGCCCAAGGATTCGACATCTCTGGACCTCCAGCTTGGTAAGGAAGTTTTGATGTCTCGGATGTTTCTCTTCTTACCATTCTGGTAATATTGAGATAACTTGCAGAGAGAACCGAGGGGCACAGGTAGAGAGTCTGACGGTCAGTGTCCCTCCGGAAGGCCACACGGCCCAAGCCTTGGCTGAGGTTTCTGAGGAGGTCGAGCTCACTACCCTGTCATCGGCTGTGGAGGTTCCTGCAGAGGTGGTACCCCTAGAAGCGCGAGTGGCTGCTTCTGCTCTTGCCGTACCCGTGGTCAGCTCAACTCTTGCACCAACAGAGCCGATCTACATCCCCCACCCACCCCGTGATAGAGAGGGGATCGGGGAGCACTTCGGGTGATGACATCATGGAACTTTTGACACGCCAGGCGGTGCAGCAGTTCCTTACCTCGATGCAAACATGCATCGATTTCGTCCTGACTAGGGGTAGCTCCCTTGACTTTGCCCGATGTTTTTCTCGGAAACCAGGTCGAGAACATCAAGTTGGCCGGAGGCCCTTCGCTAGCCCAGGCGAGTCAGCTGCTGGTGGATCAGCTGGGACAGCACCTGAGAGAGCTTCGATCCCTGGAGGATGATGCCGGTTCATCCCACGAAGCCCAAGAAGCGCTGAACAGGCTCCTTGCTGCTCAAGAGCGAGCGAAAAGAGGTGGAGGAGAAGATCACTGATAGCACTCGTCTTCTTGAACGTGTCCAGGCTGATCACCAAAGGCTGGCGATTGAGTCCGAGGGGTCAGAGACGATCATACAGGCCGCAAAGCAGGCTATCCTTGACTCTCGGGCTGTTATAGCCAGGGCTGAGGCCATGATTGTCTTCAACGAACAGAGGCTTGCTACCTCTGAAAAGAGGCTAGCGGAGTTAGAGGTTGCCAAGGCGCAAGCTGAAGCGGACCTCTCTGTTCGTACGTCCGAGCTGGAATCCCTCCGAGTGCAAGCGCAGGATTTTTGTCTGAAGCGGATCTGCGGGCCCGAGCTCTCATGGAGGTTGAGAAGGCGCGTCAACATAAGATATATTGCCTTAGGGAGCAAATCCGTTCTTTGACGGACCAGGACTTGTAGCCTTCTTTCTTTTTTTTTTTTAGAAAAGGACACTCTGTTCACTGAGAGTGTTTTGTATTAACTTTTATCATTTTTGATATAATAAAAGTCTTTGAAGTTTTTGGTTCCACCTCCTTTGTTGCCTTGCTGTGGATGAATTCGACCTCTTGATCACAATCTTTGATTAACTGACTGTGAATGCTGAACTTAGGTGAGACTAAGTTCTTTAAGTGAAATGCGCGTTTGACCTATAGGACCTTAGGCAGAACTAAGCCCTTTTGATGAGACGCGGCATTGGTTCATAGGGACTTAGGTAGAACTAAATCCTTTTGATGAGACGCGCGTCAATTCATAGAGAGACGCGGTCATCAGTTCATAAGAACTCAGATAGAACTAAGTCCTGTTGATGAGACGCAGCATCAATTCATAGAGAACGCGGTCATCAGTTCATAAGAACTCAGATAGAACTAAGTCCTGTTGATGAGACGCAGCGTCAATCCATAGGGAGACGCGGTCATCAGTTAATAAGAACTCAGATAGAACTAAGTCCTGTTGATGAGACGCAGCGTCAATCCATAGGGAGACGCGGTCATCAGTTCATAAGAACTCAGATAGAACTAAGTCCTGTGATGAGACGCAGCGTCAATCCATAGGGAGACGGGTGGCGTCAACTCGCAGAGAGAAACGCGGCTTTGAGTAACGCGAGTCTGTCCTGCCAATGAAGACGCGACTCGGGGCGGACGCGAGGGACGCAGCCTTGTGCATTTTCCCATTAATCTCAGAATGGACTAAGTCTTTTGTTGAGTCAAGTGTTTTCCCTTAAAATGGGCCATGTTTGCTGAAGGGACGCAATTCTGAGTCACGCAGACTTTCCTTTGGAACGCAGGGGGACGTCATTCATTCTGAAAAAGGAGACGCGGGTTTCAGGGCGCGGTTTTCCCATCTGCGTATCGATGTAACTTCCATACGTTACATGCGGCCTGACATAAAGATTTTATGAGATCTTTGAACGTCAAGTCTGCACTGACGATTGAAAGTCAAGTCTTCACTGGCGATTGGAAAACCGGGTCATCCGTTGTTTCCCGAAGCAGTTGTCCACGCGTCGGTTCTTCATTGGACTGGGGCGTTAATACCCTTTAATGTAAAACCGGCGCTGGCGGTTGGAGACCAGCGTCTTCAACATTTCCCGAAGCGACCCTCCACGCGTCAGCGTCCCTTGGACTTTGACAATCGTGCGGTCATTAAGGCCGACGGTTCCCATTGATGACCCATTAATGACGGTTACCAGGAGCGGCCTATAATAGGGGCTCGCCTTTGTTAGCAGTCCCGATTTTAGACCATTTTCCCTTTTAGAGAACGATTGCTCTGAGAACTTCTGCCTTCTTCAGAATTTTTAACAAGGGCACTGTCTTCATGGATGAAGACGACTCCAGGGAAGAAGATGACCCAGAGCTTTCATGCTTCTGTTTGGTCTCTCTTCAGGATAAGTCTCTCTGATCACCTTCCATGTCCATATTCTGATGCAGAGAGTTAAACTCTTGACAGAGGCCTCTGCTGGTATGCCGTCCCGACTTGCCGTGATGTTTCTAGTCCACCCAAGTTTGCACTTAGCATCATCATCATCTGGGTGAAGTCTGAGTTGGTGCATTCCTTCTGGAATTTGCGCCGCCGACTTAAACTTCCTTGGACGCGAGTACAGAAGTCTTTGGCACTTGGCGCTGACTTTGTTCATGAAGCTCGCGTTTTAAGGCCACTGACTTGGATGAATTCCAACTCGGGCTGAAGGTTTCAGACCCGAATTTTGCAATTCCTGTTCATTCAACAGGGAGATGGCATTTTCGGCGTCTGAGTCTTTTCGCGTCTCGCTGATGCAAATTTTAGACTGCGTTTGAATCCTGTGTGTTATCACAGTTTTAAACATCGCGTCTGTTTCTGTCACCGCGGGGATTTGGCTCGCTGCGCAGATTATTCCCGCGTCTGCAGTCTTTGACAATAGCCGCGTCTGTCACTTAGTTTTCTTTGTTGAAGTATACTAAGTTCCAGCTTTTCTAACCCCCTTGTTTTATTCCTTGCAGGTAGGCTTGATTGTCCTTTTTCAGGTTCGCTGGGTCCTTGGAAGAATATTTCGGCCGGCAGACTTGTTCCGATGTTCGTCCACAAGGGAATATATTATGGTCCTCGTCGTCCACAAGGGAATATATTATGTCCCTGACGAGGACTCGACCCTCGCCAAGGTCTCTTCAGATCCACTGCACCAGTCATGCCTGCTGGAAAGAGATGGTCAGGGTGAGTATGGCGGCGAGGGGGCTACGGTGGATATGGTGGCAGGTAGGATCCTCTTCCTCTCCCCACTCCAGAAGTAACATCGAGGACTCCTCATGTCTGCTGGATGGTCTGCTGGGGAAAGAGATGCTCATGAATGAAGGGTTGCAGGGCTTTCTGCTGCCACCAGACCTCAAGAACACCATTGCTCTTAGTTTAGTCAGCTAGGGCTCTTTCGATATTTACATCATGCATCGTGGTGCAATCAGCTTCTGATCGTGGCCACAATGTCTGATTCTGTTTTGGCGCCCTTCCAAACATCTTGTACTCGGAATCAAACGCGGCTTCAAGGAGTGAGTGCAACCTCTGAGAGAGAGAGGGACTTCTTTGTACTCCTTAATTGTAACACTCAATCTTATTGTATAAGAGAGCATTTTTATTGTAACACTCAATCTTATTGTATAAGAGAGCATTTTGTATCACTTTCATGTACCGGAAATAAATAAAGTGACACTTTTCTTTTTGCCTCTTTCATTGTCTTGAACTTTTTGTCTTCAATTAGACTCATAGAAGCAAAGAATCTTTGACTTTGTCAAAATTATGATGATAATCTTAATAAGTCAAACTTTGTAGGGAAAGATCTTACTTCAGGAACTTTCACAATACTGTCAGAGGTGTAATATTAACTTGACAGAGATGAAATAATTTTTGGTAGACCTGCCACTTTATAAGAAAAGTGACAAGCAGAATTGGTACCCCAGGGAGGGTGAACTTTTATCAAGTGTTTGAATTAACTTAATTGAGCTCAGCTGGGGATTTGGTGGAAACACTGTTGATGGTGTAGTATTAACCTAACAATGCTCTTAGGTAGACTTGTTACTCTGTTGAAGAAAATAACAAGTGAGACTAGACTCGTGGGGAATCTAGGAAAGTTTGTTACCGTTAGAGGTGTGATATTAACTTAACGGGTTGAAAGTGGTCTTGTCAGAAGTGTAATGTTAACTTGACAAGAATGTGAGTCAGAGTGTGATATTAACTTAACTCAGAAGTGTCACTGTCATAGGTGTAATGTTTAACTTGACAGTGAGGGTAATGCTAGAGGTGTAATGTTGAACTTGGCATTAGTCATCTCGACTTCAGCGAGGAAGTCCGAGGAAAAGTCATGGCCATAGGTGTATTGTTTAACTTAGCAATGACTTGATGCTAGAGGTGTGATGTTAACTTAGCATCATCCATTTCAGCTTCGATATGGAAGTCTGAAGAAAAGTGACTGTCAGAGGTGTGATATTAAACCTGACAGAAACCTGATTACTGTTTAGAGGTGTGGTGTTAACTTTAACAGTAATTTGTCAGAGGTGTAGTATTAACTTGACCAAGATTGACTCGTGATAAGAGCAATTTGAGGACCTGTCATTCTATTGGTGAGAATTGACAAGTGAAAATTTGAAGTGCCAGAGGTATAGTGTTAACTTGGCAAATTTGAACGTTTGTTACTCTATGGGGCCGTTTGTTTCGCGTAAAACTCCGTAATTCATAAATGACTTACTACCTAGTTACAGCTACGGCGTTTGTTTTGACCGTAATTCGTAAAAACTTACGTAACTCAACTAACACTTACTTGCACCCAGTTACCATTCACTTACAGCCCAGTTACAGTTAATTTTGTGGTCATACAAATTTGTAATATTTTTTTATATTAATATTAAAATTTTTTAATATTTAACTTTTTTAATATTTATTTGCAGTATTAAAACTTTTAAATCACCAAATAGTTAATTTTGTGGTCAACTTTTTCACTTACGACTTATACATTACGATAACCAAACACCGTAAAGTACAATACACTTTCTCACTTTACAATTTTATATTACCAACCAAACACCGTAAAATTTACATACATGTAACTCATTTACAATTGTAAAAGACTTTACCAATTACAACTACGAATTACGGCCAGTTACGATAACCAAACAGACCCTATGTAGAGTTGACAAGCAAGAGTTGTACTCGACAAGGAGTATTCATTACCAGAGGTATAGTGTTAACTTGGTAAAGATTGTATTTAGTAGACCTACCATTCTGTGGATGAGAATTGGTAAGGGATTTTGGAGGAAAGAGTGGAGCCAAGTCCACTTAGGATTTTTAGCAAACCCTCAGCTATCAACGGATTTGAGGTGCCTTTACCAACTACCGTTTGAGTTGGGCTAGCCATGCTATTCCCCTCAGCATGATGAGTTGTTGAAGACTTATGTTGGGCTTAAAAGCCAACATTTTCCTCTATCCTTAGCCATTGGAGGCGTCGGATGAAAGGGGAACATGTCCCTTAGGATTTTTAGCAAATCCTCAGCTGTCAACGGGTTTGATATGCCTTTACCAACTACCGTTTGAGTTGGGCTAGCCATGCTGTTCCCCTCAGCATGATGAGTTGTCGAAGATTTATGTTGGCTTAAAAGCCAACATTTTCCTCTATCCTTAGCCGTTGGAGGCGTCGGATGTTAGTGAAGAAGCTCTTCTTGTTGTGATCAGAGGTGTACTTTTAACTTGATCGGGGGGGGAGTACTATTAAGGATAGTACTTCTTTAGGAACCTGCCATTGATCGGCATCATGAGTGTATCGTCATTCGAGGTTATGAGGCGATATGATCCATTCGAGTAGACTGACTCTACCACAAACGGTCCGTCCCATTTGGGTTGAAATTTTCCTTTTGTCTTGTGCGTCATTACCATGGGTCTTCTGACGGCTAAGACAAGATCGCCTTTCTTGAAAGTTCGCATTTTAACTTTCTTGTTGAAGGCTCTAGTAATACGAGCTTGGTAGAGCTCGATTTGTTGTTGGGCCTGCAAACGCTTATCGTCTAAGGCCTCCAGTTCCTGGAGTCGCTGTCGATGCTTCTCCTCGGTTGTCATCTCCGCTGTCAAGGCGACGCGTAGAGATGGAATTTGGATTTCCAGTGGGAGCACGGCTTCACACCCGTATACCAAAGAAAATGGCGTAGCCTTAGTTGGGGTTCGCACAGTTGTGCGGTAGGCCCATAAGCATTCACCCAACTTATCGTCCCAGTCTCGTTGACTTTTCGAGACGAACTTCTTGAGAAGCTTGCCAATAGTCTTGTTGAAAGCTTCTGCAAGGCCGTTAGCGGCAGGATAGTATGCCGTTGAGGATACACTCTAGATTCTGAACTTGGTACAAATCTCTGGAAAGCCTGGCTGATGAATTAGGGTCCATTGTCATGGACAATTCGCCGAGGTACACCGAAACGATAAATAACGTGATGTTTCACGAACTTGATCACGTTGGACGACTTGACTTCCTTCAAAGGAATAGCTTCGGCCCATTTATAGAAATAATCAGTTATTGCCAAAATAAACCGATGTCCCTTTGATGAAGGTGGGCTGATAGGACCAACCACATCCATTCCCCACATTTCAAATGGCCAGGTAGAGGATGTAGAGTGGAGATACCCTGGTGCTTGATGGATGAAATCCCCATGCACTTGACAAGCGTGGCATCTTTTAGCATAGGCGACGGCGTCGGCAACCATCTTGGGCCAATAGTAACCCAATCTTTGGAGTCGATGTGCCAGTTTTGGGCCCGGTTGATGGGCTCCACACATACCGTCGTGGCTTCTTTTAATACCTCTTGGGCCTCCTTTGGTGAGAGGCACCGGAGCAGGATCCCGTCATGCGATCGACGATACAATGTTCGTGTAATCGCATTATAGTAGAATTTAGGGGTTTTCCTTCGAATGGCAGCCGCTTCCTTGGTGTCCTCAGGCAGGATGCCGTACAAGACATAGTCGATATAGGGAATCGCCAGTCTTTGAGCTCTGGCCCGGTTGACTATTCCAGTGCTTCTTTGCCTTGACATTCTCCCTTTGACTCCTGATGGTCTTCGAGGGCAATTCTCGGGCAATACAGGTCGTGGCTGTAGACGAATACCTTCTCCATTGCTCCAGCTGGAAGAGCTAAAGAGGCCGCAAGGGATGCGAGTGCATCTGCGTGCGCATTTTGCCTGCGCGGTACATGGTCGATGTAAAAGTTTGAAAACCTCTCGGCCATATGGATAGTTGCGTTATAGTAGGGTACTAGGTCTTCATGTCTAACTTCGTACTCTCCGCGAACTTGGCTGACAATGAGTTTAGAATCACCGTATGCCTCGAGATTTTTAACGCCAATCTCATCGGCGAATTGCATCCCAATCAAAAGAGCATTGTACTCCGCTACATTGTTGGAATAAGGCTCAGTAAGCGAGACAGCTCGGGGAATCACATAATTCTGTGGGGAGACGAGTACTACTCCTACCCCCGCTACTATGTGTCCTTTTGGGCTTGTTCTTGATGCACCGTCGAAGAAAAGTTGCCATACTTGACTTTCGAACGATGTCTGAGTCAGGCAGACTTCAGCAACTTCATCAGGGAGATCCTCGTAGACTTTGGCTGCCCTCGGATCTGGATGCTCAGCTAGAAAATCCGCCACTGCTTGTCCCTTAATGGCCTTTTGTGGTAAAAAGTGCATCTCATATTTGGGAGAGCAATATGGCCCATTTTGCCAGCCGGCCGTTCAATGACGAAGGCTTAGTCATAAGTAACCTCAGGGGGTTGACTTTTGATATGACATTTATGGTTTGGCCTACCAGATAGTGTCGCATTTTCTGAATGGCGAACACTAATGCCAAACATTCCTTCTCGATCGGGTATACCGATGCTCGGCTCCGATCATTGTTCTACTCAGATAGTAGATTGCTTGTTCGCGTCCTTGATCATCATGCTGAGCTAGTAGAGCTCCCAAAGAATGATCCATTGCTCGGACGTATACCAGGAAAGGTTTTCCGAATATCGGAGCTGCAAGGACTGGAGGTTGGGTGAGATATTGTTTGATTTCCTCAAACGCTTGTTGGCAAGCGTCGTCCCAAATGAATGAAACACCCTTTTTCATTAACTTGGCGAAGGGTTGGCATCTTCCGGAGAGGTTTGATATAAACCTGCAGATATACGCCAATCGTCCCTGCAATCCCCTGAGCTCCTTTAGGTTCCTCGGAGGATGCATCTCCTGGATAGCGCGAACCTTTTCCGGGTCCAAGTGAATTCCGGTGGATGTTACAACAAACCCTAAGAATTTGCCACTGGCCACCCCCAGGAAGGACTTTGTGGGATTCATCTTCAATTGATGAGCCCGCATGATGTCGAAGACCACCTTCAGGTCCGCTATGTGATCACCTTTAGCGTGGCTTTTTACCGCGATGTCATCAACATAACATTCTACCGTTTTGCGTATTTGCTGATGGAAAATGGCGTTCATGGCCCTTTGATATGTTGCCCCTGCATTCTTCAGTCCGAAGGGCATGACGGTGTAGCAATATACCCCTAAAGGTGTCCTGAAGAAGGTATGCTTTTCGTCATCAGGATACATTTTGATTTGATTGTATCCTGAGAATCCGTCCATGAAGGACATTCGTTCGAATTCACAAGTATTGTCAATCATGACATCTGTGATCGGCAATGGGAATTCGTCCTTGGGCAGGCCTCGTTTAGATCACGGAAGTCGATGCAGATCCGGATCTTCCCGTTCTTCTTGGCGACGGGGACGATGTTGGCTACCCAGTCGGGATGTTGTTCTTCCCTAATGAAGCCAGAATCAATAAGTTTTCTGACTTCTGATTGAATTGCCTCCATTATTTCTGGACGGAACCGTCGCTGCTGTTGTTTGACAGGTTTTGCGTCCGGATTGATGTTGAGGCGGTGCATAGCCACCTGAGGATCGAGTCCTGGCATGTCCTCATAATTCCAGGCGAAGACGTCTATATACTCTTGTACAAGAATATTAGATCTTTCTTCTCCGAAGGTGACTGGTCATCACTTATGAAGATGGGCTTAGGATTGGCCTCATCTCCTAGGTTGATTTGAACAACCTTGTCTTCTGTGGGTGGCTCGCGCTGTTCAAAGCGGGTATCCCAAAGAGTATTTAAATGTTTGATCCAAGGATCTGTATCAGATTGGATCATTTCTTCATCTCCGTCTTCCAGGTGGCTTGTTGAAACCATATTCACTGAAAGTTCCTTGAAGATGTTGCCGACACTGACATCTGACTCCCAAGATGATGTGTCTGAAGAGTAATCGTTCCTCGACGATTCTTGAGAATCGGAGGCTGATGGGACCGGGGTTGATACATAGCCCAACCCCCGGCGCGTCCGATGATAATAATCGGGGACCTTTCCTTTCGGCACAAAGGATCGAAGCAGCGTCCTCCTTCCTTTGCCGAAGTTCAACCCGGGTCTGTTGGTTAGATCGTACCCCATGCACTTCATCATTTTGAGCGCTTTTGGTTCGTAATGACCGAACTGAGGGGATTCCCCCTCGCTTTCTGATTCTTCGCGGAGTGTTGGTTCAGACGAGATTCGCCCAAAAAGAATTGGTTTTTGGCCTTTTCGTCTGGCTGGAACCATAAATATAGATTCTTGCGCATTACCATTATCTTGGTATGTCTCGAAGGATGATTTTACTGGTACATGCAATGATGTTAAAGCATCCATTGCCGACCAGGGGTCATCGTCTACTTCGGTGCTAGTGTCTGATGGTACTGAATCAGAAGCAAACACAGAAAAATACGCTAAATCTAAATCTTCATTAATATACCAACCGCCTGCATCATCAGCGGAGGTATTATCAACATCGGGCTTAATAACGCTAGTTACAGGTGGATCCAGCTCCCACACGCACTCATCTTTCTCGGGTTCGGTGTCAGCTTCGTTACCAGAGTCTGGCTCCTCTGGCTGCGGGGTTTTATTTGTCTCCACAGGATCCTGGTACAGCAAAGAGTCGGTGAAATAATTCTCGACCCCTTTGAACGGATACCTTTCGGCAATCAACGTCTGCACCTTTCCACTCCCGTCAATGTATTTCATGACTTGGTGGAGAGTGGAGGGAACGATGGAGTTGCGGTGAATCCACGGTCGTCCCAGCAATAGATTATAGGAAGTGTCAGCGTCGATGATGTAGCATGTCACTTCCGACTTGAGGCTTCCAATCTGACATCTGAGCTTGATCTTCCCCATCGGACGGGTCTGGTTGGCATTGAACCCATAGATAGTTGTCTAGGTAGGGCTCAAACGATGAGTAGGAATGCCCAGATGTTGTATGACCCGGCGAGGCATGATGCTCAACGCGGACCCTGAATCTACCTGAATATGGTTCACCTCAGACGATCCAATATACCCTGTGAAATATAGGGGTCGATCATGCTTCCCTTTAACCTGCATATCATCTGCTGTGAAGGTAATGCAGGGAGCATTCGGGGAGGTGTGGAGGCAATCCTCTACATCTTCCTCCTTCAGCACCTGGGTCATGAAGACCTCGGCATTTGCCAGAGCTTCTTGTAGAGCTTCTCTGGTTGACTTTGATAGTCTGAGAAGTTCATACAAGGTAATGCGTGCCGGGATGTTGGCTAGTTGAGCCAGGACATCAAAGCGGTAAGGCGTGGTGGATCCTTCCGCCATACCTTTCGAAAGAACTCGAGAAAACCGAGTTTCTTTCTGTTTCTCCACAGGTTGTCTTGTGGAGGGCTTGGTTGGCTCTGCAGCTGGTTGTGGAGGAGTTGCCGCCGTTTCACCATACTGCTTCAAGTACGGCTGTCCCGAACGGGTTTCCACCATCGGTTTGTTGGGCTCTGCGGCCAAGACTATTGTCTCCTCCTCTGAGTCGGTTAACGAGGGAACATCAGTCTCGGCTTCTCGAGAGGAGGCACCCACCACATTGCAGGATGAGGCCTTTGCCTTACCTTTGGATTTCCTGTTGGTTACAGTAGTCCATTGCTGTTCATTGACAAGGTCAGGGTGGACCCACATAATTTTTCCTTGAGGTGTAGGGATGGGTACCAAGCCTTTCTCTTGCTGCTGGTGAGGGTTTGTGTTGATCACTCTCAGCTCTCCTCTTGGAACAGGAGTCACCCCTGCAGGCATCGGGGGTTGTCTTCCAAACTGGAGGACTGACGTCACATTAGCCGTCACCTTCTTCTGCTCTGGTCGGAGTTTTAACACCTCCGCGTCAATCAGAGCTTGAAGGATGTCCTTGAAGACATAGCAGCTCTTAGTAGGGTGCCCCAACATCCTGTGGTACATGCAGTAGTTGGGGTTGTCGGTCTTGCCGACTTCCTCTGGGCGCCTAACTTCAGGGAGCTTCAGTCGATTGCTCTTGTTGAGTAGTTTAAAGAGTGAATCGACATGTTCCTCCTTGAAGGAATATTGCTTATTGGCGCGAGGCTGACTTGAAGAGCCACTCTCCTTGCCTGATTGAGGTTTGGCGGGAGATTTGGTCTCCGTTGCCAAATTATCCTTCCGCTTTGTTTGGAGGGATGTGTCCGGCGCACGCCTTGTCGACCTTTCCGGCCTAGGCTTACCTTCCTCCGCTCTGACGCGGGCGACAATCTCCTCAGCCTGTTCACCTTGTTGGACTAATTGCTTCCAGGTGCGGCTTTCAGCAACTCCTATTTGAGCAAGGAGTGAGGTTTGGAGATTGTGGCGGCATGTTTCCACCAGGGTGGCCTGAGTCATACCGCTTGGACACCGGAGTGCCATGTTCCGAAACCTTTCCACGAAAGATTTGACGGACTCCCCTTTTCGCTGTTTGGTAGCCAAAAGGGTTGGCATTGTAACCTCGGAGTCATCTTCGAAGAAGCGTGTTAAAAAGAGCTTCTCCAAATCGCCCCAGTTCTTGATAGAACCTTCTGGGAGCTTCATGAACCATTCAAAGGCTAACCCTTTCAGGGTGCCGATGAACAGACGTGCCAGGATAGCATCGTTGTCTACTACATTCCCAGTTTGGGATTTGAAGTAGTAGATGTGCTGGTTGGGTGACCCCTTCCCGTCGAATGCTTGGAGGGTTGGAGCCTTGAACTTAGGAGGGTATGGAACTAAGTCCCACTCGGCAGGATAGGGCCGGACCACTCCTACTTCTTGGAGGTCTTTGCGATTGGCAAGGGCCTCGAGGCGTCGCTCCAGTTGACTCATTCTTTTAGCATGAGCCTTCCCCGGGTCTTGGTCGCCCTTTACTTGCGACGAGGACTTGGACGAACTAGAAGTAGATCGCTGCCTCTCCTCAGAAGGTTCGGAAGATGAGCTTCCTCCCTTTCTCCCTTTGCCCTTTGACTTTTTAGGAGGAGACCTCCTTTTGTCTTCGAGCAGCTGTGCAATCGCCTGCTTGAGGGAGTCGATAGATTCCTGCTGAGAAAGAATCATATCCATTTGCGCCTTCTGGATCTGTTCCAAACGTCTAGCCGTTTCCTCAAGAGTGCCTGTCATGTAGGCAGAAGTCTCCTTCTCGACGGAAGAGTTCGAAGCCCTTGATTCCGCTACGGCGGAGTGAGAATCATTCACTCTAATGCCATGGGCTAAGGCATTATAGTCAATTGGGGGAATGGCCCCAGTCCGGGTGCGAGTGTGTTGATACACCCCTTCCGGTTCAGAGTCAGACTCATCTGAGCTGACTGCAAGTTGTTTTCCCTTGCTCCTGCTTGTCATATTCGCAGTGAGCTCCGGGTACTCAACGTCAGAGAAGGTTCTCCTTCTGTGGGAGCGTCTTCTTTTAGCTGACGGAGGAATCAGGGTCAGCTGTCTGACTAAAGACTACTGGTGTACGCCTGATCCGCAACGGCACTCAGAGAGCATATGGATGAGCCGTTGGCAGCAACACGACGAAGTGGCCTGATTGGCACTTCTTTTCTTCGTCAAATAATCCCTCAAATCCATGGGCGGGGATTGAAAAGATTAGCCTCGCAACGTCGAAGACGGGAGGCATCCATGTGCTGTACAGCCTGGACGCAGGCTTCAGGGACGCAGTTCTTGCGCCGCAGCCGTTCAGCGCGTGTCTGGCGTCTCTGTTGAGACAAGACGCGCCTGTCGCGTTGTTGTTTGGTGTGTCGGGGCAGAGACACTTGAGAGAGAGTGGGCTGCTAGGCCCCACGCCTATGGGCGCGTGTCTCATGTGCTTGATAAGGCACAGAGGCTTCACCTTGGCGTTTGGTGAGTTGGTCTTCAGAGGACCTAACTGGAGGAATCTCGCTTTTGGGCCGCCAAACGCGGACTTCGCGGGGCGCGAGCAAGGCGCCAGTTTGTATGCTGCGTCCAGCCTCAGTCAGACAACCAGAGGTTCCAACTTGCAGCTGACGTGCACGTCTCCTTTGTCGACGCTCAGCGTTCCGGTTGCGTCGCGGAGGTGGAGAGAGACCAACAACATCCTGATGCTGAACATCAGAGATCTTAACCACGCGGGTCTCCTGAGAGACGCTGACGCGGGTGTTCTGTGCGATGTGGTTGGTCGCAAAGGCAGTTGTGCCTGGGACTACGCGGGCCTTCTGCGAGGCGTTGGCGCGTGTACCTTGCTTGACACAGTTGGCAGTAGGGGTGACCGAGAGAGCCACAGATCGGGCCTCGGGGCCATTCCCCGTCGAGACCCGGCGGCAGACGCGGGTCTTTGGGCTCTTGGAGCCGGAAGAGAGAAACTCTTCGTACTTCGCCTGGTCGAACTCGACGATGAGCGATTCGACCATCTTCCCCTTACGGAGGACGTCGTCCTGCGCCACAATTTGCTCATCAGTGACAAATGTAGTCCCCAGTGGAGTCGCCATCTCTTGTACGCGCCGGAAAAGAGGGAAAGAGGAAATGCTGTAAAAATTTTCCTTGAATCAGATGAAAAAGATTACAACAAAAATAACTTTTCCTTCCAGTTACAAGGGAGGGAGGATGTTGAGTCTTGAATCCTCCCTTTGTTTAATGCTGGGTTCTTCGTGTGGCGGTAGAGAGTGAATCTTGTTCTCCGTTGACCGGATGACCGTCGGGATCGTCAGGGGTCTTCTCTTCGGCTGGTAGAAAGAGTAGCACAGCTCTTGTCTACCAAAACTCTCAAAGAGAAGGTAGGCAAAGAGTAGCTTGTACGCAGCAAGCTTGACGAAGAGTTGAGCTCTCTCCTTTTTCTGCCGTGTCTGGTCGTCTGATTGCTGATCTCTCTATCTCTCGATCGTCGATCCTTGGTCCCCTCTCTCCTCTATGATTGCCGACCCCATAGCAAACGAGGCTATTTATAGAGGTCCTAGGGGGTGAACGTGCCTCCTAAAAATGCTCCACGATGAGGGGCTGACCTCCCCACTATGTGGGCGGTGACTGGCCCCATAACCAGGGCGGTTATAACTGAGACGCGGGTTTCAGCCCACGCGCCTTGAGGTTGAGGCGCGGGTGTTGAACCCACGCACCTTGAGGTTGAGGCGCGGGTGTTGAGCCCACGCGCCTTGATGCTGAGACGCGGGTGTTGAGCCCACGCGCCTTGATGCTGAGACGCGGGTGTCTAGCCCACGCGCCTTGATGCTGAGACGCGGGTGTCTAGCCCACGCGTCTAGAACTTGAGACTCTGCTTTTTAATGGCTTGTCTTCTAGTGATTTTTAGACAGCCTACAACATCCACCACTGTATTAATGTTTACCAGATTTATTGCCCTGCTATTGATGATCTTCAAACCTGATGATCTACCAATGCCTGTAATAATCTCACTATGTCACGACTAGTCTGTCGTAACTTTGACTCTCCGTTGATTCCTTTAACCGATCTATACAGAACCTGCATCAGACATTGGAATCTTCTCGATCTGCACCAATCATTGCATCCAGAACGTTGAAATACTTAGGATTTGATACCTTGATCGTCTGATCCGACTACGATTGCACGATCTACCTTCCGATCAATCTCGTCCATTGATCGTCTTCGTCACCCTCCGTTGATTTTCTTTTTACTTGCTGCCGCAGAGACTCCATAGGATGTCTTGTGTGATGCCTCTGTGAGCTCATCGAGCTCGTCTTGTCGTCTGCCATTGACGATGATCTGATCATCACCTTCGCGTCTACCGTGTTCAAATTTGAGCATCATTGAGCCTTGATGACTCCACCTTGATCAATATACTCCAAAAGTCATCGATCCTTACCTTAGAACAAATTTGAACTTTCTTATTGTCTTCTTCATCTTGATGCCTCTATCGAACTCTATCGACTCGACATCTTCTTCTAATTTAGAGCACTCGAGTCTTTAACAAACACCATCAGCTCTGATACTATTTGTTCTGACGGAATTGATATGCTCTGATATCAATTGTTGCATGCATAACCCGAGATAGCATACTTACTATGATATTAATAGTTGGGAGATACGGAGATCCCCACCGACCTCAAGCACGCCATGAGATCGATTATCTCGAGCATACAAGATGAATATTAAAAGATAAAAAGAAGAAGAACACACAACGTGGTTCGACCCAAACTTGGGGTACGTCCACGGGGAGAGAACTTGAGAGAGCTTTATTAATAAACTTGATAAAAAGAGATCTAATCTTCCTCTTGATGACACAAGAGTATTCACCTTCCCCCTTAATTTATTCTTAGATTATAAGAGTATACCTTCTCTCTATGCACCTGCACCTTCCTCCCTCTTTCTTAGATTTTTAGAGCCTTCTTCGCTTTTTAGGGCCGTACATTGTTGTTCACTATAACTTTCTTCTACTCCTCTGCTCCAATTTACAATGCTGGGTTATAACTTTTATTTAAAGAATTTTACAATAAAACTCCAATTTAGACTATGAGATAATCTTAGCCATTGGATGCTTAAAAAATCTTGATCAATCCTATTGAAGTTGATCTCCTTGATCTAGAAGGATTCTAGACCTTTTAATCTTTAAAAACAAATCTTCATTGAATAGGAATTGAATCATATTCATATTCCTCCTGAAAAGGAAACTCACAATCGCCTGAAAAGAAAACTGCAACACCTTGATTTGCTTCTTCTGCTTCAAGCCATCGTCTTTTTCAACTCAATTAGATTTTCTTCGGCTATCATCTCCTCTTGAAAAATAAGGCAAAATTCTAACACTATGTGCCCAAGCGTCCCAATACACATACATCCATATATGAGTAAGCCGATATTCTTATTAAAAACTGATGATGGGACCAATGGATTACGTTTACAATGGGTGTACATACCCGGAACCACGGCCGCTAGGCAAATAAGAGGTGGGTCTTATATTATACCCATTCAGGAATATAACAGGAGGTAGGAAGCCAGCGCTCCTCTCGGAACACCTAGAGGCCCTCAAGTAGAACCGGAAGTTTGAGTTGTACAACATACCTAATACCATTATAAATATATTCACCACTTGATGTCCATCAGTTTCCCGTTACCCGATATAGTTTGGTCTTTTTATAGTTTATTATTATGTAATTATCATATTACGGGAATAACAGGAGTTACAAGGGATACAGGAGTACATAAGTACTAGAAATACAGGTCACTGTATATAATACAGGATAACAGATCAAGATTCTTGAAATATGATAATCACTAGACAAGTGGTAATATATCAGGTGGCAGGTGATAAGTAATATTAAATAGGTGTCAGGTGGTAGCATGCAGGAGTCAGGTGTCAAGCAATAGCATGTCAGGTGGTAAGCATAGTAGATATCACTATACAGAAAAATAGTACCGATATAGAGGATCGGTACGATTACAAGAAAATGAAAAACACCTAGAGGGGGGGTGAATAGGTGTTAGTGTTAATCTAGTAAACTAAATGCGCTAAATGCGGAAGCTAATGCAAATTTTGCAACACACTTAATACAACACACAAGTGTAGCCGAATTTCCCGTGAAGGGCTCTGGACTAACTCCTCTTGATTCCCCTTGAATGGGTTAAGGTGCTATGTGAAGCTCTTGTGGTTAAGTATAAGTGAGGCACACACAAACAACCAAGCATATAAGAGATATAGCAATATGAGATATGCAAGGTACAACACAAGCAAATAGATATGAATGATATGACAATAAGAATGATGCTATGCACAACACAAATGAAAAGAGAGAGAGAGTTAGAGAGACAATGGATCAAACGCAAAGTCCAAGATATGTTTCGAGGTTCGAGCACCTTGCTCTACATCCCCGCCTACAACACCATGTAGGATTTCCAATCCACTATCTCCCACCGAGGGAACCTTCACTGAGAAGGATTTGTTACAACTCTAGGAGTACCAAACTCCTCTCTCAAACAACCACCTCACAACCGAGGGGTAAGCCCTTAGCCAAACAACCAACACCTCTACCTAAGAGGGTTACAACCACCAAGCTCCACCTCACACAAGAGGGAACAAACACAAATCTCCACCTCTACCAAGGAGGGAGCAAACACCAACCCAATACAACAACCTCAACCTCTACCAAAGAGGGAGCAACCAACAAATGAGGGTTTTTACAACAAGTGGTATATCACAACCACAAACCTCTCCTTCTTCCACAAACAAAGATCCTAAATAGAATAGGATAGAAGATAAGCTCAAGTGTGGAAAACAAGTGTTTTGATCAAAGAAAAACTCTTGGGAAATACCAAATAGATATTGAATTGAAAAACAATAAACCAATTCTCAAAAACCTATTTTCTTTGAAAATAACAAAACACTTAAAACAAATAAAATGAATCTTTTTGCTCTTTAAACTCTTTTAAAAACTTGTTTTTAAAACCAGAGAGTGGGAAAAAATTAGCTCTTAAAATCTTGGCCAAAACCCTAGAGAAATGGGGTTTATATAGGCCAAACCAGAAACTAGCTGTTAGGCTGATCTGTCAATCTGACAGACTTTCGGTCGACCGTCCGGTCGACCGCCAACGGTCAAAAATCCGACCGTTGGAGCAAACCGGTCGACCGGCCGGCCGACCAAAATAAACAGAGAGCACTGCTCTCAGTTACGGTCGACCGCTCGGTCGGCCGTCCCACTGCGTGTCAGACGTGCACGGTTCTGTGCACGTCAGTCGACCGTATGGGTCGACCGGCCCATGGTTCGGTCGATCGCCCGGTCGACCGGCCTGGCCTGACAGACAGGTCTGGGTCAAAATCTGAGTTAAAACATATTTTGAAAATTCTTTTAATAACTTGTAAAAATCCCAAAAATGTTTTTATCATATTGCATTGATATATAAACATGTGATAAACATTTCTACTCAAATATCAAGCATATGAAACCATTTTTGTTTCTTAACATTTTTACCAAAAAAATCAAAACATGTATTTTATCAAACTTGGATTTTTCAATACATGAATAGGAAAGTCAAAATAAGTTTGTTTAATAAGATTAAGAATGCATGTATAGAAAGAATATATCTACTATACATATGAACTATGTAAACTTGTTTTGATCAAACTATTCATGAAAACCAATTCTAAAATATGAAACGTGTGTGTGTATTGTGCACTTGAGCATATCAACTATACTAAGCTTTACAATTGGATCTAAAACACACTATCTAAACTTGGATACCTAAGTCTTCTTGACGATCTCCATCTTCAAGTAGAATTGCTCCCACACGTCCATCCATGAGCTAGGCAAGGTGTGATCTTGATGTTTGAGCCCTGGAATTACCATGTGAAGCATCCAAAACATCTTGTTGAAGCTATCACCAAACTAATATCTTGCTAATGATCTGAAACTTAAAAACACAAGATTATTAGTAAACATAACTACATGAGTTGATCATCATCAAAACTAGAGTGGAAGGCCTTTGGGCCAACAATCTCCGCCTTTTTGATGATGACAAAACTCATGGAGTTATATATGCATGGATTAAAGTTAGGCTTCAAAGAAGCTCCCCCTTAACTCATGCATAAACAATAAACAATATATATGCAAAGAATAACTATGCATAAACAATGTAAACATGTTCTAAAACAAAATACTTGATACCAAAAACAACAAAAAACAAGTAGTGCTCTTGATACCAATTTAAATAAACAAACAAAGCATGTTCTTTTTCTTTCAAAAAAAAAAACAAATACATGCATACAAAGACATGCATATAAACCAAATACTTCTCCCCCTTTTTGTCAATCATCAACAAAGGGGTAAATCATAAAAGCAATTTTCTCTCCCTTTTTGTCAAAAACAAAAAGATCAAGAAGGGGTAATCAAAACATTCATAACAAAAACAAAATCTTCTCTCCCTATTTAATACAAGAGACAATAAAGGAAGATGGGCTCCCTTTTTGTCTAAAACTAACACAATGCAATAAGGAATTCAATCAAACAAACATGATACCAATTAAAAATATGTGACAATGAAGTGCATATTGATACCAATAGAATTTAAACATTGATCATTAAATGATATATGCGATATACATTCATGAAGAGGGAGACGCTAAGTTAACTTTCCTACATATATGAATTACATGAAGAAAGGAAGACACGCCCTAATTCACATAACACAAAATATGTAATGCATAAAAGGAGATGTGAAGCTCCTCCTACACACGTGCATCTCATAAAGAAAAGTTGTTAAGCTCCTCAATATAGGATACACACAACATGAATCTATACACATATGGGCAATTTAAATCAAAAATTTAAAATTTTTATTAAAACATCTTGATACCAATAGTAAATATTTTTCATAAAGGCATAAGATACCAATTGAAATTATTCATCAAAAGCAAGTGATATCAATTAGAAACTATTATTTTCTATCATAAAGTAAGGGAGTGGAAATCAAATACCAATTGAAAGACAAAATCAAATTTTCTCCCCCTTTATGAAATACAAACTAAACACATGCATGGGCTTGAATTAAGATACCAATTGAAAATTAAATTAATTGAAATAAAGTTAAAACTCAAGCTCTAGCATAAACAAGTTTTGTGCTCAAGATATAGAAATAAAATAGCACAAATAAAACATGTATATGTGTATGAAATAGAATGAGTACCAATCACCAATAGATGATACCAATTGATAACATACATACACAATAAACAATTATGAGTATACAAGAGGATCAAGTTGATACCAATTGAAAGGAGTTCAATGATACCAATTAAAATAACAACAATAGCATGTGTATACCTCATAACACAACGAAGAATACGAACTAGTTAAAATGAAAAATTTGTTAACTAGTACGAAATCCTTCAAGCAAGGAATAACACAAAATAGTTTTTCATAAAACATGAAATCCACATGATAATCAACACTCTAATTCAATTAGGCATAAATATGACTCATGAAAACAAGACATGAGCAAAATATAAATATGAGTGTATAAATAAAATGTGTAGATCATAATCATGAAAATATTCAATTAAGTTCAATTATTCCTTTAAACAAGAAAACATTAAAAACATTAAAAACATTAAAACTACTTAATCTTCAAGGCATATGTATGTCTAATACAAACTAAAGTATACATACATATCCAAAACATAATGAGTCCACAAAGATATATGCATGAAGGCATGTGGCTCAAAAAGATGTATATGTATATGAATAGTTTGGACAAGGTAGACATATACATGAAGTTAAATATAAACACATGAAAATATGAATAACTAAATTTTCATTTAAAAGCAAATTTCATTTCAAGGTATATGTATGATTTGTCAAACATGAAGTATACATACATATCCCTAAACACAATTGAGTCCATATATAGATTTGCATGAAAGGCAAATGACTCAAGGGGTATACATGTATATCTTAAAGTTTGGCAAAATACACATATACATGAAGTGAAACACACAATCATAAAACAAATCCAAAAATATGAATACAAGTCTAAAATGTATGGATCATCAAAACTAGACTATACTAATACATCTAATGGGAACAAATAAGCATTCACGCACAAACATATATGGATTTATTTGTGACCCACTCTATATACAAGTATAAATCTTCTAGTTTTAATAAAAACTAACATCTAAACATATAATCAAGACATAAAGCATAAAAACAAAACACAAATCATTTAGACTAGGATTTATACTAGTGTCGTAAACATGATTATCATGCAAATACATATGTTATTAAACCTATGATAAACATGATAGCTAAACAACTATGAGAACACAAAATAATAATCCATTTTGAATATGGGTGTCTCAAATTGCTATTCATGTATGTCAAGGATTCAATAATCATGATATTTTCACAATAATATATAAACATCAAAATATGAAATGCAAATCATAAACATATGATTATTATGTATATGCATGTGTATTAGATCTAGGTCATACATATTAGTTCAAATAAGGTGAGAACACAAAAATATAGGTCCATATTAAACATGGGTGTTTCAAACAACTAACATGTATTACACTAATCTAATTAACATAGCACAAGCATAATGAATCATAAAACGAGACATGCTATGAAATGTACATGAGAAGTATGCAAAAATAAGGAGTTAGAGATTCGATACCAAAACCAATGAGGGCACTACTCTAGATCTCCAAATTAAGGTGGTCTTCCCACCAAACATCCCTTGAAAGTGATGCATCCAATTGATTTCCATGAAGCTCGGAACGCATCCACTCCAAGGTACGGCAACTCTCACGTCATGTGAGAGCCCACACCTACATCAAATAAAGGAGGGGTAGTTTTTGGTACCCATATCTTCTTGGGTCCATGGGGGTTAGTCCCTTTTCTAACCCAAACAAACTTATTTGCTAAATTACAATCATGTATACGATCAAAACAAAATTTAGCAAGGTGCCCCTTACGTCCACAATGTGTACAAGTGTACACATGAGCATACATAGTGTGATGGTGTCCGTGAGGAGCATGTGTATGCCGTGTGGGGTGTGCATGAATAGATGGAACTTGTTTCTTTCGAAACAAAGTTTCCAAACGTGTATGACCCACTACACATTGGCTCAAAGTGGAGCCCAAACAATCTACACTCTTCTTAAGCATGGATATATCATTGTTAATTAAAGAAGAAGTGTGGCATGCAATAGGTGAAGTGTGTGATACTACCTTAGCATGGCAAACATGTGCATCAATCTTATTTTGTAAAACAATATTTTTCTTTAAACACACATCTAAATCATTTGAAATAGAAATAATTTTATTTTTCAAAGCAACATTCTCCTTTAAAACAAAATCTACTTTAGAAGACAAGTTTTCATTTTTCTTCAAAATAGTTTCACAATCATTTTTATTTTTCAATAATTTATTTTCTTTAAGTGCAAGTTCAAGTTGAGATTTTAATGAATCCCTTTCATTATAGATCTCAACCTTCTCTTGCAAAACACAATCAAGTTTAGAAGACAATTTTTCATTTTCTTTATTTAAAGCAAAAGTCTTCTTTTTCAAAATGTTATATTTTTCTATTAATTTTCACACATAATAGAAAGTTCTTCATTCAAAGTATGGGCATCATAATTATCACATGAAGAACTAGAACAATCATCACTATCTAAGTGGGTTTCCGATTGTACCTCAAGGGAGTCATTCTCTTAGACCATGAAGCATTGAGAATCGGATTCTCCACTAGACTCCTCCTCTTGTTGGAGTGGCACTTGAAACTTGGAGGTGGTGGTTGTGGTTGTCAACATATTCCACACTGCAAAGGCGGAATCAAAGTTAGAAGCTAGCATAAGATATTCTTTAGGTAATGTGCTTCTAATAGCCTCAAGGGCTAGTGCATTGGCCCCTATATGATCACCATTACCAAGATAGCATTTCTTGGTAGCGGCAAGAAAAACATGTAAACCTAGGGTCTTCAAGTACATGGACATCCTATACTTCCAAACAATAATGTTGGAAGGGTCAAAACTAGGTGGGGTCATGAAGTCCATGGTATAAACTATATGTGTGCAAGCAAGCAAATGCAAACAAAAGATTAGCAACCAAAGGATCTCACTCCTAGGATGTTAAACCTAAGTATCAGGAGCGTAGGCTCTGATACCAATTGAAAAACACCTAGAGGGGGGGTGAATAGGTGTTAGTGTTAATCTAGTAAACTAAATGCGCTAAATGCGGAAGCTAATGCAAATTTTGCAACACACATAATACAACACACAAGTGTAACCGAATTCCCCGTGAAGGGCTCTGGACTAACTCCTCTTGATTCCCCTTGAATGGGTTAAGGTGCTATGTGAAGCTCTTGTGGTTAAGTATAAGTGAGGCACACACAAACAACCAAGCATATAAGAGATATAGCAATATGAGATATGCAAGGTACAACACAAGCAAATAGATATGAATGAAATGACAATAAGAATGATGCTATGCACAACACAAATGAAAAGAGAGAGAGAAAGTTAGAGAGACAATGGATCAAACGCAAAGTCCAAGATATGTTTCGAGGTTCGAGCACCTTGCTCTACATCCCCGCCTACACCACCGTGTAGGATTTCCAATCCACTATCTCCCACCGAGGGAACCTTCACCGAGAAGGATTTGTTACAACTCTAGGAGTACCAAACTCCTCTCTCAAACAACCACCTCACAACCGAGGGGTAAGCCCTTAGCCAAACAACCAACACCTCTACCTAAGAGGGTTACAACCACCAAGCTCCACCTCACACAAGAGGGAGCAAACACAAATCTCCACCTCTACCAAGGAGGGAGCAAACACCAACCCAATACAACAACCTCAACCTCTACCAAAGAGGGAGCAACCAACAAATGAGGGTTTTTACAACAAGTGGTATATCACAACCACAAACCTCTCCTTTTTCCACAAACAAAGATCCTAAATAGAATAGGATAGAAGATAAGCTCAAGTGTGAAAAACAAGTGTTTTGATCAAAGAAAAACTCTTGGGAAAATACCAAATAGATATTGAATTGAAGAACAATAAACCAATTCCCAAAAACCTATTTTCTTTGAAAATAACAAAACACTTAAAACAAATAAAATGAATCTTTTTGCTCTTTAAACTTTTTTGAAAACTTGTTTTTAAAATCAGAGAGTGGGGAAAAATTAGATCTTAAAATCTTGGCCAAAACCCTAGAGAAATGGGGTTTATATAGGCCAAACCAGAAACTAGCCGTTAGGCTGATCTGTCAATCTGACAGACCTTCGGTCGACCGCCCGGTCGATCGCCAACGGTCAAAAATCCGACCGTTGGAGCAAACCGGTCGACCGGTCGACCGCCCGTCCGATCGAAATAAACAGAGAGCACTGCTCTCAGTTACGGTCGGCCGCCCGGTCGGCCGTCCCACTGCGTGTCAGACGTGCACGGTTCTGTGCACGTCGGTCGACCGTATGGGTCGACCGGCCCATGGTTCGGTCGATCGCCCGGTCGACCGGCCTGGCCTGACAGACAGGTCTGGGTCAAAATCTGAGTTAAAATATATTTTGAAATTTCTTTTAATAACTTGTAAAAATCCCAAAAATGTTTTTACCATATTGCATTGATATATAAACATGTGATAAACATTTCTACTCAAATATCAAGCATATGAAACCATTTTTGTTTCTTAACATTTTTATCAAAAAAACCAAAACATTTTTTTTATCAAACTTGGATTTTTCAATACATGAATAGGAAAGTCAAAATAAGTTTGTTTAATAAGATTAAGAATGCATGTATAGAAAGAATATATCTACTATACATATGAACTATGTAAACTTGTTTTGATCAAACTATTCATGAAAACCAATTCTAAAACATGAAACGTGTGTGTGTATTGTGCACTTGAGCATATCAACTATACTAAGCTTTACAATTGGATCTAAAACACACTATCTAAACTAGGATACCTAAGTCTTCTTGACGATCTCCATCTTCAAGTAGACTTGCTCCCAAACGTCCATCCATGAGCTAGGCAAGGTGTGATCTTGATGCTTGAGCCCTGGAATTACCATGTGAAGCATCCAAAACATCTTGTTGAAGCTATCACCAAACTAATATCTTGCTAATGATCTGAAACTTAAAAACACAAGATTATTAGTAAACATAACTACATGAGTTGATCATCATCAAAACTAGAGTGGAAAGCCTTTGGGCCAACAGAAAATGGTACCGATACAGGGGATCGGTACGAATACAAGGGAACTGTACCAATACACGGGATCAGTACGAATACAAGAAAATGGTACCGATACAGGAGATTAGTACGAATACAAGAAAGCAATGCAGTTTAAAAAACAGTATAAGTACAGGTTTCAAACTCTTCACAACCATCAAGGAAAGGATGATAGTAGAATTATCAAGCAAGCAAGAAGGCAGGCAAGTAAGCGATCATCCAAGCGAAGCTAAATAAACTGGAGCAAAGCTAACGTACAACACTAGATGCCATCACGTTCGGCGTGATTACCACTCGCAGCACGGCTAAACGCACACGATGGAGCGAGCGTATGAATACTATACTACTGCGCGTGGAGAGCTCACGGCGTAACTACGCTCGAACAGAGTTAGCGGCAAAGCGCTGAGCGCTAGGTCCGCCTACCAGGCGTAGTTATAAAACCTGACGGTCTGAACACACTCCCCTTTCGAGAAAGTGGGTGAGAGACCCGAGGCTAATAGGCCCGAAGGCATAGTAGGTACCTCCAGAGGTGTTAGTACCAAACACACACATATAACAGGTTATAACTAATCTATCAGTAGAGTGGTGAAACCAGAGGCTGAGTAAGACATGAATAAGGTGAAGAGCAAACAAGCGAACAATCAAGCGGAGCTAGACAAGCTGGAGCGAGGCTCGCGCACAGCGCTAAAGGCTATCACGCTTGATGTAGTTACCGCTCATGACTATGTCACGATAACGTACAGCTGTCGCTCACGGCGTAACTACACTCGAGCAGAGTTAGCAGGAAAGCGATGTGCACTAGACTCGCCTACCAGGCGGAGCATGAGAGCCCGAAGGCTGAACACAACCCGAAGGTTGGCTATAGAAAGCCCGGAGGCTGAACGCGACCCGAAGGCCGGGTATAGTACCTGCACGAGATGTTAGTACCGCACATATATCAACATGACAATAATTAGACTACCATGGAGTAGTGAAGTTAGGAGGCTGAGTGTAGAGAGCCCGGAGGCCGAGTAGAGAGCCCGAAGGCTAAACGACCATGAAAGGTCGGCCACGCATGATATAAAGCGGAAATAAGGCACATCACAGGTAGTGTATATGTGCAGGAAGTAAATTACCCTAATACAGGCATTCGTCACACCGATACAGATACATATTCACGGAATACGTATACACACCCACACCGATACAACACAACGCCCCAGTACAATCACAATATGGGTACAAATCTACATGTCCACGATACAGTTACAATTTCTCAATACCAGTACACATAATACAGAATCACCCATCGAAGCGGGAAAACCCAAAAGCGAGAATACTCGCCTAAAATCTATGAAAATTCTCGTGAAATCTCAGAGTCCAAAATACGTGCACACGCCACCATAAATATATTAAAAATATAAATAATTAAATATTTTTTTAGAGGGAGAATAAGAGAGGAAAGTGAAACAAGTGAGAGAGAGATGAGTCAAAGAGAGAGGGGAGAGACAGGCCACGGCCATGTGGCCGTGGCCTGACTGACTCACGACCCCTGGCTGTGAGCCCAGGTCTGGCCATAGCCAGGTGGTCGTGGGTGGCGGCGATGGCCACGCACCACCGGGAAAGATGATGGTCAGCCAAGGAGGAGGCCAGGGGAGTCTGTTTGAGGAGGAGGTGGTTTTGGTGGTGAAGATGAGGGATTGAAAGTGGTGGTGATGAAATTGAACGGAGAGGAGAAAGGAAGAGGTTGTGGTGGTTGAGATTGAGGAGGAGGAGGAGTTAATTTGGGGGTGTTGGTGGTTAATTTTGAAGAAGAAGGTGGAGATGAAGGTGGAGAAGTTGATGAAGATGGAGGTGAAAATGGTGACGTTGGAGGTGGTGAAAGAGGAGATGGAGAGTGGAATGGCCGAAGTAAGGTGGCTGAGGTGGTGGAGCTCGTCGGGGCTGGGAAGGTGCCCAGGAGGAGGTGGTCGCCGGTCTAGAGGAGGGAGGGAAAGAGTTATGTGAGAGAGTGAGAAAGATAGATGAAAATGGGGGGAGAGAGTAAGGATGAGAGGGAAAGTGAGAATGGAGAGAGAATTTAAGAGAGAAGGAAAGAGAGGGAGAATTTGGGTGGAGAGGGAAGCTCAGCGTCGACTGAGTTTGGCCAGGGGGAAGAAGAAAAGAAAAGAAAAAAGGAAAAAGAAAGAAGAAAGGAGGGAAGGAAAAGAAAAGGAGAAGATATTTTTGTGGGGAGAATGTGTGGAGGAGAAAAGGGGGAAAGAAAAAGGAAAGAAAAAGAGGAGAAAAAGTAGCGGAGGAGAAACATAAAGGGAAAGAAAGAAGAAAAGAAAAGAAAATATCCAGACAGATACTCCGGATCTGGGTAAACACCGAAATCATTGAAAATGCTGTAAAAAATAGAGTATCTCGAAAATGTCTCCAAAAATTCTCAAAAATAGAAAATATTATATTAAGATATATGGTGAAATTGGATTCCAGAAATTCAATCTTATTTTCAAATGAAAAAAAAACTTAGAATCAACCAGCGATACTGACCGACACTAAATCCGGCCGAGTTTCAATAAATTCAGAAAAATCTTGAAAAATACATTAAGATAGAAAATGTGATTCTAAAAAATAATGTGAAAGCAGATTTTAGAAATTCAACTCAGTTTGTAAACTAAAAACCCTAGAATCGACCAGCGATACCGGTTGACACCGATTTTGAAGATTTTGCAATTTAAATCAGAAAAATTTTAGAAAATCATAAAAAATCTAAAGTATTAGAAAACAATGTTTGAAATTAAAATTGATCAAATCTGACTACCGGAAAGATTAAATTGAGCAATATACTAGGATTGGGTCCCCGGTTCAGATTAGGGCTGACTCCGAATCCATGAATCTAAATCCAATGCAAAACAATCACATAAATAATTATAAAATAAAAACAAATACGGAAAGTAAATCGAAAAATATAATCAAAAAATCTAAATACGTATCTAAGTACATATTCCGGGAACGGGGTGTTACAGCAGGTGGAGAGGATGAAGACCAAAGATGTATCGCAGCGGGTGGAGGTTGATTATGCTCCACCATCTCCAGTTGGTTCAGTATCAGTTGGGATCTAACCGAATGTGACACCGGGTGAAAATCATGTAGCTGTGTTAGATGTTGAACATGTTAATTTGGTTGCAGCGAAAGAAACCAAATCACCAAAGCGAGTGGTGAAGAAGCGTGGATCTCAGATTGGTGAGCTAGATCAACTAAAGTCGAAGATCGTTGTTCTCCATGACGACCGTGATGGTGAGATTCATATGACTCAGCTTGTTAGGTTTGTTACTATAGATTTGGTTTCAGTTGGTTGAGCTCTTTGGAGCTCATTTGGATGAACTACGTGTGGCTTGATCCCTTGAGCAGGAGGTTTGTAGGCAGTTTTAGTGACGCAACCAATTGTTAAGCTGAAGTTAGCGATTCGTTGGTGTTCGGCTCAAACTTCAGAAATCTTCACCGAGCTGGAGAATTGTGGGGGAGAAGATCAGAGGATAAAAGCTTGATAGAGTTTTTAAACTCAATTGGATAAAGCGGAGAAATTTGGAGCTTGACGTGCACGAGGTGCACAGTGGAAAAAAAGAAAAGGAGGTAGTTGTTGATAGGCGCTAGGGGCAGTTGACAGCAAATATGTGGATACGTCAGACAGAGACTGCAGTTTGACAGTCTGTCGACGGGGATTGAACGACTGTCAACAACTGTGGCTCAGTTTATCGACAGGTGCCCCACCCGTGAGTTGGGTTAGCTCAGTCCTGTCAACAGTTGCGGGTTTTGGGTAGTTTCCTTATAAAAGTCTGACTTCGTTACTGGTCCGATTTCAGAAGTTTTGGTTTCCTTTTCTTCGTAGGTTCTCTGCCTATATAAAGAGGGTTTTTGTACCCTAAATTGTAATCGATTGTTAGACAATTATATTGAGAGTTTTAGGGTTAGTTTGTTTGTGATTTCTACGAATTGGATCTTTAAATCGCTTTGTAATACTTGTAACTCTATTGGTTGAATAAGATTTTCGGACTGAGGCAAGTTGTCGAACTCGTTAAATTGATTGTTCTCACCTTTTCTTTTTGTATCTTGTGTTCGTGCTATATTTGTTCGTGATTGACTTGGCGTTGGAACGGTGATCTTGGTGATTGGCTTGTCGTTGGAATTCCTCCGGAGGGCGCAACAGATGACAGCAAGGAGAAGATGGCAAGGGCACAAAAAACGTCATTTCCAAGAGTGGCCCTAGTCTGCTTTTGCTTTGACCTCAAACAATTAGAGATCATGCTATATCAAACTTCACTGGCTTGCTGGTCAATATACAAGCAGCATCTGCCGGCCAAATTCTGCATCCATTTATTAAATAGCTTTTCATGCAGACAATGGCAAGATCCTATGAAAACTGTATTCACAAGTATGTACAAGGATAGAAGTTCAACTCGAAACATTACAAAAGGGTAGAGAGAACATTACACTCTCTAATTGCTGCTATCATCAACACAAAGAAACCAACTTTATAATAATCCTACTATAGTCATTTCGACAAGTCATGGAAACAAAATTATGGCCTCCATAAGCAAAAGAACCTCAAAGAAGCCAGTTTAGCTTCCACATTTACCCCAAAAGATGGCCAGTAGTAAAGAATAGTTGAAGACTAAAATCTACAAGAACGGAAAAACAAGGGGAAGAAACAAACTCAAACAGAGAAAGTTCCAGGAGGAGATTGAGGTAAGCCAGTCTCGAGCAAAACACTCCGACTGCAATAGGATCTTGAAGTACTGGAAGAAGACACAAGACACCTAGGATCGCCACTGTGAGGGACAGCTTCATTCCGGTATGCCATAAATCTGCTACTAGTTCTCCCAAAACCAGTGCCCTGGCCATCGTCATCCATGGCCTGCGAGGAGCCATCATTAATGGGATCTAAGCTCTCAGAGAACACCCGTAGGATCTGTTTGATTGATGGCCTCAACCGCCCTTCTCTTTGGGTGCACCACTGTATGATACCCACCAACATTTGGAGCTGTTCCATGTCAAATGATTCACCAATCTTGGGATCCACCAGCTCGGGAAGCCTAGACTCTGATGTCAGGAACTTCTGAGACCATGCAACCACGTTCTTGTTATCTTGTATAGCTCTTCTTCCTGTCAAGAGTTCCAGTAACAACACGCCAAAGCTGTATATATCACTCTTGTCCGTTAGCTCGTGAGTCACCACATATTCAGGATCCATGTACCCTGGAAGTATCGGGTAGTTAGTCATAATTCCTCGTCCATGACTCAAACAAAGACTGTTGATTTGGATTCAATTAGTAGATTGAGCAAGTCAAAATACGAAATATAGAACAAATGAACTGCTTCATATCCAAGGATTCACAACACTCAGTTGTTTCAGTAAACTTAAGAATGTAGAGTGCATTAATCCATTATATTACATAAGACAGAATGCATTTACAAACTATTTCCCGATTCTTCACCATGCCTCTGTTCCCACATCAATTGCTTGTAATGCAACAACTGTGCTTTTTCTAATTGCCGACCCCCAACACCAAAAAAAAATTAATAATAATAAATTAAAAAAAAAAGATACTTCCTTGTCTTTTGGAGGAGAAACTGGAACAAACTGTCTAAAGGTACCATGCGCAGATTCTACGTACTTTGCATAATATATTTGTTTGTACATCAAACCAATCATACATGTTGATAGGCATATTTCATGCAACTGAAAATCAATTTTGTGCCATCTGTTAGATATTTTTTTTTTTTGGGGGTAAACTTTGCAGTTTGTTCCACAAGTCAATTTTCATTTGGTAGGACCACTTGATCTCATGTAGTGAAGGGGAAAATATGAATGGAAATAACTATTAGATGCAACCAAAATGTAGCAACCATAACAATACTGTAAGTATCTACCTGGAGTTCCCCTGATATCTGTGTTCACTGGCTCAAAACTTATTGCCCCACTTCTGGAAGCATGTGCGAGACCAAAATCGGCGACCTATTTTTTCAGAAAAGTATTTCATCACTTAAAACAATGAAGAAGGAAAACAGCATATCTACAATTAACGGATTATGTACCTTCGCAACAAAATTCTCATCCAAAAGAGTATTACTGGACTTTATGTCTCTGTGGCAGAGAGGAGGATTGCAATAGAAATGGAGGTATTCCTGCATTTGAAGAAATTCAGGCTACTATATAAACTATTTAAAAACAAAATTTTCTCAAATTGATATATAGTTAGGTTGTTTTAGCAACAAGGAGAGAACAATATGAAAAGAAAAAGGAGAAACATGGTAGCATGGATTGCAAAAAAACAAGAATTTCTTTGCTCTAGGAAGTTCCACAAAAGAGAACTTCAATAAAAAAACAGGTGCAATCTGGATTTGTGATGTGAAGTACACGGTGTCGAAGCATTGGAGATTTAGATTGTGCAAAATATCAAAAAACCATGCTTTATGGGTCATTGTTTTGGCAATTAAGAAACAACATCTACAAAAATGAGTAGCCAAAATAAGAATGCTGCTATGGTTGATGGACTGATGGGGACTTGGGATAGACATAAGCAAACATGACTTGAGGCAATAAAACAGGATAGGGTACCCGTTAATTTTATGAAGGAGACGGTCCTTGAGAAAGCTCAATGTAGAAAAAGGATTCATGCAATCAACCCTCTAAATATTTAAGATAAAAAAAACTATGTTTTAATTATTATTGTTGTTGTTAAAAATATGGGCAGTCATTAGTTTTTCTATCAAGTGGCAACTTCTAGTGGGGCAGCAATACAAGTTAATTTGGACTCTCAAGACTACGTTTGGTGTTAATTACCTGTATCATGATAAACTTATGTAGCATGGATACTTCTATCATGAAATTGTTTCATGTTGGACATGTGGTAGGACACACATGTCATCTGTACTATTTAGAATTTGTCACATGTAGCATGGATACTTCTATTATAAAGTCATGTTAGACAAGACTTCATAATGAAGATGGTCATAATGAAAATTCATAATGAAGATGGTCATAATGAAAATCATCGTTGTACATTTTAGAATTTGTAGTGTGCCAGTGTGTCATATCCATGTTGCAAGCGTCTATGCAACATAGCATTGTCTTTGAAGATGATCATAGCTAATAATAAGAGAAGAGAGAGGAATAAATTGAGGCATATTAGACCTACAACAAATAGAAAAAAGAAATTCTAGATAAATAGAGATTGCTAGTAGAATAATGAAGAACAAAGTGTATTGAAGCTCTTCCAGATAATGTGCCAATGATTGATGTAAGGTAGGCTAGAACTAACCTTGCTGAAGAAGTATCACTTTTTGGAGTGTGGAAAAAAAAAATAATTAAATGAGAAGAAAGTTGGCGAAAAAATAAGATACTAACTAATGATGAATTTCAAGTGACTTGATTAAAAAAGATCATCTTCATCTTATCAAAATATATAGATTGCACATTGTTTACTATAGACATTGTACTTTGATGGTTGTCAATATAAGTTTACCAGAGCATTTGCCACATCATAGGCAACTTGTAATCTAGCTTGCCAACTTAATGGTTTTCTCCCCGGTGCTGTGAAAGAGAAAGAGGGCCTCCATCAACCGAGAAAGAGAAATAAGTGCTAGCTGGCAAAAAAGGAAGAAATTGAATGAAAGACTTACAGTGAAGATGATCCTTAAGGCTTCCATTCTCCATGTATTCATACACCAGAAACCTTAAAGAAGGATAGCATATAGAAGATCATATTGCAAGTCACACAGAATAATTCAAAAAGAAATATGAAAGGAAGTGAGAGAAATTACCTCTCATTTTTCTCGACACAAAAGCCTTTTAGAGCAACAAGATGGCGATGGTGAAGTCTAGCTAGGAGTTCCATTTCTCGGCAGAAGTCTTCCTCACCTTGCTTTGAGACTTTATCCATCCTCTTAACAGCAGCTATAGAACCATCATCAAACTGTGCCTTGTAGACAGTCCCAAAACCTCCTTTTCCTATGACAGTACTGAAATTCCCACTCGCCTTCTTTGTCTCCTTGTAACTGAACCGTCTGAACATTGGTGATGAACCTGCAAAATGATGTCTGTTACACAGTTTTACAGATGGAAATTCAGGATGATCTAAAAAGGAGCTGAGAATGGTTAAAGGCAGCTCATAACCCTCAGTGTTGTCCAAAAGCAAGTGATTTGCCGAATCATATAAATCAGCAAAACCCATGGACTCTTCAAACCCATGCCCTTGTATGCTGGCCCTTTTTACGTGAGGAACAAAGATGACCCTTGTAAGAGAAACCTAAGATGATACCATCTCATAGTGAGAAAATATAATCGGTTCACAGTGAGATATACTTCTGAGTTCATCAGTCAAAAAAGAAAAACTATTCGACGAAGAACTTCACAAGCATGAAGGATGAAGCTAGAACTCATTGGATGACCCATCACCCTCGTTCTTCTCTCCACTACTTTTACTCTTCATTTATGTGACACCAATTTTACCTACTGCCAGCATAGCAGGAAATGTATTCTTCTATATATGAAGGTCCATTTTGAAACTTACTCCTATTAGGATGTCGGTATTATTTCAGTCATAATTATGAGTTGGGAGGAATATATGTTTGGTAGAATTAGTTTAACACAACCGACAATGCTCTAATAAGTGAGCATGCATTGATGACTCATTCCTGTAAGTTTGAAGATATAAAATCATGTAAAGAAAAGTCAAGCTAAAGTACCGTCTTGAAATTTCAGGACTTGTGGAGGTGGAAGGACATTCCACGATGTATCATTTGGAGTATCTTTGTTCCTCAATTCCTTAGTTTTCTTGTGAATTAGTATTAATAAGACCAGCAGCAGAAGAACTGCCACTCCTATAACCATGATGCCAATTCGAAGAAGCAACTTTAGGTGATATGGAATGTGGTGTTTCTTTAGTGATATAGCGGTTAGGTTCTGAGCAGGAGCTTGAATAAAAGGAGGACTCAGCAACGCAGGACTTGGAGAAGCTGTAGGGGCCAATGGCTTGGAAGGTGGTCCTGGAACAGAATAACAATGTAAAAAACAGCACGAACAATAAATCAAATATAATTTAGAGCAGACTATATAGTCCTATTGCATGATTTTGTATCAAACCAAAATGAAAAATGGAAATGCTACAAGGATCCAGTTGATAACTGCATTCAGAAATTCATATGATCAAGAGCGAATAGAAGTTGAAAAAAAAAGTATTGGATAAATTGCTTTCCAATGATTGGACTTATAATGGTCATTATCAATCAATATTCTTCATTCCTGTATCAGCTTTGGTTTCACTCAAGAAACTATTATCGGTGAGGGTTAGGATTTTGTCTTATTTTCAAGAGGAGATAATGGTCCAAGAAGATCCAATCGTGTTGGAGAAGATGATGGCTTGAAGTAAGAAAAAGCAAACCATACAGGTGCTGATTAGTTAACTATAAGGTCTATAGGTCGACTAACACACAAGCCTAGTCGACTAGGGCAGATAATGAGGCAGAAACAGAGGAGCAGTTTACAACAGTCGACTATATATGCGTGCTAGTTGACTAATATCAGGAATTAGTCAACTAATCATATGAAGTAGTCGACTAACAGGGACGTTTTCTGAAGCAGAATCAGTTTTTTTAGGCGCCGATTTTCTTTTCTAGTGGAGTACGAATAGGATGCAGTTTCTATTCAATGAAGGGTTTGTTTCTAAAGATTAAAGGGTCTATAATTCTTCTAAATTAAGAAGATCACTCCTAATAGGATTGATCAAGATTTTTCAAGCATCCAATGGCCAAGATCATCTCATAGTCCAAATAGGAGTTGTTTTGTAAAATCTGATAAATAAATGTTATAACCCAGCATTGTATGATACAAAAAAGTACAAAGAAAGGTGAAAAACAACAGAGGAAGCCAAGAAAGAGAGGAGAAAGGTGAAGGTGCATAGAGATAAGGTTACTCTTGTATTCTAGGTTTAGATTAAGGAGGAAAGTAAATATTCTTGTTAAATCAAGATGAATGTTAGATCTCTTTGTATCAAGTTATGAATAAAGCTCTCTCCAATTCTCCCCTGTGATACAGGCCAAGTTTGGGCCGAATCACGTTAAATCCTCATGTTATTTCTTATTGATCTTTTTTCTAGGTATTGCTAGTTTACTTTACAATAGTTTTCTTTTACAAGTACTGATCATATTGTCAAATTTCGCAAACGTCGATCCTGTGAGTAACAATTGGTATCAAAGCATATCAATTTCGCAACAATGGAATCAGAGCTAAGGTTGATGAAGGGCGATATGTCAAAGATGGGAAGTTTTACGACAAAATTCGAGGTCGAGAAGTTCAATTGCAAAGAAAACTTCGGCTTACGAGAAAACAGGGTGAAGGCGCTGCTGGCGCAATAAGATCTTCACAAGACCTTGCAGGGTAAGTCAGCAAAACCTGCAGGTACGTCAGATAAGAATTGAGAGGAGATGGATCTATAAGCAGCAAGCATGATCCAACTATATCTCGCAGACGAGGTGATGTATAATATGATGGATGTAAAAACGGCTACAAGATTGTGGTCAAGGTTAAAAACATTGTATATGACGAAAAGCCTCTCTAACAAGCTGTATCTTAAGAAACAACTATATGGTCACGTATGAACGAAGGGACAACAGTGTTGGAGCATCTAAACTTTTTCAACAAGATGATCAACAAGCTTCTAACTGTTGATGTCAAGATCGACGAGGAGGACAAGACGTTGATACTTCTCAGTTCGCTTCCACAGTCATATCATCACATCGTCACCACCATACTCTACGGTAAGAAAAATCTCATCTTGGAGGTCACGTCAATTATCTTATTTAATGAGATTAGAAAAAGGCCAAATCAAGAGGAGCAGACAGGATCGAGCTTGGTGATCACGAGAAAAAAAGGAAGAGAAGGAAAAAAGGTTCGGGCTCGTCAAAGCCGTGTCACTTTTATCACAGTGAAGGTCATTGGAAGAATGACTACAAGCATCAGCAAAAGTGACTGAAGAAGAAGAGGCAAGTTGCGGAGGCAAACGTAACATTGAGCGGTGCAGAGGACACCGAAGTATTAATGACTTCTTACGAAGATAACACTTCTCAAAGTAAGGCTAGATATTTGATTTGGGTAGTACGGTTCATATATGTTCCCAAAAAGAGCTGTTCAACTCCTTAGTAACATAGGAGGAAGGATTGTCAAGATTGTGGATGGCTCAGCTTTCATTGGCACTGTGACAGACAAGGTTACAGAAAGAGATGGAATGATGCGTGCTCTAGAGGCGATCTGATATGTCCCAGAGATACCGTACAATCTAATATCCACAAGGACAAAGAAGGATGTCGGATCCTAGTACAACAAAGCGTCGTCACAGTTAGCCAAGGAGATAGGGTAATCCTGCAAAGAGAGAAGTGTGAAGGGTTATATAAGCTGAAGGAATGAAACTCAGTTCGAGGTGGAGTTTCAGGGAAAAGCTTGGAAGGGAGCTCATCGCGAGGTGAAACTTCAAAGAAGACTGCAACGGGGCATGAACTGGATCAAAGTGTTACGGGAAGGAGAAAGGGTGCATCTGAGTAAGGCTCGAGATGGCCGAAGCCATGACGGTAAATCAATCAAAGGCCCCGGGGGCAAGATTTAAAGGCTTCACGACATGATTACAATCAAGAAAAGAATCAAGCTAGTAATCCAAAATCTCAATGTGTATTACTAAAGGCTTGAAAAGCAAGTCAAAGTGGAGATTGTTAGAATTTTACCTTATTTTCAAGAAGAAATGATGGTCCAAGAAGATCCAATCAAGTTAGAGAAGATGATGGGTTGAAGTAAGAAAAAGCAAACCATGTAGGTGTTGATTAGTCGACTATAAAATCTATAAGTCGATTAACACACAAGCCTAATCGACTAGGGCAGATACAGAGGCAGAAACAGAGAAGGAGCAGTTTACAATAGTCGATTATATATATGTACTAGTCGACTAATATTAAGAATTAGTCAACTAATCATTGAACTAGTCGACTAATAAGGGGTTTCTGAAGCAGAATCAGTTTCCTTTTTTGGCGCCGATTTCTTTTTCTGGTGGAGTACGAATAGGACTCAGTTTCTATTCAATGAAGAGTTTGTTTCTAAAAATTAAAGGGTTTAGAATTCTTTTAGATCAAGGAGATTGACTCCTAATAGAATTGATCAAGATTCTTCAAGCTTCCAATGGCCAAGATTATCTCATAGTTCAAATAGAAGTTATTTTGTAAAATCTTATAAATAAAGGTTGTAACCCAACATTGTATGATACAGAAAAAAATACAAAGAAAGGTGGAGAATACCAGAGGAAGCCAAGAAAGAGAAAATCAATGTGAAGGTGCATAAAGATAAGATAATACTCTTGTAATATAGGTCTAGATTAAGGTGAATACTCTTGTTAAATCAAGAGAAAAATTATATCTCTTTGTATCAAGTTATTAATAAAATCTCTCAAGTTCTCTCTCCATGGACGTAGGCCAAGTTTGCGCCGAACTATATTAAATCCCCGTGTTCTTTCGTATTGCTCTTTTATCTAGGTATTTCTAGTTCGCTTTACAATATTTTTCTTTTACAAGTATTAATCATATTGTCAAGTTCCGCAAATGTCGATCCTGAGAGTAATAATTGGTATCAAAGCATATCAATTTCGCAACATAGAGGTGACTGCTACCCTGAAATGCAACCAATAAGTACCATAATTGCAACCATTAACTGCTGATATTTTAATCAATTTGAAGAATGTTGCGACCTTCATTTTCTTCATAGCCTAGGGTTATGCTACATGCATAATGCTTCTCATGTTAGCATGTGAGTATGTTTGTATGTGTGTGTGCAGGAGTGCTTATGTGAGCATGTGGATGTGTCTCTATACGCTTGCACAGACATCTGAATACTTGCTGAACATGTCTTGTATCCAGTCGAAAGTGAGAAAAACAGCCTGGTTTTGGCCATTGTTGGATTTGGTATAATAGGGATATCAGGTGTGGGGTTAGGAAAGATGATTAAATAAGTATTAACCCACAATTCCACCAGGAGTTTCTACTTTTGGGTCAAATTGTGTTCCCAGCCTGTTAACTACTCCATGTCAGTATAGATCTCCAAATTTGGGCCTTAATGAATTACAAACAAAAGATTACTTCTGCAGTCAATGATTGCTGATATATTCTTCCAAGAATCAGTTTTCCCACCTTCATGTATAGCTTTGTAACATATATCTCTACTTTCTACAGTTTGTTATCAAATAAAAGGAGATAATCGACATCATTTGGCATGGGGTATCTAGTTAATAAAGGACAAGAAATTAGCAACTGCGTTTCCATAAGATAACAGATACAACAAATGTTAGAAGCAACTGAATCTCAAAATTGTCAAACCTTGAAGAATACCAAGCCCTTGAACACCAAAGAAGCAACCGGCCATGTCAACAGCTGATGGATTGCCACATTGGTTTGCAAGAACAACAAAAACTGCATTGTGGCATATGCTCAATGTGACATTATCATCTGCTCCTATAAGGTGGTGAAGGTATACAATGCCAGAGTTTAAGCACCTCCTGCAACTGCTGTCCAGTGAAAGTGGCATCTTGCAGTTATTAGTAACATCAAGAAAGTTAGGAGATTGCATCATTTCTAAGACAGTTTCTCTCCCTTCACACTGATAAGAAACCCGAATTTTAGGGCCCAGCCCACAATATGTACTAACAGTAGGTGGAATTCCATATAAATTAAAGGTTTCTAATATGGAATTCAGGCAAGTATCTGTGAATGCTGACGGAACTCCCAGCTGGCCCGTGGCATTCGCATAATGAGCCATAGAAATGGCAACAAAGGCATTAATATAGCGGCAGCACTCTCCTCTAGCATTTGGATTAGAACATGCAGAAGCTGCCAAAGTAAAATTTGACCAGCTAAAATCTAGGGGACATTCTGCATGAGGAAATGAAAAAATAAATTAGGGATGAATCTTTGATTCTTAAAATTGATCTAGAAGTCAAATGAATGATTATGGCTCCAGCTTCATCAAACAAACATCCTTGTTAAGTACTTAAATGATGAAACATCCATGAAGAGCCATAAGCCAAGTTTGTATAGAAGAATGTGCATGAGATAAGAAACCCATGTTGTATGTTGCAATGGGTGAATGTATTGAGCTGTTAAAGGTAAAGCTATATATAATGAAGATTGATTCATTTTAAATCGATAACATTAGCCCAATGTTTTGGTGAGGACTACAACTTTTAACAATTATGACTATTATCTAGTCTAGCTTCTATTTTTAATGCAGTTCAAGGTAGTTTGAATAAGGTTGGATATGCATGTATTTCCAAATTAAAGAGCTGGTGGAAGGATATGAGCTCCCCACTGCTCAAGGTCATAAAATCACTTTTGGGGCAATGCTTATGACACGCTCTTCTACTTTCTTTATAGAAAATATTTCTAAGGTGATTGAAGATGATGATTTTGCTGAAACTATAAGTTTGTACCCCTAATTATTTGACCCATATGTTCAAAGAGTCTTGAAGGTATATTTTTCCAGTCCATGCTAATTCAGGTCAAACTATTTTACTTGCACAATTAGGGGTGGCCAACGGGACGAATCGGGTTGATTCGTCCCGTCTGGCAAACGAATCGAAGACGAGACGGGTTGGACCCGTCTCGTCACGGGTTAAACGGGACGAATCGAAATCCGGGTAACGAATCGGGTCTCCTGACCCGATTCGTTACCGGATTCGGCGAGACGGGTCTAACCCGTCTCGCCTATTTTTTTTTTTTTTAATTCGTTAATTCATAAATTTTAAATTTTAAAGTTAAAAAGAAAAAATAGGAAAAAATATGAAAAAATAGGGAAAAAATAGGAAAAAATTTTAAAAATTTTTCTAAAATTATAAAAAAAAAATAGAATTGATTTTCAGTAATTACAAGTTTTTTTGTAAGGCAAAATGGCAAATTATTTTATTAATATGAAAAAATCATATACATTGCTCATCACATATACAATGTACATAACACTCATCTCGTATACATAACAAAACTCTGGTGCTCATCTCATACAATGTATATAAAAAACTCTGGTGCTTCTCTATTCGTCATCCTCGTCTTGTTCAAATTCTTCATCCAGAATAGCTTTTCCTTGTGTGCGTCTTTCTGCATCGAACAAGTCCTTTAAGCAAACCGCCATCTCCAAGTGTTTCGGCGTCAGCCGGCTCCTCCAGGGTGTCAAAACTCTACCACCTGCAGAAAACGCGCTCTCGGACGCTACTGTAGAGGCCGGAGGTGTTAGTATATCTCGGGCCATGGTAGAAAGAACAGGAAATTGTTTTCTCTGTTCTTTCCACCACGACAAAACATCAAATGTTTCCCATGGTTCATCATCATTTTCATTTATTTCAGCAGGCATTGTATTCAAATATAAATTAAGTTCATCAAATGAACCTGCCCCTGAAGAGTGTTTCTTTCTAGTATTAGAGGAAAGTATACTTTTAAAATTAGATAATCTTTTACCTAAACTACTAGAAGAAGTTTGTGATGGTGTAGGTGCCCTAAATTCAGAAGAAGAAGGTGGAAATAACTCATCTCTATACAATGAGTACATTTCTTCTAAAAGAGATCTAATTTCTAAAAGTAATTTATCTACATCTTGTTCATAATTTAAACATAAAATAAAATTAGATAATAAAAGTTTTAAATTATCTATTTTAATTCTAGGATCCATAATTGCAGCTAAGTAAAATAAAAAAGGCATATTTTCAAAATATTTTCGAAATTTTTCTTCCATATCATGTATAGCCTCTACAAGACTATCATCATCTCTATATGCAGCAAATACTTGAGCAATTTCATTAAGATTATAAAAAACTAAGTTACATGTGGGATAATACGTACCAGAAAGTGCTTTTGTGGCAGTGTCAAATTTTTCTAGAAAACTACAAAAATTTTCATATAATTTCCATTCTTCATCACTAATATAAAGAGATGAACATTCATTTATTGTAAAAAATTGAATTGCTTGTTTAAAAGGAAGGCAATCTTTAATCATATAATAGCTTGAATTCCAACGAGTTTTCACATCTGCTTGGAGCAGTTTTTCCTTTAGTCCACATTGTCGGCAATAAGCTTTAAAAGATTGTCTCCTAGGTCCACTGTGTTTTATATGTAAAATAATTTCTTTAACTTTATAAATATATTTGTCTAAGAGCTTTAGACCATCTTGTACACATAAATTCAATATATGGCAAACACATCTAACATGAAAAAGTTTACCATTTAAAATTGGATCTAATATCGTTTTCAATTGTCTTATTGAAGCAGTATTTTCACTTGCATTATCAAAAGAAATAGAAAATATTTTATTTTCTATACCATAATTTCTACAAGTAAGAAAAATTGAATTTGCTACATTTGTAGCAGAATGTTTCTCAGAAAATTTAGAAAATGATAAAATACGTTTTTGTAAAATCCAATTTTCATCAATAAAGTGAGCAGTAACACATAAATAATGAATAAGATTAAGAGCTTCCCATATATCGGAAGTTAAAGAAATTTTTCTAGCATCACTAGTAAAAAGAGCCTTTAAAATATTTTTTCTATTTACAAATAAATCTTCAATTTCTCTAGTTATAGTTTGTCTGCTAATTCTCTTATAATCAGGAGCAAAAACAGATTTAAGATAATCAACTAATGCATCTGATTCAGTAAAAGAAAATGGAAGTTCTGCTCGAACAATAAATTCAGCTAACTTATGTTTATTTACTTCAGGCTTATATCTCCAAGTGGAGAGTGTGCCTGAATCAGCTAATATTTGTGCTTGTTGTGGTGGTAAACCGTGACTTTTAGCATGCTTTTTTTCATAGTGTTTATTAAGAACACCTGTACCGTATCCTTCTTTATGATCAAATAGTTGATGACAGTACTTACATTCTGCCTTTCTTCTACCTTCAACAATTTTTAAGACAAAATGGTTCCACACTGCAGAAGTTTTGGCTCTTTCTTTAGTGGTTGTGCTTGTGCTTGTGCTAGTTGGTTCAGGTTGTTGTGTTCTGGAACTATAGTGTCATGCTGTGTTGGTTGTGTATCGTGTTGTTCTTGTGTTTCAGTAAAAAAAGGAGCCAGAGATTGTGCGTGCATTGGTGATGTTGACATTAAAAGTTGAGAATATGAGGCATATTGAGGAGGGAAGGAAATAGAATGCCGACCTGTACCACTATCACTGGCATATGCAGCATGTGTATATGGTGCATAACCACTGTAGTCAAATGCATAGCTTGACGAACTGTGATAGGGAGCAAATGCGGATGTTGGTGGAGCATAGCTGTATGGTGGGTAAGCGGTATATGCTGATGATGAGCTACCGCCAACATCGGTGTAAGGTGCGGCAGCTGACGGATTGTGTGTTGATGAAGAGCTGCCACCGGCTTCGGATGAGGAACCGCCAGTACTCCAGTTGGGATCCATTAGACTAGATTGAAAGTTGGTAGAAATTTGTAATAGTAAGAGAATAAGAGTGAATTAGAGTTAGAGGATGAAAATAGAAGAGAGAGTTGAGATGAAGTGAGAATGTGAGATGAAAATGAATGAGGGTAGAGGGTATTTATAGAAGATTAGGGGTTAGGGTTTTTATTTTTTTAATTTTTTTTTTTTGCCAACGGCTCAAAACTGAGCCGTTGGGGTGAAAAACGAGGGTGCCACGTGGCACCCTCGTTTTTCACCCCAACGGCTCAGTTTTGAGCCGTTGAGGGTTTAAAATAAAAAAAAAAATTATTATAGGGGGCGCAGAGAAATTTTTCCCTCTAACGTTCTAAAAAATTATTGGACTAAAAAAAAAAAAAAATTAAGCAGGGGGGGGTCGGGGAAATTTTCCCCGACCCGACTCGTCCCGTGATTCGTCACGGGACGAATTGGATTCGTCCCGTGACCACGGGACGGGTCAACCCGTTTCGACCCGCCCCTTAACGGGGCGGGTACGGGTTGACCCGTTAACCCGCCTGTGCGACTCCGACGAGTCGCACAGGACGGGTCGGGGCGGGTCGACGCGGGTCGACCCGCCCCGGTGGCCACCCCTATGCACAATTCTATTGACACCAAATGCATTAGGCTTGACCCTCATTATTTATTTAACCTCATAGTACACCTTCATTATTTTACCTTTTATAAAAAAGAACATAAATTTCTCTTGCAGTACATCTTCACAGCACTAAATCAGTGTTGCAATTTGATTCACACACCTAAATGAAATCCATTTGACAATGTAGATACAGAAATATTTCAAATTTTATACAAATTCTATCAGAAAATATTACATAATCACCATCCCAATCGGACACATTATACACTAAGACCAACAAAAAATTTAAACCGAACATAAATAAAAGAAAGAACTTTAAGCCAAAATCACTGACCTCCTGCGATCGCTAACAGCTGATGAGAGTGGAGAAATGACACCAAGAAGAAAAACCCTAACACTAGGGCCGGCATTGAGGAGAAAAGCAAAAGAGCTTTCTAAGTGTGGCGGTGAGAACTGAGACAACAAGAGAGTAGCATTTAACAGTGAGTCTTCTCGCTGCTCTTTTATACGAGTCCGCGAGTAAGCGGACCGCTTTCACACCCGCCTCTCTCTCGAGAAAGAGAAAGAGAAGGCTTCGCCGTTCTGCTCACCTGCGGGAGACACGGGGCTGCCTTTCCTCCACCGGCAGCGTCCCCCGGTTTCGAACACGAAACGGGTAAGCGGGTAAGCACCGGTCTTTAAATCGTGCCCTCGGTTAGCAGACCGCTTCGAGGGCGCCGGTGGGACCCGGCTCCGGTTGTCCGCGGTCCACAATACGAGATTACCCGGTTAGGGGCCAGCTGTCATCGCACAACACCAAACCACGTCAGGAGCTTACGTGGCAAGGAAATAAAAGTGGGGCCCTCGTGTTCTAGCGATTTGTACGGCCTTCAATGGTGTATGCTCATCGGGAAGAAGAGCTGATCGAAGGCGAAGAAACTGGAGCGGGGACGGGGGTGAGACCCGAGGTACTGTGAGGCGCCGGGGAGGAAGCGAATAAAAAAGTAATTAAATTTTGTAATTTTTGTTACGGTAAGCACGGCGAGGTTAAAAAGCATGGATCAAATTGGCAAAAGAACGATCTCTTTGGACTTTTGTGCCTTTTTCCAGCCAGAAAGCATCTGAGCTAACTGTAGCTGTCCTTCAGTAACAGTGTCTTTTCCATCAATGGTGTTTTTATTTTGATCTTTTAGATACATAGCATTTGTCTTTATGGTATTATTATCACTATATCTTCTACTCACACTCACTTTATTCACTATATATACCTATTTTTAGCTTCTCACTCACTTATCAATTTCATGTTATCATAATTTGTTCTATAAACTCTTAAAATTTTTTAAAATAATCTTTTCTATCTTATCATCAGTTAGATTCTAAATTACTCACTGAACTCTATCTATAATATCTCTAGCTGATGATATTATATTTATGCTTTTATTAATTTATTTGAATTTACTTATATTATTATTGATTAATTTATTTTATATATATTTAAATATATGTGTATATATAATGTATTTATGCTCATGATTTGTGGCTATGCAAGTATGTATATGTATTATATTTTATACATTGTTACTATCAATATTAATGTTATTATTTAAATTATTTTATGATATATTTTACTTATTATTTATTAATCTTAAAAATTATTCTTAGTATTATTATTATTATTATTTATTATTTAACAATTGTATTTAACCAAACCCATATCTCTCCCATTTTCATTCTTCTTCTTTTTATTTTCCTTTTTAGCATGCAACCTGTAGCCAAACCCAACCGAGCTCTTTTCCCTTTTCTTCTGAATGTTTCAAAGCCCAAACTGAGCACAGAAATCTCAGCCCATCTCCTTTTTCTCGTTTCCTATTTTTCCTTTTCTTTCTTTTTTTTTTTTCATTGGACCCAAAAGAAACCCAGGCCCGACCATTTCCCTCTCCCTTGTAGTCCACATCATCTTCCTCTTTCCCTTCTCTCACTCTGAAGCCCTACAAACCGCCGCCACTCTATTTTTTCATCTTCATCTTCACCATCTTCCTCCCTCTTCCATCTCCACGCAAGCCCCTCAGTGCCCCTACCTCATCCTACTTCTCCACTACAACCCACGCCGCATAAACCCATCTCCCCACAATGCCCTCCTCTTTGGACCGTGGCACCAACACCACCATGGCCGTCGAGCTCCTCCTCGCCCTTCCGCGCTCTGCGTGCACCACCGACCCAACCACGCGCAACCCACAGCCCACGCAACTCCGCCAGCATCCCCACTTCCCTAGGCCCGCCGCCCATGCAACCGCCTTAACTCCACCACGCGCCGCCTCTCGTAGCCATCACCACACTCCTCCTTCTCTTCGCCCAACTCCTTCTTCCACAAGCGCCACTAGCCCTTCGCTTGCAGAGCCACCCTTGCCGATCGACAATCACTTGCAGACCACTCTCCATCATCTCCTCCTTCCCCTCACAAGTCTCTTTCCGTATCTCTCTCTTGTTTTCTCTGTCACTCTTTCTCCCTCCATCTCTCTCGTTTTCCTCTTCCCCTCGCACCGCCGGACGGCCAGTCCCATCACCTACAGCCGATCACCGCTGTCGTGCCTCCACCGTGCGCCAGGTCCGCCCCTCGCTGCTCTCTCTCTCTCTCTCTCTCTCTCTCTCTCTCTCTCATGTTGGATCCTCTCAACAACCCGACCCGAACGCAATATCAAACCCGCATCTGTTGACTTAAGTTTAGTGGGTTTGGGTTATAGATTCACATCTAACCCCACCCATTGCTACAGTATGAGACCCATCTGCACAATCCAGAGCGTTCAGGCACCTATTCGATTTTGGGGGCGTATCTCGGCCGTCCGATCTCTGATTTAGGTGTTTCTGAAAGCGTTGGAATTGTGAAGACGAGAACTACACAGCACAGCCATTCCAAGGCACTGAGTTTCATGTAATCTCCAGTAAACCTGTAGAAGACAAATGTGAGTGTTTTATCCTTTCTATTTAAATTAATGTTATTTTATATTTAAATAATTATTCAAGTTTAATTATGGTTCATGCTTGTTAATTATTGTTCACATCTACATGTATTAAACATAAAATAAATTACTTAGTGAGTGTTTATTATATTTGATTATTCTATCTGTGCGTTTTAGTATGTCATTTCATGTGAGCGTGTTACCATTTCTTTTTCAATAAAATCTTATTTTATATTAAAGTATTGTTTGTATTAAATTATGGTTCACGCATGAAAATCACTATGCATGTTCACATATACTAGACACATGATGAATTGCTTAGCGAATGTTTCATCTTTTAAAAATTATTTATCATTTATGGAAATGGATTTTCTTGTTAGTTAGTTCTTTACAAGTATAATATTTTTTATTTCTTCTTTTTTCTACATTTTATTCTATCTTAGATTTAGAAAGAAAGAGAGAAGAAGAGTGTGTAATCTATGATTGAAAGTGACTAATCAAGGAGGATTTTTACTTTGCTGGTCTACTTCTCATCTACTATTTCATTTCTCGATATGTCTCTTTTGTTTATTTGTTCATTTGTTTGCTTAAATCCAAATATGGAACTAACTTCTTTTTATAGCTCACTAATCTCTAACACCACTACTTCTAACTCTTGATCGATTTTGTGAACTCAAATCCAATTGAATCATTTGGATACCTAAACTTAGGCCTTGCAATTTTGCGAGTGTTCTTGAAGGAACATGAGGATGGGTGTTAACTTTTTACTTGTTATTCAACACTTGTTTTAATCTGCTTTTTATTCTATGCTTGTGAGTCTTGATGGATTAATTTTTAACTCTACTATAGTGTTGATACAAGATTTTGAAACGCTAATTTATGTGTTTTGCTTGATATTCTTCCTATCTCGAGGCTAATCCCTTGCCAATGATCCAAAGTGAGGCACACATCCTTCAAGAGGTTGGTCAGTAGTGGTAATTAGTAGATTAGTGAGCCTTGAACTTCTCTTTTAAAAAACTAATTTTCTTTTTAGAAACTCATTTTCTTCTCCCTCGTGTTTTCAACCATTTTCCAAACCCTAATATTTTTTTTCATTCTCTTTAACTTCTTTTGTTTTATTTTTTGTGATCTTAAAATCTGCCTCCACAGCCAAACTCTTTTTCACTTCTTTTGATTTTAATTTTTTAAATAGAGGAAAGAACTTGTTTTTCGAACAACTGAAATATTTATATCGCATTCCTCCTCGTGGACACGAGCCATTAGCCTTAGGCTACACGACACATTGAAAATCAGTCACCACAAACTGATTTTGATTTCAAACATTTTTTACTTCATGTTGTGAACTTGACAATACTCGATTTCGAACAAAACGAATTTTTTGGCACCGTTGCCGAGGAGAGAACGATATATTTCTTGACAAGTTTATTTCTCTGTTTCTATGTAGAGGGACAGATAACAGGAAACTTTTACTGTAGAACACATATTGATGCCATATGCCTCTGCTCTAGAAAGCATAGCACAGAAGCCCTCACTTTTGTCGTATTTGTGCGGTCAAAGTCGTGTTTGCGCAACAATTGAGCAGCTACTAATTGATTTTTCTTGTAGGGCTGCTGCATTGCAAAATTTGCTTCTGTTGTTATTAGTTTTTCTTGTTGACTGATTCTGCTTACTGTTTTTAACTCAATAATAACCCATTGGTTGTAATTGTTAAAAAATGGTTAGATTTGCATCTAGGCATTCATCTAATTTTCGTTTACTTTCGATTAATGTTGAAGAGTGCTGGAGTAAGGAATATTTGCATAGTATTTAGAATAGATTATATTCTTCTGTGATTTACAGTGCTTTGAGTATTATCTTATTGCTGAATACTTGTACACATTGCACAAAATCAATCATAATGGCAAATTCCTATAAACAAGATAACGTGCGGGAGTCATTATCCTTTTTTAACCCAAAAATCATCTCCACTGTACTTTCAACCCAAGCCTAACTAAAATTTGACTAGATGTTGGCCCTAAGGACATCTCGGACTCAATAGAAGATTGACTTTCAGAGAAAGTTGATAGAGTTTGACTCTTGTCAAATCAGTATCTAGAATTGGGGATTAAGAGGCAAGACCTCGAAGATTAGGTTGTTGCTATGCACGGATACCTCTCACTGAATATTTTTCCGACCTTGCTGATTAACTTGTAAGTCAGATTACTGCAATAACCCTCTCATGAACAGTCGACCAGTTAGGAGACGTCTAGGTCTAAAATCTACCCTAAAATAGGCTTGGTTGAATTTTTTATTTTTTCTTTTGATTGTTTGTTTGGTAATCTTGTTTGTGGTGTAATAAATTGTGCATATAAGGGTAATCAAGAGACCCAATCACATCTCGGTTAACTAGGAACACTTCACACACCACGACTTCACCGCCAAAACTAGATCCGATCATGGCTCAAGCCGCATCTCTGCAAGTAGGTTATACCCAATAAGAAATTCTCTTCCATCTTGCATTAGGTTTTCAGAAGCCAATGACAACAACTTTGAGCTTAAGCCTCTATTCATATACACTATTCTTAAGTTTCATGACGTAGAGTCCGAAGATGCATACTTTTTCATAAAATAATTTGAGAAAGTATGTCACATGATGAAAATACGCCCTAGCTAGGAGACGATGCTGTTAAATTACGATTCATGCCATTCTCTCTTAATAACCTAACTAAGAAATAGCTTTATAGTTTGGCGGTAGATTCCGTCACTTCGTGTGATGATTTTGTTAAGGTTTTCTTAAAAAACTCTACACAATCCACAAGACCGTACTCATTAGAAAAAACATCATGCAATTCATGTAAGACTCTAATGAACTTTTTTGGAGATATTTTTAACACTTTAAAGATCTCCTTGCCTAATACTCTCATCACAACATAGAGAAATGGTGGCAATGCCAGTTTCTCTATTATGCTCTAGATTACAAAACAAAAATACTCCTAGAAATGCCAAGGGGTTCTTACAAAAAGATGAAAATCAAGAATGGGAATTGTTTGAGGATCTAGCTGAAAAGAGCATCCAATGGGAACCCACTCCAGAGAATCTAGGAACTTAAACCCCATCTCTTCCAAAGGAGGTCTCCATTCGATAGAGTCATCTATTGCTGTCGAGGCTAAAATTGCTAGCCTAATGAGAAAACTGAAATCCGTAGAAATGAAAGAGCCAGCCCCACTAAATCAAGTCAGCCCATCCCAAGTCATAACTCCAGGTTACACTTACTGCCAAGCCTTTAATCATGTCTTTAAAGTGTCTTGTCTTTATAGCTCAGCAAATGTTAGTCGAACACATGAATGTGGCCTTTTTAATACCCCACAACAGTCTTTTCTCACAAACATACAACCCCAATAGGAGAAATCTCCCGAATTTCTCATGGAGCTAATACAATGATGACCATCAAAGGATAGATTTTCTAAATCATTTTCAAGCTCTCAATTATCAACTCAACTTTCCGAGCCAAGTTTCACAACCTTTGTTACAAAAACCTCCACCTGAGAAAAAATTGTCTGGTTTGGAGAAGAGTATGGAAACTCTAATCAAGTCCCAAACCTCTTTCATGCAAAACATGAGACAAATGTTGAACAATTATACACAAGCCATCACTAGGTTGAAGTTCAGATGAGTCAGTTGGCTAGTTCTCTGTGTGAAAGTCCCAAAGAGACTTTACCTAGTCAGCCTTTGATCAACACAAAGAACACTAATCAAGTCTATGTGGCTTAAGATTCACTGATCAATCAGTACAATATTGTTCACACTCTTCGCTCTGAAAAATAAGTTGATAATTAAGTATCAATGCCTTCAGAACCCATCCAGCACAAATCGACACTGGCCTCTACTCTTCTAACTCAACTTCCTCTACTCTAAAAGAATCTGAAAAAGATAAGTCAGCTGAACAGGTGCACAAGCCTATAGGCCCACTCCCAAATAGGCTTAAAAATAACAGCAAACAAAATGCACAAATGAAAAAGATATTTGAGATGTTTAACCAAGTAAAAAATCAATGTGCCCTTTCTTGATGTTATTCAACAATGTCCCATCTTATGCCAAATCTTTTAATGATATATGCACCAAGAAGAGAAACATCAATGTACTAAATAAGGTCTTCTTTGTCACTAACATTGAGCTATTGTCTGGCTCAATCTCTATTAAATACAAGGACCCAGTTTGTCCTACCATTACTTGCACAATATGACAGACTGAAATCAGTAGGGCACTTCTTGATTTGGGAGCAAGTATCAACTTGCTCCCCTTCTCTATATACCAGCAATTTGGGTTTGGCGAGCTCAGTCCGACCCGGATTAAAATACAATTAGCTGACCAATCAGTAAAAATTTTCAAGGAAAAAATACTGATGTCCTATCTGGGTTGGAGAGTTTATCTACCCAGTTGACATCATTATTCTTGAGACCCAATCAGTGTCAAATTCAAGGCTCAAACCCCAGTCATCTTAGGACGTCCGTTTTTTGTCACTGCAAATGTGATAATCAACTGTAGAACGGATCCACGTGGTCAACCTTTGAAGACATGACTAAGAAAGTCAATGTTTTCAACTTAGGTAAAGAACCCCAAGATTTGGACGATCAAACTTTTGAGGTGAACCTCATTAAGAACTTGACTAGTGAACATAATGAGGAAATTGAACTTGAAACTGAGTGTGAGTTTGAATTGGAATCTGAAAATTTTCAACCTTGATTAAATCATCGATTCTGCCATACATTAGGCATCAAACCCAATATCGCTTAATCCAGAGACAAGAAACTGGACTCTTCCTTCCACTGAATCATCCCCTCCTTTAGAACTGAAAGCCCTACCCAACCATCTCAAGTACGTCTATCTGGGTGAAAAAGAGACTCTTCTGGTCGTAGTCGCGTCCCATCTGACTGAAGGGCAGAAAGAAAGCCTTCTATTTATTCTTAGAAAATATAGGGAAGTCATTGGTTAGACCATGGCTGATATCAAAAGATTGAGTCCAGATATTGTTCACCATCGCATTCATTTTATTAAAAAAGCGACACCCAAAAGAGACCTTCAGCGTAGATTAAACCCTATCATGCAAGAGGTTGTCCATGCAGAAATTCTAAAATTATTAGATAATGAGATATTTATCCCATATCTGATTGCCAGTGGGTCAGCCCAATCTACACGGTTTTCGAAGAAGTCTGGTTTCACTATGATAGAGAATGAAAAGAAAGAACTAGTCTAAACACGACTCCCCACCAAGATTCGGATTTGCACAGACTATCGTAAGTTGAATGTTGTAGCACGTAAGGACCACTTTCCTCTTCTATTCATCGACCAAATGCTTGAACGATTAGCTGGCCACGAGTACTACTATTTTTTGGATAGGTATTCATGGTCCAATCAGATTCCTATGGCTTCGGAAGACCGGGAAAAAAGCCTTGTTCACTTGTCTATTCAGGACCTTTGCATACCGTCGAATGTCTTTCGGGTTGTGCAATGCCCTGCAACTTTTCGACATTGCATGTTAAGTCTAATTTCTGATATGGTAGAACATTTTCTAGAAATCTTCATGGATGAAATCTATGGAGATTCTTTCGATCAGTATCTTCACCACTTTGAACTTGTTCTCCAACATTGTGTTGAAAAGGGCTTGACACTTAACTGCGAGAAAAGTCACTTCATGGTCAAAACATGAGATTGTTTTGGGGCATAAAATTTTTAGAAAAGAAATTGAAGCAGAAAGCAAAGATAGAAGTAATAGCCCAGCTCTCAAAACCAAAATGTGTGAATGATATCTGATTTTTTCTAGGACAGTTAGATTCTGTCGTAAATTTATTAAAGACTTTAGCAAGATTGCTAGACCCTTGACCAGCCTATTAGTTAAGGATATGTCTTTCACTTTTGATGATGGACATTTAACTGCTTAGGAGAAACTTAAAAAAGAACTTATCTCTACACCAATTATCTCTGCACCGGATTGTTCAAAGCTATTAGAGATCATGTGCGATGCTTCTAATTTTGCTATCAGCGTTGTCTTAGGACGATATTGACAATAAGCAACAAATGATCTATTACTCAAGTAGGACTTTCAATGATGCGCAACTAAATTACACCACAACTGAGAAAAAATTCTTGGCTGTGGTGTTTGTCTTAGAAAAATTTTATTCGTACCTACTCAGGTCCAAGACCACAATTTTCACCGATCATTCTGTGCTCCATTACTTATTGCTTAAGAAGGATGTTAAAGCCTGACTTATTCATTGGATCCTTCTTCTTCAGGAATTTGATCTCGAGATTCGAGACAAAAGGGCATAGAGAACGTAATCGTCGACCATCTCTCAAGAATTCCCAACGCACCTTCACATGAATCGCCCATAAATGACAACTTTCCTAATAAACTACTTTTAATTGCCTTTAGAGAACCTTGGTTTGCTGACATAATCAATTACTAAGTCACAAGCCAAATACATTCTCATTGGACCAAACAGAAAGTTTACCGTTTCTTATCTCAAATCCGGTATTTCTTTTGGGAGAAACCATATCTTTTCAAGCATTGTTCCGACCAAATCATTAGGAGGTATATCCCCGATGAGAAAGTTAAGAGTGTTCCTTTCTTCTGTCACGAGCTTGCATGCGATGAACATTTTGGTCCCCGTAAAACTATTGAAAAAGTGTTACAGAGTGAGTTTTATTAACCGAGTTTATTCAAAAATGCCTTTGAATTCTGCAAGTCTTGTCCGAGATGTCAAATGATAGGTAGGATCTCAAAACGGAAGATGATGCCCTTAAATCTAATTTTAGAAATAGAAATTTTTGATGTTTGGAGCATCAACTTTATGGGTCTCTTTTCTAGTTCATTTGGAATCTAATATATCTTGGATGCAGTGGACTACATGTCAAAATGGGCTGAATCTATTCCATGCAAAACAAATGACAACAAGGTTGTTGTCAAATTCTTGAAAGAGAACATTTTCTCTCATTTTGGAACCCCATGTGCTATAATCAGTGATAATGACACGCATTTTTGCAACCAAAATTTTGAAGCCCTCATGCAGAAATATGTCATTTCACACAAATTGTCTACTTCCTATCATCCTCAAACCAATGGGTAGTTTGAGGTCACAAATCGACAAATTAAGCTAATCTTAGAGAAATCGTGAGTGAAAACCGAAAAGACTGGTCCATCAAACTGGTAGATATCTTATGGGCCTACAGGACCGCTTTCAAAACAATTTTAGGTATGTCTTCATACAGGTTAGTTTTTGGAAAGACCTGTCACTTACCAGTCGAACCAGAGCACCAGACCTTGTGGACCATTGAGCAATTGAACTTCAATTTAGACAAGGCCGGTGATCTATGAAAATTGCAAATTTTCAAACTTGAGGAGTTAAAGAATGAAACCTATGAAAATACAAAAATAATCAAAAGCACGGTAAGGTAAGGTCTTTCATGACAAATTCATCCTAAGGAAAACTTTTGTCTCAAGACAAAAAAGTCTTGCTTTACAACTCTATACTTCATCTTTTTTCAGAAAAATTGAAATCCAGATGAATAGGGCCATTCACGATAAGCACTGCATTTCCACATGGTACTATAGAAATTTGTGACCTAAAGAATGTTAATGAATTTAAAGTTAATTGTCATCTTTCTTGGAATCAGTACCTGAGAAAGAGTTGGCAATAGGTCTCTTTGACCCATTTTATTAGTAACATCTCTTCTTACATGTTTCATTCATAAATGCATTTCATTCGTATATTGGGGACAATACATGAGATAGGTGTTGGGGGGTACTGCACTAACATTGTTGATCTTAAAAAAAATATTTTTGAAGTGGGAGAAAAAATTTTAACCTATATTTTTGTAAAAGAAATTAAGTTGATCTTAGGATTAAGGGAATCATAATTAGGATTTCTTAAAACTTAGTCGAAATAAGATCACTTATTTGATTTTTAGGTTTAAGAAGAAAATTGAAAAAATAATTTGGTCTTAATTTTTATCTTAATGAAATATACATTTTATACACACTTACACACTTTGGGTGTAAAATAAAGACTCTTGTGTTATCAAAAAAAAAATCTTTGATAAAGCCGGGTAATTGTGCATCATGAAGCATAAATATTCGAGCATAAAAGTGGTCGATATGAGTATTAAACCCTCTCAATTTTGTGACCTTATGTACTTGAGTCTTTAAGTCGGAGGGGTGTTTTCTCACCTGATGCCCTAAGACCGTCCGTTTTTGAAGTCACCGACTAAATGGTCGTTACATGGGTAAATTAGAAAACATAACAAACATAACAAAACTAAGGAATAAACTTGCCAATAATCAGAGTAGTAAGGTATGAGAGTCGGAGTTAAAAAATCTCAAGTAAATTTCACGATCACAAAGATGCATATGATTTAGAGCAAAATAAAAGACTAAGTGAAAAATAAAGTTGGAACCCTTACCTTTAATAATTACAAGTTTTTGTATAGAGACTAAGTTTCAGAATGAATAATTTGGTGAACTTATGACTTATAAATCATTTAAAATTTTTGCAAAAGTTTTCAAAAATTCTTCGTTCCTTCAAAATGAATTTTCAAACCACTAACATCTTTTCTTGTTCATTATGGGGAGAAGATATAAAAATAGATGGTAAGTTTTTTCCTTTTAAAACCCACTGGAGCAGTAGTAGAAGAAAAAGGAGCACCTGCAAGCTGTTGTCGACAAGCTCTTGGAGTTATCGACAGTAGATACTCAGAGACGACAAGACAGAAGCGCAAGTTATCAGTCTGTCGACAGGGATTAAATAGTTGTCAACAACTGTAACTCAATCTGTCGACATGCATTGCTCAGGCTGCTGACAGTTGACCAACCAGAGAGTTGGGTCATCTCAGTTTGTTGATAGGCTCATAAAGCTGTCGACGGCTGAGGGTTCTAGTAGATTTCAAATTGGATTCTGATTACGTTTCTAATCCGATTTCAGAGTTTTTAATTTTCTTTTCTTCGTGGGCTCTCTGCATATATAGAGAGGAGTATTGTCCCCATTAATTGTAACCTTGAGAGTAACCTTGAGAGGTGACTTGTATTGTGAGTTCTACTGTTAGTTTGTATGTTAGATTCTCATAGCCTAGTGCGTAGTTTCTCTAGTTGAATTTTTAGATCACTTTGTAACCCTTATAACTTAATTTGAATAAGATCTTTTCTCTTCTACCCCGAAAACGTAGATAAGTTGCTGAACCTCATTAAATTAATTGTTACCGTTTTCTCTTTTGAATTGTGTGTTCGTGCTAATTGGTTCGTGATTGACTTGGCATTGGAACACTAATCTAGATTATTAGCGTGTCGTTAGAATTCCTCCAGAGGGCACAAGGCGCAACAATACTAGTTCCCGGTGTCCCAAATGCCCAGGAATGGCGGAGATTGGCCTTTGCTGAGCGACATGATCAGCAAGAATCAGCGATTGCTAGTTTTCACATCGAAATGAGCAAAGGAGGCAAGTGAGGGAATTGCTTATGAATGGAACTGCACCGTTGAAAACCAATGTAAGATGAACTTCACTGGTTGATTTTTAATTTGCCTGAAGCATTTAATTTGTTCGGCGGTCTATTGAAATTTTTGCAGATGGAGACGGTGGGATGAAGGCAGGCTCATGCTCGAATCGAGCAGAATCTTCCCCCACGAATACGAAAACGAAATCGCTTGTGCTCGTGAGACAATCCTAATGCAACGGCTGTGTGCAAAGACAATTCGGCTTCACTTGTGAGCATGTTCAATACTTGCCACACCGCTGCTGGGAACCCAATTTTATCGCTGTTGATTTCTAGAACCAAACGTTGATTCCTCCGATATTAAGTTGCAATTTCATTGTGCAGAAACGCGATGGAGGTGGAGCGCCAGAAGCAACAGACGTAGCAAATGCCTCAAATGGTCTGCGGTTGTGACAACATTCCCCACTGCAAGGTAAATATAAACAAGTTTCAAATTGTTGACATATTATCGCGATATATCCAATTAATTTTCATTCACCTATCAAAAGTGTTCAGGGTTTAGGAGAGCTAGGTTTTCATTCAGCTGTAGTTCGTCTTGCTTTTTCCATAACGCTCACGGCTTCATCTTCGATATCAGGGGCAACGCTGATAGATACCTCAGTTCAGTGGAGACAATTTCTCATAGCAGCATCAGTTGCAATAGTTTTGTGACAGTTAACTGAGGTTGTTTCTTCCTCTATATGATTTATTTGAATTGCGGTTGTTTTGTGCTTAGCTGAGTTGCAGGACAAATTTCAACAGTAGAAGAGCCTTGAAACGATATATTACAGTCGCATTGATTGGCCTATACCTTTCCCTAGAAATTTTAGTTGTAACAAATTCTGGATGACTGCCATCTTCCCCCTGTTTACCTCACATTTTGTTCTCTGCAAGTCCGACGAGGCATTTTTGTTGATTTTTACCAAACTCTATGGACATACACATAGAGAGTTCAGTTAAAAAGATACAGCAGCAATAGAAACAACAAAGGGAGCATGATAAATACTACTTCTATCAATGTGAAGAGTCTGAAGACCAAATAGGCCAAGAACTAAACAATTTTACTCCATTGATGCAATCGAAGATGAAATCCAAACTCCTCTAAAAGGCACACTGCAGTCAAATACAAGCGCACTGCTTGTATTCTTACCAAAATCTATCACCTTCATGTCCTCAAGCCCAAAATCCTGATCAAATATGCCCTAAAACTCTAAAGCCCAGCTGAAATGGAACTAGTTTTGATACACGCACCACTGCTGGAGCTTTAGAGCTCTCCAAATTTAGAAAATGTTCTTTCCTTAAGGGAAAGCATGGGGACAATGAAAAGATCACAATATAACAGTACAAAAAACAGTTACCAATCCCTAACCAAACCCCTTACAATACTAGCAAGTTCATTTTCCAGGGCCAGCTCAATGCAAACAGATTTTAACACCATTGTTTGGCTAGGTGATAATTTCTCCTACCATCAATAAAATCAACACAAAAAAAACCATCGCTGAAGTCCAAAAAACTGCAGCTCTTGGCATAAAGATCAACACAGACAGCCACTTGTACGGTTGTGCCCAATATATTTTTCTAACTGATGTCAACAATGATCCTTTATTGTCAAGAAGTATATCTACTGTACCATTTATCAGCTATCATTGCAAAGAAGCAAAAATCACTCAAAGCGAGAAACCATGAAACAGTTGGGGAAATAAATACTAAATGGTAAATGAATCGTTTCATAAAATAACAGAAACTAAATTTCAGTTCACAAAGTATCTCAACCAAAACTTGATTCAGCTAAGTATAACAAAAATACTCAGAAAAAGAACTAGTCTTAACATCTTTTTCACCTCCAACAAGAAAGAAACCAAGACAAAATTTCATTCTTCGTCTGAATGCAACTCAGCATGGTGATGAGAGAAGACTACAGAACAAGTTTCTCAGCATTTCATTTGTGCACACTATCTCCATCTACTCGAGAGAAGGTGCAGGACCAGAACCATATCCACCACCTCCACGACCGAACCCAGGTCTGCTGCCACCTGCACCCTGCTCAATTTCAGACAGGCAAAACCATAAAACATGAGAAAAGTCTGATGATTATGATCGAAAATGTACAAAGATACATGTTAATCCAATCCAGTCACAGGGAATAAATTTGCTATGTTCATCATGAGTAGCAATTCAAGAATCATACCTTCACATTACCAATACATATCAAAATAAAAAATAGGTAAGTTCATCTATAAAATGCAGGTTGCCATTCATAATTTTAAATTAAACAGAAAAGAAAACTGTGCCGCATGTCACAAATTTACCATGCAAATATTAGTGATCCGGTACCATGAAAAATATTATTGACCAAAATTGAAGAAATAATAGACACAAGCAGACCAAGTTGGAAGAGTTGGAGAAAATCTCACTCAAGCAAAAAAAGAAAATGTCTGGGCGAGAATAAAATGAAGTTCAAAAATAATGATAGACAAAAGAGAGGAAATGCAGAATAGATGAGGGATGAAAAGGACCAAAGATGAAATATACAGAAAGTAACAGAAGAGTTGGAACACTGTACACATAACATTCCACGGAACATACTAATGTCCAGCACTCGACGAAGTCAAACTTATCAGTTAAATATATTATGAATGAATGCACACATATTGGAACATCTTAGACTATACTTCAATCGTCGACCTCTTACAGAAGGGTGGGACCACAATTATCAAGTCCAAAACATTATACTATCCCGATCATAAATAAGGGCCACCTCAAATAAAAATAATAGAAAATGAGAACCATCAGAAATTAAACTTCATATCAACATAAACACCACATAGGGTGAGGATGTCAAATGACCATCGTGAGATATATTAGTGATTCACATTGCTTGGTTCAGGATCCATTTGTTTCATTTCTTAAGATCGAAGTCGAATCTTATAATCCATGAGGTCAAGACTATGTAAATCAAAAATGTTTTATGGTTACTTGTAACTGATATGCAGAAAGTAGATTTACATACTTGGAATCCAATAAAAGTTAAAGTCAAGCAATACCGTTTCACCTCTCTGAGAATCCTGGAATTAGAATTCGATGTTTTGTGAGTGAATCCCAAGTGAACAGAATCCTCAATAGGAACAACAGTTGTATAATTAGAAACCTACCTGATATAATAAAGGGAGTCATATGTCCCCCAAATCCTGTATCATAAGTACAGCTAACCAAATGGAACCACAATTCAAGGGGAAAGATAAAATACAAAATGTGGGTCACAAACTGGGTCAAAAGACTTAGCAAGTTCACCACAGGTTCCCTATCTGCCCACCTCCAGCAGACTAGCTAGCACTCCTAACCTTCTGAAATTTTGACTACCCCTTATCCCCCCATAGGCAATAGGGGTAACATACGTATTAACTCCCACTCTTTAGAATGAGAGAGAAGAGTGTAGTGCCAAATGGAACCACAATTCACGCAAGGGGGGTGTAAAATACAAAATGTGGGTCACAAAATGGGTCAAAAGACTTGACAAGTTCACCACAGGTTCCCTATTGGCCCACCTCCAGCAGACTAGCACTCTTAACCTATGTAGCACGAAAACTTCTATCATGGAGCCGTGTCATGTCGACACGCGTGTCAAACACGTGTCGTGTGTGTTTTTAAAAATTTGCCACGTGTTCACGTGTAACATTGTCGTGTCTTTGCAACATAGCTCTTAACCTTTTGAAATTTTAACTACCCCATATTCCCATAGGCAATAGGGGTGGCATATGTGTTCTCTCTCTCTCTCTCTTTAGAATGAGAGAGAAGAGTATAGTGCCAAACGGAACCACAATTCAAGGGGGCAAAGGTAAAATACAAAATGTGGGTCACAAAATGGGTCAAAAGACTTGACAAGTTCACCACAGGTTCCATATGGCCCACCTCCAACAGGCTAGCACTCTTGACCTTTTGAAATTTTGACTACCCCATATCCCCATAGGTAATCGGGGTGGCATATGTGTTTACTCTCATTCTAAAGGGGTGGCATATGTGTTAACTCTCATTCTTTTGAATGAGAAAGAAGAGTGTAGTGCAACTCTAATGACAACATTACAATCTAGTAAACTTCACCTTTATTTTTACTTAAAGGTCCTTTTCATCAATTCAATCTTTTCCCTGATATCTTTAGTTAGAAAATTTTTTGTTCTTAACTAATAATACAAGACAAGGTTTCCTTGTTGAAAACTATGAACTTTAGTTTTAACAAGGGTAAACAGTAAAAGCAAACTGTCATTTAGCTTGTCAATTGTGCTTGGACAAATCTATAAAGAACAACTTGCTAGCAGTCAAATAATAATATATAAATATATAGGCCATGTGTGTCGCGCATACACATATGGTAACAACATTCATAATGGAAGGATGGATGAAGCAACTACCTATCACTCCCTTGAATTCTATTTTAATCAATCAACAAGCAGTAATTCATCCATGGACAATTAAAAATAATAACAGAAAGCTATGTGCTATTGACATCATATAAAAAGAACATCCTATGCAGCAGTTGTATCATATTTATTGACGTCAAAGTAAGTGCATAATGAAGCATCATCATTCACTTACCCTAAATGTTGGCTGGAACTCAGCAGGAGCACCACCTTTTTCTCCGAAATCACCCCCAGGACGAGGACCTGCACGGTAACCATCCCTATCTCCAAATCTTGGCCTATCTCCCTCAAAGCGTGGTGGGCCCCTGCCAAAAAGAAGTCAAAATAAATAAAGAACATAAAAACCTTCTAGTAACATAAATAACAAAAGTTACAAGAGAAATAAGAAATGTGTGTTATCTCATTCGATAAAAAAACAGTAGAAAGAAAAGAAAAGGTAACTGGCAAATTACTTCCCCTTACCAAGCACTTCTTGATTTCTGTACTGGGCTAAAAAAATTCCCCATGGAAATTGAAACTATTTAAAATATCTGCTTTTTTATTCTCTTCAATACGGTTTGCTAATCTGACCTATCCAACAATGTGTCCGACACTGAATCACTAAGAAATCAATAAAAAAAGAAACCTTGTTGCAGGATCTTCAAGCATACAATGAATACAAGAAAGCGAACAAACTCATTATTTTATCTGTTTTCTCGTTAATTTAATTTGTTTCCTTGTAACTTTTTCAAGTTCAATTAATGTTCCTCTTTTCCCTTTATTTTTCTTTATTCTTTATATCATTTCTTCTGCTGCTGCTGCTTTTTTTTCCTTTCTGTTTTTGTTTTGTTTTTTTTCTTTTTTCTACAAGGGTGTGGGTATGGGCGCACACGGGCGTGTAGGGGGTGGGACACTTTGTTAAGAAGCAAATTTTAGCAAAAAAGGTGAAAAAAGTAGTAGCAATACCTAGGGCGGTCACCAGGAGGACCAGAACCAAATTGACGGGGAGGTGCCTTTGCAATCTTCTTTAAAGTAGCAGGGACAATCTCGGATGGAAGATTGAGAAAAGTCCTCAGAAACTCAATGCCATCATTGGTAAGGTACCAGTAGTAATGCTCCCATGCAAAGGTCTCCCTCACGTATTCCTTGGATTTGAAGCTTTGCATCAACTTTATGACCTGAAGGTTTGGTACATCAACGAGCGGATGTTTTGGAAGGTTGTAGTCCTTCTTTGCATACAAGACCCCCTCTATCAAGTCAAGAAAACAAATTGAGACTAATTTAAAAAAGGAAGAAGCCCTGATAGAAACATTGAAAGGAATTCTCTGACGCAATAGAAACATTTCTTAAAGTCAGTATATATAAAATAAAATCCCTGATCTGATAAACCCTGCTTGAAATAAGAATATCCATTTCTTATCTGTTGAAACAACCAGGGAAAAAATGTTGACATCCAGTAATCATGAGACAGTGAATCTACTTGCATGTGTGTGAATCAAGTCTTTATTCTACTAGTAGTGGTAATCCCCATCATTTGGAATTTAACAACTGTAAATAATAGAAATCTCTGTTTAAAATAACCAGATACTTACACATGAACAAAAAATAAGAAACCCTAAACATCAATTCATCTCAAACAAACAAAATACATATATTCGTTTACATAAACAGATGCTTGTATATTCATTTACATAATTTGATGTTTGTACCAATCCACACAAACTGAAAAGAAGCGATCTTCAAAAATCCAAAATAATAACCCAGGTCACCAGAGGAATGTCCAGTCCTTCACGGGGTATAATATCCCTAATCTAAAATACTGTATTTTTATTTTTTTTATTTTACTGGTGATATTATTATTATTTATTAACTTGAGTTACAATACAAATTATTTTAAGATAGTAAATGGTATTTTAGCCTTATAATTATATTTAGCATTATTAAGTATTATCATTTTAATTATTAGCTAGTATTTTTCCCATTACTATGTTACTAGTATTAATATTATAGTTGCTATTATTGTTAATATTGATATAGCTATTATTCTTGTTCATATTGTATTGTTTTAGTCATTATTATTAATGGTAGTATTTTTATCAAGTATTATTAGATAAGATTTTTAATGTTAATAATTTTATTATTATTACTATTGTTGTTATTATTATTGTAATTATTATTGTTAATTATTATTATGATACTGTTAATCACTATTAGTAGTATTATTATTATTTTCATCCAAACCCAATAAGCTCAGCCCATTCTCCTTTTCCTTTTATTTTCTTTTTCTTTTTATGCTAAGCCCACATGAACCCAGCCCACTTCCTTATTTTCATCTTTTTCTATTTTTCTTTAAGCCCAAAAACTAAGCCCGCAAGCCCACTCTCTATCTTTCCTATTATTTATATTACTTATTTCTTCTAATTAAAGCCTAAATATAACCCATACCCCATTATCATGAGATCCTTATCCATTACCTCAAAACCCAATCCTAATCCTAATCTTAAATTAAATCCTAACAAAAATCATATCTAAATTGGATCTCCTTGAGATTTTTAGCAGCCTTCAATTTTTATCTAAATTGCTAAATTAAGTAATCTAACCTAATTAGAATTCAGGTTTCTAAAATCTCTAAGGACCTATATAAAGAGCCAAACCCTTTCTTTCTCTTCTACCTCAAGAGAAAACCTTAATCTAAATCCTCACCACTTCCATATTTTCTTTCTCCTCAAGTGGATGGTAAACGAAAAGAGCTTCGAGGTACATGGATTGAGGAGAAAGCAAGAAGGAACAACTCAAGTAAGTAAATCTATATTATGAATTTAATTTCAGTTTTTTTAAGAAAAAAATAATAAATTAAATTAGAACCACAAGAATAAATTATTAATTTCAGCAATCTGCTAAAACTCACCGCAAAACAATTATTGGTTCCTAGAAATTTACCAAAAATAATTTTTATATAATCATAATTTTAATACCTACAAAGCCTTGATTTGAACAAATCAAATCCAAGTAATTTATTTTCTAAAAATTTATTGGTATAAATTGTTTATTAATAATCATGTCTATACCATGATCTCTATGAATAATTTTATACATCAAAAATCCAATCTAAAAATCTAATTTAAAAAAACCATGTGTAGATCTACCAATTTATAGTTACATATTTTTTTTCAAAGTTTTTATAAAGGATTTTCAAAAAAAATTTAAAAAAAACATTTTTTTCCGGCCTGCTCTCAGCCAATGACCGAGAGCCTGCAGCAGGCCACCCGGGTGCAGACCGCACCCGGGTCTGTTTAGTGCACACTGGGCTGGGCCGGCCCACTATGCAAAACACTTACAAAAAATAGAAAGGATGGCATGGCCGGCCTGGCCTGGCCCGAGCCAGACCGGCTGGGCTGCACTGTAAACAGGGCTTAGGCCCTGTTACAAATTTAAAAAAACAAAAAAAAACAAAAAAGAAAAAAAAGGACTTCTGGACCAGGCCTGGGCCTGGCCTGGTCCAGCCTGGGCTTGGGCTTGGGCCTGGGGGCCTGGGCTGTTGCATATAAAAAAACAGAGAGAGAAAGAAAAAAGAAGAAGAAAGGAAGAAAGAAAAGTGAATTTGTGTATTAAAATAATTTATTCAAAATATCCTTTTTAAAAATCTAACAATTCCTATTGAATAATTTATGTAGATTTATCGGGACCTTATGATTTTAGTGCTTTGGACTCAGGATCGAGTTCAGGTGAGTGTTTCACTTATTTGTTTTGTAAGTGTTTCACTTCTTTGTTTAGTATTATTTAATTATTTTGTGAGTGTTTCACCTTTTTGTTTAACTTTATTTAATTGTGTTGTGAGTGTTCTCTTTCTTCTTCAAGTAAATAAGAATTTTGCGAGTGTTTTCTCTTCCTTCTATAATTTTATTTTGTGAGTGTTTCACTTCTTTATTTAATTTTATTTAATTTTGTTGTAAGTGTTCGTTCTTGTGCAATTCCATATTCACCGTTGTCGGTATGTATTTACATGTTACACTTATCATTTCATGTGACTTTCTATTGTATTTTACCAGTTTGATTGCTTGTACTACTTCATGAGACATCCATGATTATTCACTTTATTTACGTAGTTGATAGGAGCTTGTATCTGTGCCATGTCATTGGTAGTTTATCGTTGTTGGTTTTGGTCTAGTTTTGATACCCCTTAGACTGTGACTTGACTCAGCTCGATCTTGAGGTTGATATAATTCGTATTAGTTATCAGATTTGATATTGATGTATTTGATTATTACTCATCCTGAATATCTTGATTTACATGAGAAACTTGATTGTTTATACATGATATCTACCTAATACTAATGTCCATGTTACTTAATTGCTGGGAAAATATTGTTACACGATAACAACACTGTCATGTTATACTTGTTACATATTCCTATTATACTGGTATCATGTTCATTGATATTATATATTCCTGTTATACTGGTATCCTGATTACATGTTGAACCGTGACTACCACCGAGTTATACCAGTGATTCAAGTAACATGCATATTAAGTAATCTTAATAAACTAATAACATGATATTAAACAACTTACACTGGGATTGGGGAAATTGATGGAGGAGACAGCGTCTGTATTTTGAGTGGACCTAGGATTTATGTTGCGCAGCCGAAAGAGGGTTCCACTGCAGGGTTCCCGTGGGGTGACCGGCACCCCATCCTGTTCCTGTTATACATGTTATACATGTACCTGTTCCTGTTATACATGTTCCTGACTACCTAGGTCCTGTTTCAGGGCCAAGAGTCTGGGTCGTGGTCCCGAGTATGCACGGAACCCACTTAAAACACAGACAATGTCTCCAACCGATCAGTTTCAATAACTGAGGACCTCGATTGGCATGTGTGGTAAGCGTAGTATGAGATGTGTCTATTACATGTGGCAAATGGTGTTCGCTAACATAATTAATAATGATAGATTGTTAATGTATTGTGACTGACCGTGATCACCCGACTGTACGTATATAAAACTATGATAGATATAGGGGTGTCCACCAGGCTAGTGACATATGCTAGGTTATACATTTTGACATTAGTTGTTCCCTGTTATCATGTTATCAGTTATATATCGTTCATAGTTTGCTATTGATATTGATTGTTTTGTTACCTTTTATTTTTAGATTATCATGTTATTGCTTACACTATTTTTTTTTATGCACGAGCACCTTCCTCTTTACACACACTCATTAGGTCACTTCTGACGACCCTGGATTTGCACGTCCAGATATTGGACGCTTTGTTTCTATTGTCAGGTGTTCGATGAGACCATACATATTGCGAGGAGTCTTGGATCTCTCTCTGATTCTGGTATTCTCATCTCTCTTATCTTCATGTTATTTCCTGATTCTACCTTTATCGCATTCAGTTGCATTGTCTTTCCTTTATTCATATGTTATCATTGTGTTAGATATTTATATGTCATATTGCAATGATATTTATTTACCGTGGTAGATTTTGTAGCTTGTTCAGGTTACTTTAGGCTTAGTGTGTATGCGTGAGGTATTTACCTCGCGTATATACGTCATCGACCTTTGTCGCGACTCCGTTTTCGTGTATTTTGGGAAGCCGGACGTGACAGAATTTTCTTGGTATCAGAGCCAGGTTCAACATAAAAAGAGAACCTGGATCTTACTGGTAACTTGAAACAAGTTATATTTACACTGCAATATACATATACTATTCACATGATGATACTGAGTCCACTTGAGAATCAATCGTTCTTCCCTTCTAAATCCATCTCTTGAACCTCTTGATGTCTCAGATTTCAACATTCCTTCCGGAGCGATCTATATTTTTCTTATTGATTCCTATCTTTCATCTCTGTTCTTCTCCTGATTTTGTCTCTTGGACCTGACCTTTAGACATGATCGATAACAGAAATCAGAGCGCGCAGCGAAAGCGTGGTGGGCTTATAACGCATCGAGAAGCGACGTGGAAGACGAGAAGACAATATTAACATCAGTTATTCTTTTTATTTTCTCAAATTACTTAATATCTATTTCTTAACTTTAATGTTCTATTCATTCCCCGCTTTATTGAAATTTCGAGGACGAAATTTTTATTAAGGCGGGTAGAATGTAATATCCCTAATCTAAAATACTGTATTTTTATTTTTCTAAAGTATTTATTTTATTTTACTGGTGATATTATTATTATTTATTAACTTGAGTTACAGTACAAATTATTTTAAGATAGTAAACGGTATTTTAGCCTTATAATTATATTTAGCATTATTAAGTATTATCATTTTAATTACTAGCTAGTATTTTTCCCATTACTATGTTAATAGTATTATTATTATAGTTGCTATTATTGTTAATATTGATATTGCTATTATTCTTGTTCATATTGTATTGTTTTAGTCATTATTATTAATGGTAGTATTTTTATCAAGTATTATTAGATAAGATTTTTAATGTTAATAATTTTATTATTATTACTATTGTTGTTATTATTATTGTAATTATTATTGTTAATTATTATTATGATACTGTTAATCACTATTAGTAGTATTATTATTATTTTCATCCAAGCCCAATAAGCTCAGCCTATTCTCCTTTTCCTTTTATTTTCTTTTCCTTTTTATGCTAAGCCCACATGAACCCAGCTCACTTCCTTATTTTCATCTTTTTCTATTTTTCTTTAAGCCCAAAAACTAAGCCCAGTCTCTATCTTTCCTATTATTTATATAACTTATTTCTTCTAATTAAAGCCTAAATATAACTCATAACCCATTATCATGAGATCCTTATCCATTAACTCAAAACCCAATCCTAATCCTAATCTTAATCCTAAATTAAATCCTAACAAAAATCATATCTAAATTGGATCTCCTTGAGATTTTTAGCAACCTTCAATTTTTATCTAAATTGCTAAATTAAGTAATCTAACCTAATTAGAATTCAGATTTCTAAAATCTCTAATGACCTATATAAAGACCCAAACCCTTTCTTTCTCTTCTACCTCAAGAGAAAACCTTAATCTAAATCCTCCCCAGTTCCATATTTTCTTTCTCCTCAAGTGGATGGTAAACGAAAAGAGCTTCGAGGTACATGGATTGAGGAGAAAGCAAGGAGAAACAACTCAAGTAAATCTATATATTATAAATTTAATTTCAATTTTTTTAGGAAAAAATAATAAATTAAATTAGAACCACAAGAATAAATTATTAATTTCAGCAATCTGCTAAAACTCATCGCAAAACAATTATTGGTTCCTAGAAAATTACCTAAAATAATTTTTATATAATCATAATTTTAATACCTACAAAGCTTTGATTTGAACAAATCAAATCCAAGTAAGTAATTTATTTTCTAAAAATTTATTGGTATAAATTGTTTATTAATAATCAAATCTATACCATGATCTCTATGAATAATTTTATAGATCAAAAATCCAATCTAAAAATCTAATTAAAAAAAACCATGTGTAGATCTACCAATTTATAGTTACATATTTTTTTCAAAGTTTTTATAAAGGATTTTCAAAAAAAAATTAAAAAAAATTTCCGACCTGCTCTCGGCCAGAGCCTGCAGCAGGCCACCCGGGTGCAGACCGCACCCGGGCCTGTTTAGTGCACAGTGGGCTGGGCCGGCCCACTGTGCATAACACTTAAAAAAGAATAGAAAGGATGGCCTGGGCCGGCCTGGCCCGAGCCAGGCCGGCTGGGCTGCACTGTAAACAGGGCTTAGGCTCTATTACAAATTAAAAAAAACAAAACAAAAACAAAAAAAAGAAAAAAAAGGACTTCTGGACCAGGCCTGGGCCTGGCCTAGCCTGGGCTTGGGCCTGGGCTGTTGCATATAAAAAAACAGAGAGAGAAAGAAAAAAGAAGAAAGGAAGAAAGAAAAGTAAATTTGTATATTAAAATAATTTATTAAAAATATCCTTTTTAAAAATCTAACAATTCCTATTGAATAATTTATGTAGATTTATTGGGACCTTATGATTTTAGTGCTTTGGACTCAGGATCGAGTTCAGGTGAGTGTTTCACTTATTTGTTTTGTAAGTGTTTCACTTCTTTGTTTAGTATTATTTAATTATTTTGTGAGTGTTTCACCTTTTTGTTTAACTTTATTTAATTGTGTTGTGAGTGTTCTCTTTCTTCTTCAAGTAAATAAGAATTTTGTGAGTGTTTTCTCTTCCTTCTACAATTCTATTTTATGAATGTTTCACTTCTTTATTTAATTTTATTTAATTTTTTTGTGAGTGTTCATTCTTGTGCAATTCCTTATTCACCGTTGTCGGTATGCATTTACATGTTACACTTATCATTTCATGTGACTTTCTATTGTATTTTACCAGTTTGATTACTTGTACTACTTCATGAGACATCCATGATTATTCACTTTATTTACGTAGTTGATAGGAGCTTGTATATGTGCCATGTTATTGGTAGTTTATCGTTGTTGATTTTGGTCTAGTTTTGATACCCCTTAGACTGTGACTTGACTCAGCTCGATCTTGAGGTTGATATAATTGGTATTAGCTATCAGATTTGATATTTATGTATTTGGTTATTACTCATCCTGAATATCTTGATTTACATGAGAAACTTGATTGTTTATACCAATGTTTTAAAAACCCGTTATGTAACTCATTATAACCCGTTACAGAACATAACAACACCTAGCCGTTATATAACACTCGCAAAAAACACAGTTCCCACTAACGAGCGTTTTTTGGAGCGTTACAAACGTTACGTTATGAAAATAACATAACATTCGTAACTCGCGTTATTTACACAGATTGCAAATATAAAACGAAACGATTTATCTCTCAAGACCAAATCGAAGTGAAACCCTAAATTGACGAAGGCAAGTGAAACATAGAAACACCCAAGTTCCTCCTCTCTCTGCAGTCGACGGTGACAACGATGGTGACTCCTTCGTGCGGTTCCTCCTCTCTCTACAGTTCCTCTTCAATTTCATCTCACTCATCGGCGAGTATCGAAGCACTCTAGTTCCTCTCTCTTTGATCTCGCTTCAGTTGATGATGAACTCATCATTGTAATATTCCAAAAATTAAAAAACAACACGACTTTTCAATTGACGAGGAACTCGTCGTCAATCTCTTTTCGATCTCTCTTCAATTGACGAGAAAACACATGACATCGGAGCACCTCAATTCCTTGATGCTCGCTAAAATTTATTGTGACACTTGTTAAATGTGTTATATATTATTTTGATATTTTTTTAGATATTTTAAAATTATTTTTCTCTTTATAAAAATTTTAAATATAGTATATATATTTATTTTTATTAAATAAATATTAAATCGCGTAACCTACGTTATGCGTTACGTTATAACCTATGTTAACATAACAAAAGAAAAACGTTACTGCTAAGTTACCGTTATTTTAAACATTGGTTTATACATGATATCTACCAAATACTATTGTCCATGTTACTTAATTGCTGGAAAAATATTGTTACACAGTAACAACACCGTCATGTTATACTTGTTACATATTCCTGTTATACCGGTATCCTGTTCATTGATATTATATATTCCTGTTATACCGGTATCCTGATTACATGTTGATATTGTTACCGTGACTACCACTGAGTTATCCCAGTGATTCAAGTAACATGCATATTAAGTAATCTTAATAAACTAATAAGATGATATTAAACAACTTACACTGGGATTGGGAAAATTGATGGAGGAGATAGCGTCTGTATTTTGGGTGGACCTAGGATTTATGTTGCACAGCCGAAAGAGGGTTCCATTGCAGGATTCCCGTGGGGTGACTGCCACCCCGTCCTGTTCCTGTTATACATGTTATACATGTACCTGTTCCTGTTATACATGTTCCTGACTACCTTGCGGTAGGTCCTGGTTCAGCGCCAGGAGTCTGGGCCGTGGTCCCGAGTATGCACGGGACCCACTTAAAACACAGACAATGTCTCCAACCGATCAGTTTCAATAACTGAGGACCTCGATTGGCATGTGTGGTAGGCGTAGTATGGGATGCGTCTATTACATGTGGCAAATGGTGTTCGCTGACATAATTAATAATGATAAATTGTTAATGTATTGTCACTGACCGTGATCATCCGACTGTACGTATATAAAACTATGATAGATATAGGGGTGTCCACCAGGCTAGTGACATATGCTAGGTTATACATTTTGACATTAGTTGTTCCCTGTTATCATGTTATCAGTTATATATCGTTCATAGTTTGCTATTGATATTGATTGTTTTGTTACCTTTTATTTTTAGATTATCATGTTAATGCTTCATTATTTTTTTTATGCACGAGCACCTTCCTCTTTACACACACTCATTAGGTCGCTTCTGAGGACCCTGGATTTGCACGTCCAGATATTGGACGCTTTGTTTCTACTGTCAAGTGTTCGATGAGACCATACATATTGCGAGGAGTTTGGATCTCTCTCTCGGATTCTGGTATTCTCATCTCTCTTATCTTCCTGTTATTTCCTGATTCTACCTTTATCGCATTCAGTTGTCATTTTCTTTCTTTTATTCATATGTTATCATTGTGTTAGATATTTATATGTCATATTGCAGTGATATTTATTTATCGTGGTAAATTTTGTAGCTTGTTCAGGTTACTTTAGGCTTAGCGTGTATGCGTGGGGTATTTTCCTCGCGTATATACGTCGCCGACCTTCGTCGTGACTCCGTTTCCGTGTATTTTGGAAGCGGGACATGACACGGGGAAACCCAGTCTACCAACAGACATAATGCCAAGAAGCAAATCAAGTATAACAAATCTCATGCAGGAGTTTCTTCAGCACAAACATCAACAGTACAAAAAACAGAAACCAAGATTGACTTCAAAAACAACAAAACTGTAAAAACAAAACTGCTGCTCAAAACAAATACTGGACATAACCATCTTCTTCTATCCAAAACCCTATATAACATAGTTCAGCAGTCTCCCTACTGAAAACCCATTGCACCAACAAAAAAAACACATGTTTATGAGTTTCCAGAATATAGACGAACAATGTCCTAAAGCTAAACATCAGATTGTCCACAGATCAAAAACAAAATATTTCTCTTCTAATATGCAAATATCCAGTAATAGCCTAGAATGTAATCGTTCCTTGCCCACAAGAATCCAATCTTATTAGGACAAATTCAAGTACTACAGCACTCCAAATTCATATCAAAATTCCAGAGACGTAAACCATAGAATCTCAAATGTACATTACTTGAACAAAGTATCTGTCAATTAAACCTAAATAAACAGTAAAAATTTCAAAGTACATCCCTTAGGGCATCTCCAATGCAACCCTCTATTTTTAGAGGGTTGCTTGGGAATATACCCGAATATTCCCTGAATATATAGAGGGCTGCATCTCTATTTTAACCATTTTTTTTTAAATATTAGTTTAGATGATAATAAATCATTTAAGAGTAAATTATTATTTAACAAAAATTATACTGTTAGAACCGTCTCGCCGAGGGCTTTTAAATGAGACTAATATTGAATGTCTTTGGAGTTAATTTTAAATTAGTTTATTTTTAATATAATATAATAATATTAAAATTTAGTAAGCAAATACATGGGGTTGTAATTTTTTCCAAGTTTGGTGTATTTCAATTTTAATGTATTTTCAATGTTTGATAATGAGAAATTTAAAATCAATTTTAAATATATTCAATATTAGTATCATTATGAACGTATCGACGAGATATTTCCAACGGTATAATTTTTATTTAAAATAGATAAGTAAATCTAAAGTTATATTTATATTAAATAATTAGTGTAATTATATTAAAAAATACATTTGATATTCTTAAAAAGTTAAATAAGACTTTAGGGCAGGATGAGATTTCAAATTATGAATAGTGATATAGAGGGAGCCCTCTATTTTTTCCTCATCCCTCTAAATTTAAAGAGAGAGAATGGCTTCCTCTATAATTAGAGGGAAATATAGAGGGGGTTGGAGTGTATCCCCTCTAAATATAGAGATATAGAGGGGGTTTGGAGAAGGTCTTGGCATGCAAAAACCTAGATTTTCCTAGCATACAAACCTTAGACATCATATTCTCCGTGGACAAAATTCTACGAGCTAATATAAATATAAACATTTTTTAAAAAAAAAAAGAAAGGAATCTGGAGGAAAAAAGGATACCTTGGAAGAGGTACTTGCAGATCTCCTTGCGGTTCTTCTTCGTGATGATCTGAAGGAAATAGATTGACACGAAAAAATGTAAGAGATTCTCATTAATTGCGAGAAGTGAAGAGATCGGGAACAAAACCCTAACCCTAATTTTTCCAACTTACCATTTTGTCGAGAATCCTCCGCGCGCGCGAGAGAGAGGCGAACGCAAGAGAGCCGCAGCAGAGGAGGGGGGAGAGACAAAAACCCTAGCGCTCAGTTTTTTTATAGGAGTGATTTTATTTGTAATCTGTTTTACATTGAACGTCAGGCTAATAAGCCCGCCAGTGTTTTGGGCCGGGCTTGTAAACTATTTTACATTGTTTCATGTGTTTTCTTCTTTGTGATTTTACTTTTTTTTTTTTTGTCTTTCCTTTTTCCTTTTTTCAAAAACTAGAATTATTAAATGAGATTCATCTTTAATTTGGAAATTTAGGCTTCGCATTGAATAAGGTTTCTCAAACTAATGTTCGGGAAGTTTCGGACTAAAAATGAGGTGGCTGAAACTAGGTCTTATTTGAAAACAAAAATAGACTTACTGGAACTGGAGTTTGGATGTCTCCAATACTTATAAACTAGGTTTGAAAAATTCTAGCTTCAGTGGATTTTTTTCGAACTTTGACTAATTTCAATATAGTTTCCAAACACCCTTGGTGAAACCCTGATTTCAAAAGGTCTCAGAAACTAGGATTTGTATGATTACAAATCTTAGTTTCATTTCTTGAACAGAACCTCAGTTTTAAAAACTACGTTGCTTAACTAGGCCTTAGAGTGTGTTTGGTATGCGAGAATTTACTTGGAAACCTAAACTCTTATGTGAATTTCCTGTGTTTGACATAAACTTACTCAATATTTCCAGGAATTTTGGATTTCGTAGGCATCAAATTCCCTCATTTCGTGGGAATGTAATTCCCTATGGAAGGTGGATATTCCTATATTCCCACCTGAGGGAAATTCATAAAAGAATTTATTTCTCAAAATAAATCGATTTATTTTTTTCATCTTTCACCCCTTCTTTGTCTTATAACAATAAGACAATCATTGTCGCCATTGCTACTCACCATCACCGCGCTCCTAATTGTCAACCATCACGGATGACCGCCACCACTGACCTCCACCATCACCGACCATCATCACTGATCAGCGGTCACTAACTACCCCCATCGCCACCCCAATAGCCAACTATCACGCAGCCACCCCAATAGCCAGCCGCCGCCGCCACCACCGACTGTCAGGCACCTCCACCATCGCCGACCATTGTCATCCCAATCGCCTACTGTCGGTCACTGACTGCACCACTGCCAGCCCAATTGTCAAGCACCACCACCTTAATCGTTGACCGCACCACCATTGACCGCCAATAGTCGTCGCCATCGCCAACCACCACAACCTCAATTACAAATCGTCGACCACCACCGACTGCCATCTAATGACTACCCGGTCGCCACAGCCATCGTTGACCACCATCATTGCCACCTCAATTGATAACCACCACAGACCGTTTGTCACTGTTGCCGGTCGGCGCCGTCATAGCCGACCATCATTGACTGCCACTACCTACCGCCGGTTGCGCCACCATCCCTGACCACCACCGACTGGTCCCACCGCCATCGTCAACCTCCGACCATCATTGACTGCCACTACCTACCGCCGGTTGCGCCACCATCGCCGACCACTACCTACTGGTCCCGTCGCCATCGCTGACCACCACCACAGCCACCTTTATCGCTGACCACCGTCGCCGCCATCACTGCCACCTCAATCGCCAATCACTTCCACCACTTTTACCACTTTATTCATTGTCACTAAGCTCTCATTACAATGTTAATTTGAGATAAATATATTCAATAATGACATATTTTTGAAAAAAATTTTGATACCCCAAAAACAAGAACTAAAATATCTTAATTATACCAAACATGATAGTGCAATTTTATTAGGAACATAATGTCTAGAAATTCAAGACGAGAATATTGCATTCCACGTGCCAAACGCAACGTTTAACTTTTCTTTATTGTATGAGTTAGCACTGGCAACTTAACTTGTATTTTTTGTACTTTTGTGTGCTCTTGAGTGCTGGGTGCTTTCATGTTACTCAGAAACAAGCATTGTAGAGAAAGAGTTTCCACTTGTCCATAAGAATGGAATGCTGGACTCCTTAACGCTGAAAAAAAAAATAGTTTATGAGCGAGATAGGGTGCATATGCTACGTCATTTTTTCTACATACATCTAATTTTTCGATGTGAGAGAAAATAGATTGATAGCAAAGCTCTCATACATAATTTTCCATGCTTTATAGGCAACTAAACAGTCGACGAGAGAGAATAATGAGACCCCATTTGCCACATTCTCATCATACTTCACGTGGATTTAGCCCATGTACGCTAAGTATTTATCCAATTGATTGTGCGCTTGCGTTTACTTTTATCTTCTTTTTGTTGTAGCACAATGCAAATTGAAGCGTTTCTGTAATTTGTCGACAATGTTATCTCTAGAGAAGGCCAAGAAACTAGGTAGTACTACTTTGAAATGTTACTCCCAAAGCAAATACTGTATCAAGAAGATAGTGAGATAAATTACTTGATACATTTCAAAATGACATTTGCGTTTCACCGTTTATCAACACTATGGAGTTGTTTGCTTTTGCTTTCCATTTTCTGAGAAATATAAATTTAGGGGTGCCTGAGACCTAGGGCTTTGGCAATTGCTCACAAAGCATTGCTCTGTTAAGAAAATGGCACAACACAAGTAAGATGGAGGAGTTCAGGTAAGGAGATGATGTTGGACCTCATAGGCGAAATCAGGAATAAATTTTAGGGTAGGCTGCAATTTTTTATAACATATACTTATAAATTATATAAATTTGCCAAAAGAATAAAACAGTATTCTCCACTAAATCAAGAGTTGAACTAGAAAAAAATTTGCTAAAAGAAAATCAAAATAGAAGAGGTTCTAACACAATATATGAGAAAGAACAACAATAAAAATAGAAATGAGTTTAACACAATATATGAAAAAATGGGCCGAGTTACAGCCCGGCCCAGCCCACTATTGGGTCCGCCCGTGACGTTGGTTTACCGGCTCACAGGACCACAAAATCACAAAGCACAGGTTGGCACACAAGTAACACAACTTGTTCTCTTACATAAATACTTCAACATTGAAGCAAACCTGTTACATGTTACAAATATCGGTCACAGCTTCCTTTTCTTTTCTTTTTTCTTCCTTATTTTCCCCCCTTCTTCTTTTGTATGAGGTTTCCCACAAATGTTACAAATTAATCATAAAACAGGCTGTATTGAACTTTAAAACACACACACACACACATTACATATGCATGAGTTCTCCTTTCTCCCTCCCTCTTGCTGTGGCTTGCCGTCAACGAGTTGAAGTTACTAGTTACTGGAACTCAAATTATTGAAATACCAATCAATTGGCCTACTAATACACCTTGCAACGGATGCGACAGCTCCACGGCCATTAATGCATCGCATCACCCCATCTACTGCAGCTCTCCGACTGGTGCCTCATTGAGCCATAGGAAATGTATAAAATCATACAGTTTCGCACTGACACTCACCTGATCAGTAGTTTGTATTAGCTTCAAAGTTCACGAGCTATAAAGACGAGTGCAGCAAAAGTTAACACACTGACCTTATAGGGCGTAGGGTTCAATCTTCTCATGTGATCTGCTCGCATTTGTTCTAGTTGTTGTATGCAACGATCTCTGATGTTCTCAAGGGGAGGCAGCTCTTCTCTTTTATTTGCTGCGAGAAAAACACAATCAGGATTCGGAAGAATTAAGCAACACAGTCAAAGTTCTTAGATGACTCTTGTTGCAACCCTGCATCATTTAACAAGAAAAGTTGACAGGAGAGTATATAACTGGCGGAAGCTATGAACCAAACCTTCCGATATAGAACATACTTTATATTGGATAACAAAGATAAAGATAAAAAGATTGATTAATCGAAGGAGAGTATAAAAATCATCCAACTCCTAAATTGTTGTTTCCCTTTCATTGATGGCATTAGCCCAAAGAAGACAGGTAGCATGAATCTGTGAAACTTCAACCAGAGGCCTAGGCAAAGCTAAAAGATTCAACGTAATCTAAGATGACAATGTATCTGTTCACATGATTTGTACAAATTATACCTGAAAGTTCTCCCTCCAAATTCATCACCACTAGAAGTTCTCCTGTAGTTTCTCATCAGCAACATTTTACCTTTGAAATATATGAAATAAGCTCTAAAGGAAGCGAAATCGTACAGGAGTCAATTCCAACGCTGTATTCTATTTCTTTAAAAATGGCATCAATTGTGTCCCAAGAAACACTCAATACAACTCAGGCCTTGATAGAAAGTTGCTGGTTCGTGAAGGTCCCACCATAACGCCCAAATTTCAAGTTTGCAAATGATAATTGTTATCATTGTGAGTCTATAACGCGCTGAAAACCTAACAAACATCAAAATGGTTTTAAATCACAAAGCAAAGTCCAGCCCACTCCAATCCTTTTGCAACATCAAAGTTAAGTTTCAAGACATTTTCCACAGGTGGTAAGAATGAGCTTGTTTGAAGTCGTCAAGCAGCCAGGAAATCTGAAAATGTTTGGCCTGCCAGTAATGCCAACGATGAGATGGTTTAAGCCGCTTCATACCAAGTTAGTATATTCCAACCAACTCTTCCTCCAAATTTTTCTTTAAGTAATGAAAACCAATATATAATCTAAGTGTGTGTTTTGCTGTTTGCGCTTCACAATATAATTCATGATATCAAGTTACCTGATTGAAAAGTTGAGTTCAGATGGATTCACACATATAAACTTTGCAAGATGTATTTAATGTTAGATATGATTTAAATTTAGTATAATTTAATTAACCTATTAAATTAGATACGGGTTAAACAAAATAGCTAAAGTTCATTTAGTTAAATTTTTTAAACTCTGTGAGAAGTCAAATATGACATTTAGTAAGGCCAATGAATTTGACTTGCAAATTGATGGCTTAAGCAAGTATAAATTAGGATGCGTCTGAGCATTCTAAGCATCCCAATTCAAAAATTGTTTCTTCTCTCTAAATTTTCTCTCTAGGTTCAGGGCATCCAGCAAAAGGGTCCAAAGTATTTGGTTTCTGCCGATCAGTGCAAGATCGAAGGGAAACAAGATAGAGTCCAAGCTAAGTCTCCCGGATGTACTCCTCTTGTAATCCCACGGGTGGGAAGCTTCAACTATCTTCAAAAAGCGTATGCACGCCTCTTAGCTGGATTTGATTAGTACAAGGTTATTGGTAACTTCTCAACAATTTGAAGATATGCATACTCCTATGGCAGCATTCACTTCCCTTGGACTCACACCTGCTGAGACTATTCGTTTTGATGGAAAGAACTTTGACCACTGGAGGCAGAAAATGGAGTTCTTTCTCAAGCAGCTTAAAATCGTTTATGTGCTTACTGATCCTTGTCCCACTATACCACTAAATAGCCTCAATTAACCAAGTCAAACAAGCGAGTTCCAAAAGAAAGAAGTAGATATATGATGATTACTTGTGTCGTCATAATATTGAACTCGGTGACTGATTAACTTTATGATCATTTTTTGCTGAAAAATTATTTATACAACTGAGAAGGCTGGTACAAAAAAGTTCTAGTTTGCAATCACTTGGAATTTAAAATGAGCGATGACAAGCCAATGCTTGAACAAGTTCAAGAGCTACAAAAAATTGTAGATTCAATCACTTCTACTGGAATGAAGCTGGATGAAAATTTCCCATGTAAGAGTAACCATTATCAAATTGATTCCATCCTGGAAAAGACTACCAAATAAACTCATGGACAAGAAGAATGATTTGCCACTTGACATGCTCATGCATCATTTGCAAATTAAGGAAGAGCCTCATAGTTGGGACAAGAGGTATGAACCCGAGCTCAGGGCTAATGTGGTCAATGAAAAGCAAAGTATGAAGATTAGTCCTAAGGAACAATTCATAAAGAGACGTGGCAAGTTTGAGAATCGAAAGCATGCTGACAAAACTAACAATGATGAATGTTACTCATATTGTTGCCCCCGGAAGGGTGGTACACTTAACCAAGACAAACGAGACGAGAAGCACGACATTCTTATTGTTGTGAGTGAAACTAATATGAGTGGTGGATTGATATCGCTGCCACCCGTCACATTTGCACTGACAAGATGTTCACCTCCTACGAATTAGTGGGGGAAGATATGAACATGTATATGGGAAATTCCTCAACGGCTACAGTAATTGGGAGAGGCTCTATAGAGCTTCATTTCACCTATGGCAAGACTATTCTTCTAAAGGGCCGTTTGTTTCGCGTAAAAGTCCGTAATTCGTAGATGACTTACAACCCAGTTACAACTACGGCGTTTGTTTGGACCATAATTCGTAAAAGACTTACACAACCCAATTACCACTCACTTGCAACCCAATTACCACTCACTTGCAGCCCAGTTACAGTTAATTTTGTGGTCATGCAAATTTGTATTATTTTTTTATGTTAATATTAATTTTTTTTAATATTTAGCATTTTTAATATTTATTTGCAATATTAAAACTTTTTAAATCACCAAATTGTTAATTTTGTGGTCAACTTTTTCACTTACGACTTACAAATTACGACAACCAAACACCGTAAAACACAATACACTTTTCCACTTACAACTTTATATTACCAACCAAACACCATAAAGCTTACATGCATGTAACTCATTTACAACTGTAAAAGACTTTACCAATTACGACTTACGAATTACGGCCAGTTACGACAGCCAAACAGGCCCTACGTGAAGTCTTGCATGTTCAAGATGTCAGGAAGGACATCGTTTCATGTGCTTTATTAAGTATGGGTTTAAAATATATTTTTTTGAGTCTGACAAGTTTATTCTGACTAAAAGCGTTGTCTTTGTGGGAGAAGGCTATGCTACTTCATGAATGTTTAAGCTGATCTTAATACATGATAAAATACTTTCTGTTAGTAGCGCGTAGTCTTCTGATGTTTGGCATGGCAGGCTTGAACATTTTAACATATATTCAATCAAGCTCGTGGTGAATTGGGGCTACTCTCTTACTCTAGCAGTTATGAAATGTGTTGCATGTAGCAAATGCAAAACCAAGCGCACTTCCTTCAAAGAGAGTCGAAAGGTCGTCTAAAATTTAGGATTTAGTCCATAGCGACAGTTGTGAGATGACGAGAGTGCAATCAAGAGGAGGCAAGCACTACTTCATTAGATTCATTGATGACGCATCTCATTCCTCATACATCTTATCTCATTCAGACGAAAGATAAAGCATTCAATTGCTTTCAGGTTTACAAAGCAGAAGTTGAGAATTTTCATGGTGCCAAGATCAAGACTCTTCAATGTGATCGAGCTGGAGAACAATCTGATGCTGATTCTGTGAAGAGAATGGTATTCGACAGAAATCAACTCCTTCAACACCTGAGCAAAATGAATTTGCTAAAAGGAAGAACTAAACTCTCACAAAAACGTAGTTGGACCTGTAAGTGTCATCACCTGCTAATAAAACCAAGAATGCAAATTCACATGTTTTTAGTATAAAATCTAATTTAATATCGGAAGAAGAAATCATGTAAAGGAAAGCCTAGTTTTCCACTCACAACTAAGTAGACACACCCTACATTTTTAGATCTTTCTTTTGTCCCCTTCCACAATCTGCATTCACCTACTCTCCACTTAACTCCTTCAAAACCAACCAAAAATTTTGGTAACGTAATTTTTTAATTTAGTTAACCTATTTCAAAACACTATTAGTTTGGATATAATTTCATGTGTTCATTTTATCTTAGGGTTTGTTATATTAGTCCATAAAAAATTCCCATATTTTGATTAATCAATCAGCACAAAGCAATATTCATCACAAACCAATATTTTGACATTAGTCCTCCACAATATGCAGCCCACTCATTACAAGTCCTATTACTATTGCCATCCTATCGCCAACCTAACCAAAGTTAAGAGTTCCCCCACACCTCGAATTTACCAAGTACACTTTTAGTTAACAAAATATACCAGCAGTCCTCTTTACTTAACTAAACCCAATCCAGGCCCCCTCAACTCTTCCACCGAAATTCAGTCTACCCTCTTCTCTATCCTTACAATGAACTCAACATGACCACGCACACAACCATAGAAATTCAGGCCTACCATATCGCCTCAGTTTGTTGAGGTCTGTTGGATGACGAAGATCACAATGCAATTAGTGGCGAGAGGATAAAAAGTCTAATTGCTTCCACACGAGTTGATTATCATGTTGCAGTTCACCAATTTTGACATGTGTAGAAGTTGAACATTGTTAGATGTAATTAAGTACCTATTTATAACAGAGTCGAGTCTTAGTAGTATTTGTAATCCTTGCAATAGTTTGGAGTTCTAGCAGCGGTATCGGAAGGATTTGATTTTGTTTTAGGTCCATATAGGAAGAGAACCGCTATTATATTTTGTAATTCTTCATGAGTCAATACAAGAGCTTGTACTCTTGCCAAACATTCTTCTTGCTCGAAATCAACATCCTCCTACTATGTATGCTAATTTGACTTCTTATTATTCCGTTTAGTTTATCAATTTCTTGTCTTTGATCCATTCTTTTGTCCTATAAGAAAGCTTCTTCAAATTGAAATTGACCAAAAGCTATGCATAGTAACTTAAAACGCATTGAATAAGACTCACGCTTGGGATCTTGTTTCAACTCCCTTCTAATAAGTATACAATTGACATTGAGTAGGTATATAAATTAAGACAAACATTGATGGGTCTCTTGAACAGTATAAGACAAGTTGTTAAGAATTTTGTTGAAGGGTATGAAGTTGGCTCAGTTGATTTTGAGACTTTTGCTCCAATTGTCGGGCTGTTTGGATTCAAGAAAGTGGGTGGAAGTGAAAAAGTGAGAAAGTGTCATTTCTCACTTCCGTTGTCCATCCAAACACCGGAAGAAGAAAATAAGAAAACCTTTTTTCTTTTCTCTTTTCTCTTTTCTCTTTTGCACAACCATTTTCTTACTTTGAGGGTGATACAGTTAATTTTGTGGTCATATAAATCTCATTTGTAAAAGTTGTAGCTCAAAACAATTAATTTTGTGGTTATGTAAATCTCACTTGCATTCTAATTACAGTCCAATTTTTTTCATAATTAATTTTTATTTTAATATTATTTTGTGGTCAATTTTTTCACTTTCACTTCCACACTACTAACCAAACACCGAAAAACACAATATACTTTTCCGCTTCTACTTCCCAACTACCAACCGAACACCGAAAAAGATACAAATTCTCATTTTGCAAAAGGGAAAAAAACTTACTTCCAATTCTCACTTCCGCCCACTTCCTTGAATCCAACAACCCCTGTGAGGATGACCTCTATGCGTACTTTGATTTATGTTCCTTTCTCACTGCAATGACCCTTGTTTTAGATGGATGTAAAAAATGCATTCTTTAATGGTGATGTTTCAAAGCAAATATATATGCCTTTTTAGGGTTGTTCATGGGTCGGGCTTAGATCTGAACACGAATGAAAATTAGTAATAGTCTAAAACCGACCCGAACCCGATTGGATGGGTTTTTAGTTTCTTCAAAACCTGCCCGACCCGACTCGACAAAACCCAAGACAAACTCGAACCCGCCTTTTTATAGTATATATAGAATTGATTTTATGCATGTTCAAGTAAATATTTATACATTTAGACATGTTAATATATATTTATTCACGTTATGTTATGCATACGTATATACATAACAATACATAATTTTTTTTATATAGACATGGATATCTGTATGCACGTTTAAGTATATTTTTACATAGTATATCATTTGTTAACTGTAATATCCCCTATTTAATAATACCATATTATTATTTTAAATATTTGCCTGATTCTACCTATTATCTTATTATTATTAATTAACTTGATTTAGTATCATTATTAGTATTATTATTATTTATGACTTGTAGACTCTTATTGCTTATATTTAGTTATTTTAAATTATTATTAATGGGTAGTTGTTCTTGATTTCAATTATTACTATTGTTGTTATTATTATTGTAATTATTATTGTTAATTATTATTATGATATTGTTAATAACTATTGGTAGTATTATTATTTTCATTCCAAACCCAATAAGCTCAACCCATTCTCCTTTTCCTTTTATTTTTTTCCTTTTTATGCTAAGCTCACATGAGTCAAGCCCACTTTCTTATTTTCATTCATTTTCTTCTTTTTTTATTTTTCTTTAAGCCCAAAAACTAAGCCTGCAAGCCCTCTCTATTATCTTATTCTTCATATTACTTATTTCTTTTAACTAAAGCCTAAATATAACCTATAACCCAAAACCAAAATTCCCATAAATCTATTTAATTCAAATTCAAATTCTAGATCTTAACTACCTAATCCAAATCATATCTAATCAAATCTTTATCCTAGCATACCAAATCATAAATCTAGGATAATCCTAATCCAAATTATATCTTATTAAATCTTTTCATAAATCTTAACTAATCATAGTCTAAATCCTAACAATAATCATATCTATCCTAACTTACCCAAATCTAAATCTTATTTTCAAAATTATAACCTTAATTAATTCTATCCTAAACTACTCAATCAAGCAGTTTGAACCCAACTGAAATTCTAATTTTCAAATTCCTAATAACCTATAAAAAGCCTAAACTACTTCTTTTCTACCTCCAAAGAAAAATCATGACCCAACTCTCCCCACCTCCTTCTTTCTTTTCTCCTCCAGCGGAGCATGAATAAAAGGGATCTTGAGGTGCAGAGATTGGGAACATGATAGGGGAGATCAAATTTAAGTAAGTAATTTATTTTCTCAAAAATTTATTTGATATAAATAGTTTATTAAAAAATCATGTCTATACCATAATCTTCATGAATATTTTTTTATACATCAAAACCCAATCTAAAATTCAACTAAAATACATGTGAGGATATAACAACCCATATTTTAAATTACATATTTTTCTGAAATTTTTACAGCAAAAGATTTTTAAAAAAATAAAAAAAACAAAAATTGGTCGCTGCTCTCGGCTAGGCCGAGAGCATCTCGGCCTGGTTCGCTAGCCCAGGCCAGGGCTGGGCCACGCAGCACAGGGCCTGGGCCCTGTTAATAATAATAAAAAAAATTTCAGACCAGGCCTGGCCTGTTCCGGCTTAGGCCTGGGCCTGGGTTGATTCATACACACACATACATGTATAAAAGAAGAAAGAAAGGAAGAAAAAAAAAGAGAATTTGCAAAAAAAATAATTAGCTAAAAATATCAAAAACTATATAGAAAAATATAAACAATATACTACAATAATTTTACTTTCTATGATAAAAATTTTAGACTAATACCAACATAAATTAAATCAAATCACCCACTTTAAACCATTTTCCTTAATGTTAGATTCAAATCCGTTAAGCATTATAATAGTTTAAAGCCTATTAAAAATCTAACAAAAATTAGAAATTAGTTTAAACTAAACCTACTAAATTCATTAGACTCAGAGGATCATATTCCTAACCTCCAAACTAATTAATCAAGATTAAAACTCCTTAAAACTTTCAACTAAAACATCCTTTTAAAAAATCTAACAATTTCTATTGAAATGAACCATGTAGATTTATCGGGGCCTTATGATTTCAGTGTTTTGGACTTGGAATCGAGTTCAGGTCAGTGCTCTTTACCCCTTCAGTTAAACAAGAATTTTGTAACAAATAATTTTATATTGCAGTGTAATTATGTTACTAAAATTTACTGAAACGATACTTGTGAGATTTGCTCTTGTATTGTTTCCTCATTCACCATTGTCAGATATATATATGTTACTTTATTTCATGTGACCATCTATTTTATTTTATCTGTATGAGTACTGGTATCATTTCATGTGATCATCTGACTTATTTACGAATGTGATTACATGTATACCTTCATGAGACATCGGCGAGTGCTCATCATATTTAGTTAGTTCATATGAGTGTTTATCAATATCATTATATGTGTAAAGGATTATTATTCTGATTCTAAGTTAGTTGTCGTACACCTTGGACTATGACTTGGATTGACTTGAGATTAGCCTGATTCATATTTGCAGACTTATTTGAGGTATTTATCAGACATTTATTTAATGATACTTCAGACAAAAATTCATTTAGACAATAAAGATGAATTAAATAAGATATACCTTATTTAGGAGATTGTTTTCTCTTGATGCTTGAATTTCAACTTGAGATTTACATAAGATCTTGATTCACATTCAGATGAGATCAATAATAGATGGGTTCTGATCATATGGGAGAATACCTTACTTTGATTTTAATCTATCATATAATACTGATTATTAGTTGCAAGTATTTTATTTGGATATATTCACTGATAAATTATCCGAGTAATGATGTTTATTGATATCAAGGTTTGAGTACAGAGACTTTCTCGATTTCATGTAGCTTGAGGATGTCCCACTCCTTAGTATGATCTTGATTGGGATGGGAGCTATTAGTGTTGTAACTTAAACTATAATCAGATTTAGATCTTATATTTGACTGGTTCATGATGATAGTTATATGAGTGATATCTGAGTGACATTATTAGTAGATTTGATTATTCTTATTGATGGTAAAACAGATGAGAGTTTGCTTAGATATTGATGATTAATTAATTTAGAGATTCTTTATTAAAAGAACGAGATATTGGACTTGTATTTGTTAGTAGACTCGATTGAGTTAGAGTTGATCTTGGGTTGAGGAGTAGACGTATATTGGTTTGACCTGACCTGATGGCATGTATATACATAATTGACTAATTACTTGGATTCCTAGATCTTGTGTTTGAACTTAATAGAAGTGAGAGTGTATGATGGTCTTAATTAAGATTAGATATTGATGATTGGTTAGATATAGATAAGTATATATCTTATATATTGGGACTTGGATATATCGATGACTTTGAGGATCTGAGTTGATTAAAAATTTTGCCCAGATTATTCTATTCATACTAGCAGGTCATTACTTATTCTGAATATCATGAATTACCTGAAGAACTTGACTGATTATACATGACATACCTGATAACTATAATGTCCATGTTACCATAATTACTGAAAAATATTGTGTACGGTAACAACACTCTCATGTTATACTTATTGCATGTCCTGTTATACAGGTATCATGTTCACTGACATTATATATCCTGTTATACTAGAATCCTGATTATACATATTGATGTTGTTACTCACCGAGTTATCCCAGTGGTCTAAGTAACATGTACATAAAATAATCATGATAAACTAATGACATGATATTAAACAACTTACATTGGGATTGGGAAAATTGATGGATGAGATAGCGTATGTATTTTGGGTGGACCTAGGATATAGGTTGCGCAGCTGAAAGAGAATTCCACTGCAGAGTTCTCGGGAATGACTGGCACCCCGTCCTGTTCTTGTTCCTATTATACATGTTATACATGTCCTTGATTACCTTGCGGTAGGATCTGGTTCAGCGCTAGGAGTCTGGGCCGTGGTCCCGGGCATGTACGGGACCCACCTAAAGCATGAACAATGTCTCCAACCGATCAGTTTCAATAACTTAGGACCCTGATTGACATGTGTAATAGGCGTAGTATGAGATGCGTCTATTACAGGTGGCAATTGGTATTCGCTGACATAATAATAATAAACTGTTCATAATGTACTGTAATTGATGGTCTTTGCCTGACACATGTATGTATGTTGGACATCCGATGTTACACCTGACCTGTTTGGACACTGAACTCTAGCAATGCCTGACTCTAACCACATGATATATAGATTATGATAGACACCTGATTGGATGCCTGACTGGACACATACTCTATTGTGTGCTATCACATTACTGTTTATTTACTTTATTCATATCATTTCTTATTCCCGTCTATATATTTTCTTTTCTGCTTATATGTTATATGCACATGTACTTTCTAGTTTATTTTCACACATTCACTAGGAGTTCTGACTCCCTGAATTTGCATATCCAGATCTGTAGTTATTTATTACTGATCAGGTATTTGGAGAGGATTAAATGCGTTACGAGGAGCTGGAGTCTCTCTTTCTTGATTATAGGTATTCTTACTCTTTTATTCATGTTATTTCTTAATTCTATCTATATCGTATCCAGTTGACATTTTTTTCCTTTATTCATATGTTATCATTGTGTTAGATACTTATATGTCATATTACAGTGATAGTGATTTATCGTAGTAGATTTTATAACTTGTTCAGGTTTCTTTGGGCTTAGCATGTATACGTGGGGTATTCTCCTCGCGTATATACGTCGCTGACTCTCGTCGTGACTCCGTTTTCACGTATTTTAGAAAGCGGGCGTGACATTAACCCTGCCAAAAGCCGTCCAAACTTACCTGACCAACTTAAAACCCGAAATCAAATGAGCGGTTTCAAAAAACCTTCCATTTTCTTCAAAAACCGCCCAACCTGGCCCGTAAACACCCGTACTGCCTGGCCTACCACATCCACAGGGCTACACATGGGTGTACGTGTCGGAAAATTGAAAATATATGTTGTAAAATTTTGATTTTTAGACGGTCTACAATGGGCGTGCTCTGTACGATCTTAAGCAAGCACCACGTGCTTCATTTGAGAAGTTCAGCAGAACTTTGCTTTGTTTGGAATTTTTTGTCTTTTCAATTACATACAGAACTTCTTGTGGACATATTCTCTTGTTACTTCATATAGATGATATGACTACCACTGAAGACAATTCTCACCGCATTGATAAGATCACACAATACCTGCATTTTATTTGATCACTACTTTATTAGAATTGAAATGGCTTCTTCTCCTAACGGCTCTTTGTTGTCTTGATCAGAGTATACTTCTAGTTTGATTGAGCCAATCTAACTCATATTCGAACGTTTGGTACACCTCTGGAGTTGAATGTCAAGCTTTCCCACTCATTGTATTCTTCTAGAAGATTGTACTTTACTCAAGAGAGTATAATTGAAATTAAGTAAAACGTAGGGATTTACCGCTTCTTGTTTGATTTCCTAAAAGAGTAAAAAGCAAAATGTTATTACTCGACTCGCTATCAAAGCAGAATATCGTGCCATGTCATTGATAACGTGTAAGATTGTTTTAGTCTGATGATTACTTGAAGACATGGTTGTGATTATGCTCAATCCTACACTTATGTATTGCGAGAACAAGAGTGCATTCAGATTTCTGGGAATGAAGGTTATAAGCGGACAAACAGACTAAGTTTACCTTCATGCTGTTTCTTATCATTTTAAGGAGAAGGGCACAATTAATTTATTGTATATTTCGAGTTCTAATTAACTGGTTGATCTCTTGACCAAGTCTCTCACCACACCTTGAGCTCAATTTTTATTGGGAAAACTTTGGATTTTCATACCCTCATGAGTTTGAGGGAGATGTTATATATATTTATATATTTAACTAGTTACTTATAAAAGAGTCATAGTAGTACTTGAAGTCCTTGTAATAGTTTGGAGTTCTAGTAGTATTTGAGTAGGATTGGTTTTGTTTTAGGTCTATGTAAGAAGAAAAGTGATATTATATATTGTAATTCTTTAAGACTCAATAAAAATTACTTTTGAAAATCTACCAACACATATTGTTTACTCCTTAAACATGTGATCTAAATAAGTAAATTCATAGTATCATTACCTATTAGCATTCAACTGCATATTAAGTTGGGGTTGGATTGAACAAACAGGCAGATTTCTGGCACACAAATAGATGTGCTGGAACCATGCAAAGTGGGCTCCATTATATAAGGGCTGGAGGATGAAGTGAGATATAAATGATACATAAAAAAGATGAACACTGGAAGAGAAAAGGGGGCAGCTGTAAAGAGAGAGGCTATGGAGAAAGAAAGGGAAAAAGACCCATTGAGCTTTAAGGCTAGAAAGAAGTCAGATAGAAGGAGGTGGTGCAACAGTAATTTCCTCTGCTTCTTTAGAACTTAACAGGATATTCTTTGTCTAGCATGAGTACTAACTTGAGGGATCCATAATTAGTGGCCTCACATTGTGAGGGATTAATATCAAATCATTGATTTGTGCAGGAATATGGGATTCTTTAGGAACAAACCAGCTATATGCCCGTGCAGTAAGGCTCAAAAAATATTAATTAGCTTATAAATTGAATAAAATTCAGTATGTCAAGCTTAACACTCAGTGTCAAAAAAAGTTAAAATACTCTTACTTCAAATTGACTATTGTTAAATAATGAGGTATTGGGTTATTGGGTTTTACCCATTAACCATAACCAATTGTATGTTCTATATATTGTATTCTTGACATCAGTAATATCAATCAATTAAGAGTTTACGATTGCTAACATGGTATCAGAGCATAAATCGTAGCCGCCATCATAATCATCCCACCACCACCTCCTCATAAACGGAAACCGCAATCAACCACCGCCATCTCCGCCTTCTGTGCAACTCATCGTCATCTCCCCTTTCTTTCCCCACACTCGTCCACCTCCTGTGCTTCTTCCATGCCCTCAACGACATCAACCTGAGGTTGTTTTGGCTACCAATGACCTCAGGTGACCTCACCGGTCAATATTGACCCTTGATGACATCACCGACACTATTTGCTTCTCTTGTGCCTCGCGGATGTCATCCTAGCCTTGTAATCTCCTTGGCAACATTATCTCTGTCTTTATTTGACCTTGTCGGCCTCTTCTCTGATTCTTACAACATCTGCTGACTTTGTATCTTGCTGATTGAGGACCTGATGACTCTTCTTTTCTGATCTGGAGTCTGCACAGCCATGTTCTTGACTTCATCAAGCTCAGATCTGTCTTGTTTTGTGCCCTGTTTTGTGCCTGAGACAGGATTGGATAGTTCAGATGCTTTGTTCTAGTCCTATTTACTTCTGATTGGGTGATGTTGCTCACTTTTTTAATGCTTGTTTTTGTTGTTTCCTACATAATCATATCCATAGTCTGTGATTCTTCTATAGCTGTCTTTATCTATCTCTAATTGTCTTTATTTGGCTCATTCTTGCTACTGTCTGGCTGTGATGTCGGGTGCTACAAGTACTTCGTCATGTCTTGTTCCTTCATCTTGGCTATTTGATGATACTGCTCATGCTTCCTCAGACATTGCCTCTGACGTTTCTGGTGCTCCTACTGTTCAGATATCACAAGACGAGTATGATAAACTGCGTAAGCTTGAGTTCTCTCAACAGGTTTCTTCAAGTATGGATGTTTAAATTGTCTCTCCTCACAGACCTTGGATATTAAATTCAGGAGTCTCATCTCACATGACATGTACTAAAGACAAATTTATTTTTTTTACATCTTTTCAATAAATTTCCTCCTGTTAATATTGTTGATGATACACAGTCTCATGTACTTGGTGATGAGGTAGTTCAAACTACTCCATCTTTGAATCTAACAAGTGTGCTATGTGTTCCAAAATTTTCTGTAAGTTTCTTATCCATCAGCCAGTTTATCAAACAAAATAATTGCAGCATAACATTTTCTCTTCTTAACTGTGCCTTTCAGGAATGACAACTGGGAGGATGATTGGTTCGGGTCGTGAGAGAGGAGGCATCTACTATTTAAATGACAGTGTATCTCCTACTAGCTTGGTTACAGATCAGCCTGATTACTCTACTGTGGTACTGGCGTCTAGGTCATCCATCGTTGCAGAAGCTTCGACCTGTGACTCCTATTGAGTCTTCTGTCTCTACTTTAGGTTGTGTGCTTGTGAGTTGAGTTAAGCATCATCGTGTCTCTTTTCCGAATCGGGTCAATAATCACAATAGTTCTGCGTTTGAGTTTGTTCATTCTCATATTTGGGGTCCTTACCGTGTGCCTTCAGTTAAAAGTTTTAGGTATTTTCTTTTTTTTGTTGATGACTTCTCTCACACGACTTGGTTTTATTTATTAAAAGAGATGCCTAAAGTTTCTGGTGTTATCGAAACTTTTTTTAATGAAATCAAAAATCAATTTTTTACATCTATTCGTGTGCTTCGTACTGATAATACCTGAAAATATGTGAAAAATGATGGATCTCTTTTCTGTTCTAAGAATGAAATATTCATCAAACTCTTACTCTCACACGTCACAACAAAATGGCGTTGCTAAACGCAAACATAGACACATCCTAGATGTTGCTATAACTATGATGATACATATGTATGTTCCGAAGTATTTGTGGTCTGATGATGAATTAAGTACTTGTCATTTGATTAATAGGATGCCATCCTCTGTTCTTTATGGTAAAATTTCATTTTCTTGTCTTCATCCTCACAAAAGTGTCTTTTCCATTACTCATCGTGTATTTGGTTGTATATGTTTTGTTCAGGACTTGTCTCCTATATCTATCAAATGTCTTTGTCAGGTATTATAGAACTCAAAAAAAGATATAGATGGTACAATCTATCTACCAGAAAGCATTTTATGTCTGCTAATGTTTCATTTTTTGAGTTTGTTCCATATTTTTCTCCAGAGTGTCCAGGTACTTCTTCACCATCTATTCCTCTTCCATCGCCTCTTCCATGTCTGCACTGGTTCCTTTTCTTGATGTCTCTTCGCCACAAACAGGCACTATAGAGCCACACACACTGAAAACTCTTCAGGTGTTACTCAACAATACACTCGCCGACAAAGGTTCTTGCCCCTCAATCAGCTCCGGCCAACTCCTCTCCAGTGGAAGGTCTATCTCCTCCGCCATCCATCACTCCTGACCTTGATGTTCATATTGTTATTTGACAAGGTAAACGGTCTTGTACTGATCATCTCATTTCTAATTTTGTCTCTTATAACCGTCTTACCGTTTTTTTTCTGCCAGTTTGCCCTGTCTTTATCTTCTATATCTATACCCAGGTCTTATGAGGAAGGTTTACCGGTACCTGCCCGTAAGCAGACCATAGATGAGAAGATGGACACTCTTGTTTCTCGTGCAACTTGGGAGTTGGTCTCTACACCCACAGATGTTATTATTGTGGGTTATCGCTGGGTCTATACTTTGAATTATCGTCTAGATGGTTCAGTGAATCAGTATAAGGCCAGACTTGTTGCCAAAGGTTATACTCAGACCTATGACGTGGATTACTTTGTGACATCTTCACCAGCTGCTCGGTTGAACTCTATCAAGATTCTATTTTTTTATTGTTGTCAATCTGTCGTGGCCTTTGTTCCAGTTGGACATCATGAATGTCTTCTTGTATGATGATTTGAAGGAGGTATATATGAAGTAACCACCAGAGTATGTTGCTCAGGGGGAGAATAAAATGTCTCAGGAAGGCAATATATGGGCTCAAGCAGAGTCCACGGGCATAGTTTGAAAAGTTTAGCATCACCATCTATGACATTGATTTTCGTTACAACTCAGATCACTCAGTCTTTGTTCAGCATACTAAGTTTGGCTTAGTAATTCTGACAGCGTATGTTGATGATATTCTGCTGACTAGGAGTGATTCAGCTGGCCTAGCGGAAACAAAAGAATATCTTAAGGATCATTTTGTAATCAAGAATAAGGGTAAGCCTAAATTTTTGTAGGGATTGATGTTGCACATAAAAAATATAGTATGTCACTCAAAAGAAGTATGCTCTGGATTCACTGGAGAAGAAATGACTTTTGGGGTGCAAACCTACTAGTACTCCAATGAAAGTCAATGTAAACTTGTGGTTAATGGTAGTCACATTCTTGATGATTCAGAAAGGTATAGAAGATTGATTGAAATTTTGATCTATCTAACATTTACAAGGTCAGATATAACCTTTGTCGTTAGGGTGCCAGTAAATTCACGCATCAGCCCAGAGAGGTTCATTGGACAGTTGCGCTAAAGATTCTGGCTTATGTCAAAAGCTATCTGGGGAGAGTTCTGTTATACAAGAAGCGTGAACATATACGCATTTCTGGATACTCTGATTCTGATTATGCTGGTGACAAGGGGGATAAGAAATCTACCATCGAATATTGCATCTTTATTGGAGAAAATCTTGTGAATTAGAGTAAGAAACAAGATGTGATATCTCGATCTAGTGCAGAGGCCGAATATAGAGTTATGACTCATATTACTTGTGATATGATATGGTTGAAGAATCTAATGATGAAGATTGGTTTTACACAGCCTAGACTTATGTTTATGCATTGCAATAATCAATCTGCTATCTATATTGCCCAGAACCTTGTGTTTCATGAGAGGACTAATCACATTGAGGTTGATTATCATCTAGTCAGAGATGCTTGGACCAAGAAGGTGATTTCTCTTCCGTTCACCCCCATCATCAAAGCAATTGGCTGATCTTACCAAAACTACTTCAGTATAGGTGTTTTCTAACTTATGTAGCAAGCTACGCATGATAGATATCTACGCTCCAACTTGAGGAAGAGTGTTAAATAATGAGATATAGGTTATTGAGTTTTACCCATTAACCATACCCAATTGTATGTTCTATATCTTGGATTCTTGACGTCAATAATATCAATCAATTAAGGGTTTATGATTGCTAACAACTATTATTTGTTCAAACATCCTCAAATTGGAGATATTAGTCTAAATCTCTTCATTTCTAGCAGTAGCATATTTTCAACCACGGCAAAAAAGTTGGGCCACATTATTATTGCCTCATGGTTCTATAGGCCTCACATATTTTACCAATGTATGAAATTTAAGTCTTCTCTATAAATGATTGAACAATTCTTATAGTTTTTTTATTAATATTAAGAAAGTCGGGCCACATTATTGTTGCCTCGCGCTTTTATAAGTCTCACAAATTTTGTCACCATATGAAATTTAACACTTCTGTATAAGGATCAAATTGTTCTTTAGTTTTCTTTTTCAAGCTAAAAATTTATTAAGACTTGGCTTAACTCAGAAATAGTCGAGTTCAGTCCATGCTCAAAAGCAGCTCTTAATGAATATTTGAGTTAAGATCGTGACTGATATATCTACAATTAAAAAAAAAAGATAAATCAGGACACATTATTGAAGCCACTCTAACACACATCTCACACAATTTGTCGACTTATGGATTTTAAAAGTTTTTCATGAATCATCAAATTTAAACTTATCTTATCATGGCTAAAATTTTAGAAAGACCTAAGCTTAACCCTAACCCTAACTCGATGCACTATTTGTCAACTTATGAATTTAAACATTTTCTCATGAATAATCAAATTTAGACTTTTCTTATGCGACAAAATTTCACTAAGACCTAAGTGTAACCAGAAATATCTAATTGTAAATTTAAATTTGAGTAAAGATCTACATTGATCTTAGCTAACTCAAGCTGGACCTGTGTAAATTTTGATTTTGTATAAACTAATTAATAAACAATCGATCGATTGGCACGATGGAGAGAATGTTATCTTGACAAATGCATTATAGCATGTTGTATTTAAAATTTAATCTTAGTAATTTCCAAAAACCTTGACACTCTAAAATATTTAGTTCAATTAGGAATAGGAATAGGAATTAATAATTGAAAGAGTACCACCAATGGAACAATAAAATATAATTTCCATATTTGTAATTTTAAGAAAAAATTATAGATACTCTCCCCATAGTTCAAAACTGTAATTAGGAGGAAATGTCATTTTAATATTAAAGTATGTGAAAAAGAATAGTTTTTACTTTTTATGTTCTAAAAATATCTAATGGACAAACTGAGTTCATAAACTAGAAACAAAGAATGAAAAATATTGAAAAAGAAACAAATTTCTCTATCTTCTCACTACTTGGTCTCTTCAGTTATGTTTGCTCTTCTATCTTATCAAACGGCAGATCAACTTGGGAAAGACCAAGGCAAAAGGGGAGGAATATTTCGAAATCTGAAAATGTGAGAGAGAGAGAGAGAGAGAGTGATAAACTTTCTAGTTTCATATCACTTTAATAAAAATCCTAACTTCTAATGCCTCTCACAAATGGACCCGGCAAACTATCAGGGACAGTTGGTGGCGCGGGGAGTGGTTCGTCGGCCACGTCAAGGAAAATGGAGGTCGAAGAGAGAAGAGAAAGAGATCAGAGAGGGATCAGAAGAAAGAAAGAAGTGGGTTTCGATGTTGGTGACAGAGATGAGGAAGGGGAGGGGGTAGGGCTCAGACTTCAAGGTAGAAACTCAACTGTGTTTTTTTCTTTAATTCGGTGAGACCCACATTTTCAATTAAAGGGGCAGCTTCGAATTTCAAATCCGAATTTGAATAGACTAGGGCAGCTGGGGAGAGATGATAACATGGATAGCCTAGAAAAGCAAGAAAAAAGAAGAAAGAACCCCCCCCCCCCCCCCCCCCCCCCCCCGCCCGCGGGCCTAAAACACCTTTTGCTTAGTTATATGCAATAGATATGAAAAAAGAAAAGCTTTACCTAAAGTTGTCAAGTCCTAGCAAGCTATCATTTTCTGTTGAGTATGCATTATACATTCATCTAGGTATGCATATATGCTATGATATATTAGGGCACTTCCCCCATTAAACAGGTTGAGGCGTCCGAGACACACGGACGCATGTTCATCTTTGTCCCGCGCTTACATGTGCAAACCATTATTCAAAAAAATTGTAGAAGATAAAGTATGTTGTGGCCCCTCCGAGAAAAGTTAAATATTTTTCAGATTATTTTACTAAAATTAGTTTATTTCATATATTAATACAACCTAATACGTATACTTATGAATCAAATATATTCATAATGAAAATGCATATATAGTTGTGGCTCGTGTATAGAATTTGCACAATCACAGGATTTGGTACCCTCCGTGTGAAAGTGAGACATTCTTGTCCGTGTCTACAAATCATAGGATATGTCCATGCAAAAACATTTTCACTGTGGGGGTCACCCACTCCAGCACCAGCATGTGTTTTTGAACAACAATAGCAGGGAAAAACCTGGTCTTGCAAAAAAAATAAAAATTTAAACATAAATAAGAGGCAAGAATAATACAATGTCATTTAACAGATTGAGGATGTGTACCTGAATCACCAGGCCAATAACACTTCAAAAGCTCCTCAACACGCTGTGGCACAACATAAGCTCGCTTTGATTCATTGAAGGGATGGCGACATAAGATCCTCTCTCCTACCTGTAAATAAAGGAGGGAAAAAACAGAGGTCCATGCCCTTTAGCATCTGTCATTCATGTAAACTCACAACTGAACTGAAAGTTTCAAGCCAACTATAACAACTAAAAGGCTTTTGTCCAAACTTTCGATTCAGATACATGAAATCCTTGTTCTCCGTGTAAAGGAACATGTTTTCTGTTTTACAGAGAAAGAGTGAAGGGGCCTGAATCAAGCCACTTTCTTACTCTGTTGGAATCCATTATTTCACATGAAACCTGAATAGTAGTGTCCATCTGATAGTAATTATATTTCTTCTATCGCTTTTCTCTCTTAGTGCATATAGTGAGGTTAAAATGACAAAATCACAATAATACCTTTGGTGTTGGTTCATTTTCCCCCGTCATTATATCCACCAAGGGGTAGCTCTCTCTTCCATATAATCTGTAACATCTCTTTTTACATGGAATGGAAACCTAAAGAAAAAGACAATATGGTCAATAAAAATTGAGAAAATAATACTTACATAAGTTGCTTCAACAAATGGCTGACCTTGGTAACATCTTCAGAAAGTTTGATGCGGGGCTGATCATTATCTCAACTAGTTTGAACACGCAACCAAGAGCTGCTTGAGCATAGCATGTAACAAGATAGGTTCCAATTCCGAAGGCATCTACTTCATGTCCCTGCAAAGGAAATGGGTTGTTCTCTAGAATTGCAGACTTTAAACAGCATACTTGCAAACCTGTGTGGCTACACATTATAGACAATAAAGAGCAAGTATACAAGTGCAAAAGCACAGTTTAAACTATTACACGACAGGGATCTATCAAGATGAATCAACTCAATGATAAACACTTAAATGTAGAATGTAGATTAAAAGCTCAGGCATACTGACATCATTGAAATATCATATAATTTTCTTTTTAAATATAGACAAGTAAGATCAGACTTTGATAGACATGTCAGTGGCCTTTCCTAACATCCGAATCAGGAGGCGGAAGGCTTTGTGCCTGAAGTTGTATCTTGTGTAAAAGTAATAGTATTTCCAATGATAACAGTCCAGTAGCAAAGTATGAACTTTGCAAAATACCAATCCTTTAACACACTATTCAACACCTCAAAGGTAATCAACCATACTACATAGTATTTCACATAAATTATCCAGCATGAGGATGCTCATTTGCCTGTGTACACTATGGAAGTATTTGCAAGTGTGTAAATTAGGCATAAGATGGATAGGGAGAGTAAGAGAGTTGTTTGCTTGTATGTTATGTTATAACTCCTAAAAGTAAGAGTTAACACATTCTCCACAAGCCCCACAAACCCCATCCCACCCCACCCCCCCACCCCCCCACAAAAAAAAAAAAAAAAACCCACCCCACAAAAAAAAAAAAAAAAAAACCCACCCCACAATGGAAAAAAGGAAAAGGAAAAGAAAAATTCCCAAAGTGGTACTTCGTTTCTCAAATACTTCTTTTTCCTCATCAATCAAGTAGATAGTAGTTTCGTTCAAGCAATGAATGTCAAGCGGCAAATTAGGAATTCCAATCAATATAGTCAGGCAGAGAAGGGCAGTTCTATTGATAGTGAACATCGTTCCACCTGAAAGTAGGCTGTAACATAAGACTGATTTGACGTAATTTGATGTAAGTGGGATGAATACAAGTTTCAGATAATGTCATAGTCCTTGCACAAACTTCAGCAATTCCTGAAAATAGATCTTGCAGCCGCATACTTCTCTCAGAGGGACGAAAGAGCTTGACAAAATAAATGCAAGATTCACCATATAAAGATCTAAAAGGCATATGTAAAACTAGCCCTGCTAAAAAAAAACATGTGATTTCATTTCTCATAGTTATAGCTACCAGACACCTTATGTACAAGTGGAACACTTATTGCCGAGTAAACTGGTTTCTGACCAATAATGTATCATGCAAAACTTGTAGGACACTATTTCTAACACTTCCAGGGTACTATTAGGATATTTTTACACTCATGTGAAACTTGTTAGAATAACTAAAAAAGATACTTCAACAACTAATATCACAATCTGGGAAGCATCTTGTTTGAAGGAAAAAATATTCTAAAGATGAATATATATATATATATATATATATATATATATATATATATATATATAGATATAGATAGAGAGAGAGAGAGAGAGAGAGAGAGACTTGTGACATACCGGAAGGATTCGAGGTTGAATACTTCCTAGTCAAAAAAAACCCTGCGACATCCGAATACAAGATCCACTCGGTTGAAGTTGATCTACATTATTTCAAGTAACTAAAAAATCAAAAAACATGTATTTTGAATAATTTTTTGCCCATCCATCGAGTAGGCACAAAATGGATGGCCGAAATAGTGAGTTGGTTAGTTTAACGGTGTAGAATATTTGAAATCTAACAAAAATTGGTGTGTGGGAGTTTTTAAATGTTTAAATCATGATGAAATGGTCCGATCAAGAATTTGTATATCTAAAGACGTAAATCTAAGCAATATACTATTTCCGGTCGTCCATTTTGAGCCTACTTGATGGATGGGCAAAAAAGTATTCAAAAATACATGATTTTTTATTTTAGTTACTTGAAATAATGTAGATCAACTTCAACGGAATGGATCTTGCATTCAGATGTCATAGGGTTGTATTTGAGAGGGAAAGACTCGGCATGGAATCCTCCCGGAATGACACAAGTCTGTGCGTGTGCGCGCGCGCGCGCGCGTGTGCGTGCGTGCGCAAAGTGTGATATTAGTTCCTTGAAATATTGAACCCTATTCTTCCCACAGTTTCTCCATCCCAAGAAATGTTTATGCAGTTATAAGATTATTGACTTATTGTAATAGATATTGCAATTGCAACCCCTAAAATGCCAAAAAACTTACCTGCTTGTTCAAGGCATCAATAGTTTCCTCGTTGAGATCATTGCTGGCAGTGATATTCATTTTTCCAAATCCAGGTATAGCAAATTCCTTTTCTACTGCACAAAAGAACTTTCGAGCCTCAATAGATAAATATGCTAAATCGCCGGAGTCCAATCTAATCCCATTTGCTTTATACCTTCATCAAAATAGATAGCAACAAATGGATTGTTCAGGTTTTAACACCACTATGCAAGAACTATAACAGGAAGTTAATAATTAAAGCTTAACATCCCCAAGTAAATATTTTCTGAAAGAGGACCTAAAGATAATAGCAGTAAGCCAACATAAACAGTAAAATATTATATGAAATGACCTGTTGACTGTGAGAATAAATTCCATTAAGCTAGTATATAACTGCAAGCTCGCCAATATTTCTGGAGTCAGATTATCAATATTAATAATTTACTAGTATTAACAAGAAGGTCAGCCGTCCTCGGTGACCCTTATACATATGAAACATGATCCGACACCTTAGATGATGGCAGGTATAGTACGACAGCAGAGTACCTTACACAACAGAAAATTGCAAGTAGTACAAAATCAACATACTCAATGAATAAAAAATAAATAAATAATATGATGTGATATAATTTTTCCGTGCTTATCTTTACACAATATCTCCTACCACTGCACTTTTCCCTCATTTGTACAGCGGGTCCTACCTGCATCGAATTAATGATTTGAGGTAAAGAGTCCTCTCAACATTTAACAATATGGCATGTAAGGAATTTCCTTGCACAAATATATCGTTAATTTTGTATTAAAGCTACGAAAACTTAACAACTTGCGACAAAATTCCATCCTAAAACCATGCATATGCGTGAAATCTAAAACTTACACTTGTTCATGTTACTTATACATTGAATTTGTATGTGTTAGATAATGGGGGCCAAGCCCGACCCAATAAGGGATGGACCACCCCACCTGCACCAAACAGGCTAGAGCCCGGCCCGCAAGCAAGCTAGGACCGAGCCCCTAGCCGGCCTAGGGGCATTTGCTAGGGTTAGCGTTTTTGGTGGAGTGGGGACTTGAGTCTCCTGTATAAACTCTCTTGTGAAAGTTCTTCTCCAAGTAATCCTAGCATAAAAATTGCAACCCTTAGCCAAAGCTACAATACTCGCTTATCTCTCGTCTCCTTTGATCTATCACCTCAGGAAGAAAGCCATCAATCATCAACTAGTACCCAGTGTTCTTGTGGTTTTGAGGCAAGCATACTGAGATTGTGAAGAAGGAAGATGGACAAAGAGCAGGATATGATCTTGGATACACTTCCACAGAAGCAAAAATTCGGCATCATCCAAAGATAAGTATCAAACCTTTGTTTTATGTTTATGTCCATGCATATTAGGATTATGGCAAATATAAGTCCATCATGATTGTCAACCACATGTTTTGCCTATAGTATATTATGATGCAAGGATTAAACCACAAGTTTGTACAATATATAGTATTGCATGTATCATGATATGAACTACAAAGAGTCCACATGACATATAGTTATATATACATAAAATTAGTATTGATATGGACAAGTGGCTATATACCAAAAGATAGGAAGTGATGTGAAACTAGTGAACCGGTAAAAAGCTTGAAATAGCCTCAGCTGACTATGAGATGGAGGAGGATTGCTTGAGATGGTTTGAACTTTGAACGAGTCTAATAAATACCGGTGAGTGTGCCAATAATAAGGAGAGATAAGTTGGCAGTTGATGGTGCAGCAAGGATAAATGAACATGGATTGAGACAATAAAAAAAGATATAACAGCTGTTAATTTAACAGAGAATATGGCCTCAACAGATGTTTATGGAGAAAAAGATTTTTATCTA